>OX381707.1:69614006-69864169 GCA_947462335.1 Harmothoe impar
CTCTCTCTCTCTCTCTCTCTCCTCTCTCTCTCTCTCTCTCCCTCCCTCCCTCCCTCCCTCCCTCCCTCCCTCCCTCCCTCCCTCCCTCCCTCCCTCCCTCCCTCCCTCCCTCCCTCCCTCCCTCCCCTCCCTCCCTCCCTCCCTCCCTCCCTCCCTCCCTCCCTCCCTCCCTCCCTCCCTCTCCCTCCCTCTCTCTCTCTCTCTCTCTCTCTCTCTCTCTCTCTCTCCTCTCTCTCTCTCTCTCTCTCTCTCTCTCTCTCTCTCTCTCACTCTCTCTCCTCTCTCTCTCTCTCTCAAGCATTCACCTGAAAACCAAACACGACATTACACAACATGTTACCCGTTTCTCCATGGCTCCTTATTGTGGTCAAACGCTATCTAACGTTGAAAAGGTTGAAAACGTTGAAGATTTTATTAGCTGGGTGGTAGTATGTGTATACATGTGTGATTTATCTAATGGAGTGGCTCTAATTCTCAACTAGATGCAATAATGACGAGAACCCTTCCACCTTACCATTATACACATATTAGTTTAATGCTCCCAATTGATATGTGTACGCTGAGGCTTACACCGCCACTTGTTGTTTTACCTTCATGTACGACCCAAAGCAACTCAAGAACCCACAGCAACAGACGACAATTCACCCAGAATGGACATTACCCCTTTAAGGGCCGCATTGTGATTTTAATGTACTTTAATAATGTGGTATGTGTCATTATGTTTCGATGCAGCCCTAGTGAGTAACTCGCCAGGACTACATTCATGAACCATGCCGGTCTCCCAGCGTTTTGAGACACTCCTGTAGGGTCGGCATCAATGCAGTGCTTACGAATTAACTCACTATATAGGGCTGCCATCGTGCATCATGCCGACAAAGGGCATAGTGCATTAAAGCACTCATTTGGCATTTCATGGATTAGTGGTGCCACCTATAGCCCTGAGGGTGAATCGTTCACAGAGTTAATAACCTGGACCCATTAGGTATTAGCAATCGTGTATTATGTAAACCATTTTATATATATATATATATATATATATATATATATATATATATATATATATATATATATATATATATTGGGGAGCCAAGCACTTCCATCCATTCAAACGCCTATTCAGGAACATGGGTATATCATTTTTTAATTTCGGGGGAGAGGCAGGCTAAGTAGGGTGAAATGGGTAGAAAAATGTACGAGATGCACCAAAGGCATCGACACCCGGCATAGAAGCCTAAACTACGCCTAAACAAATACAAAGGGATCCACCTGCTAAAACCCCTTAGAAGTTGTTTCCCTTATTTAGGTGTGCACGAGTAGGAGGCCTATATATACTTGGAACCAGGGATGCCGGTGTCACAGAGTTGGTTGTACCGTTATCAAGACTCCAGAATCCACCCCAGCACACTTCACACTTCACTGCCTTATAGTTTAAGTAGTTATTAAAGGTGACACCATGATATATTCCCCTAATCTCCCTATCTACGCAGACCAATTGAGAAACAGTTAACTCGTGTGGGCCTCCAGACATGCCACAATCTCCTTGTCTGCCCTGGTCCCTGGATATCAGTCGCCAGGGGCTTAACCCTTTAAGGGCGGCATAGCTCTTGAATGTACTCTGCCCTTTGTCGTCATGATGCATGGCTGCAACCCCAGCTGGGCGATCAACCCTCCAGGGCAGGACCCATGCATTATTTTGGGAGTGTATCAAACCCCGTAGATCAGTATAATGCTTGAAAGCATTCACTGGCTAATATACTCACGAGGGCTGTATTCATGTATCATGACGACTGAGAGTACATCAGAGTAAAGCACTAAGCTGCCCTGAAAGGGTTAATGGTACATAATAGCCATATAGACTGTTGTTGCTGAAGCTAAGACTTCCACATGCAGGCCAGGTACTGGGGCCCCTCAATACACCACAGCCAGCGATCAAATAAATTACCTCTGGTATACCTGAATTGCAGTCTGGAGAAGGACATGGGGGTGTTATATGTTTACAAACGGAACGAATGAAATATGAAACTAGAGCTTAGGTATCTTATTCTACGTGGAAACATTTGACCTGGCAATTTATTTTCAGTGCTTAGATGGGTTTCGAAGTGATATTAACCGTTTAAGGACGGCATCATCACGGTTCTTTATTGCAGCAGTCCGCCATGTCGATGCATGCAGGAATGCATGCAGCCCTGGTGACAAGCTCAGGGCTGGTCACCAAAACGCCCCTATGTAGAAGGCTGGTGAGTTACTCGCCGGATGCATTGATCGTGCATCATGGTGACAAAATATACATGAACACCGCTGCACCTCCTGGGGGTGATATGGGCTGAAGGAGCTTTACTATGTAGTAGAGTTAAAATGTTTTATTCTACCTTAAATAACCTTTAGGTTGTTGTCCATGTAACAGTAACTCGCTAATGCATTATACCCTTTTGTTGTAATGATGCAGAACTGGCGAGTAACTCGACAGTGATGCATTCTTGCATTATGATGATCCCACTGGGTTGATACATTCCCAAAGGGTCAGCATGATGTACCAACTCAGGCATGGCGAGTTACTCGCCGCCCCTATAATGGCCCTATGTTAGATCAAATGGAAATGCAGCCTCGAGGCATCATGCCGTGATTAGAGGGTTAATTCAGAAGCAGCTATTGAGGAACGGGTCCCAGGGGAGTCAATAGAGCAATAACATTTAGGTTCCTGTTGATCAGGATTAAACCTTTATTGGCAGCATAGTGCTTTAGTGAAGTATTCCCTCCTATCGGCATGATGCACGATTGCAGCATTGGCTAAAATCAATCGCTAGTGATACAGTTTTTTTATCATACCGATCTTCAGGGTTGATACACTCCCGAAGGATCGGTATGATACACAAATGCAGCACTGATGAATTATTCTGTAGCACTGCGTTGGTGCATCATTACAACAACAGAGTATGAATCATTTAGACACCATGTCGTCCTTAAAGGTTTAGCTTCATAACATATATTCTGCGAGTAGAATGAAGCATAGAAATATCCCCTCAATACATTTAGCTCTCGCCTTAGTTCACTTATCATTATTAGCTCCCATTCATGCAATAAGCACCTTGGTTACAATTCAATAGAGATTATGATAATAACTCTATAATCAATTGATTAACCATTTAGGACTCATAATGGGGTAATAGGTGGCTAGAAGGGGAGCTAGACAGGGCTTATCCACGGCCTATCCCCTGACTAAATGCTAATACATGCCAGTTATCGACTTCTGGGTTGTGGAAAAGGCCAAATCTGCTTCAGATGATGCTAAATACAGTAGTACACTGGGTGTGAACATTGATGAGTAACTTGGCCTGCTTTCATATAGATTTGCTTTTATATCAGCAACCTAAATGTTGCCATAATGCTGGAATGAGTTACTCGCAACACAGAGAGAGTCAAAAGAGTCAAAAGGGAGCCCAGGCTTGCCTCCAGCATGACTCCCTTTTCTGACTCTCTTTTTGACTCTCTTGATGAAAGGAGTTGGTACCTGACTCCCATAAAAGGGGGTCATGTGACTCCCCTAAGACAGCTCAGGTTTTGCCTCCAAAATGACTCCATTTTATGACTCCCCGCCACAAACAGAGTCCAGGTCCATGCTGCAACTCTCTTTAGAAAGGGAGTCTAGGCACAGAGAGTCATTGAACCACGACTCCCTTTGTACATTGGTAGTTTCTATCCCTTTCTCCTCTATATAACCATTCCATTAGCTTTCACTTTAGTTGCTGTTTCTACATCATTTTAGTGCAATTTCTCACAAGTAGGGGGGATCTCAGTGTACAGTGCACAATAGTTATTATATAAAAGAACATCTGAGCTTTTCTGGATTTAACTTTCTCATGTTTCTACAAATTGGGTGTCTAAATTTAATACATCATGCTTATGCTACAGTTTTAAGTTGACTACAATTATTTTATGAAATCTAATTCTGACATTAAATTTTGATGCTACAATGATATATACATGTATTAGCATAATTATAGATATCACAAATTATGTGGATCTAGAGATCTGAGCATACCGAATAATACCATTTTAAGTATAGTCCTACCACCTAGCAGCCTTTATTATAACCAACTGACCTTGACTCTGAGTATAAAGAGAGTCAGATAGCTTCTAAAAATATGTGCTAGATGGCATTACAGTCTTTGTACTGTAGTGCCACCTAGTGTGTTCCTTATTTCTCTCTTGTATGCTTATTTATGTGCCTCCCGAAGGGAGTCCAGGCAACCATTTACTCACCTCAGCTGACCTGGACTCTGTTTGATCTAATTGAAAAGGATTCAGGGCCAATAGAAGTAGGGGGGTCAGACAGTGTGAAAGGTGAGCCAAAGGGGGCCTGGCTCTCTTTTTATAGCCTGGACTCCCCTCATGACTCGGATCCTTCTCTCTGTGAAGGGCTGCATTCATGTACCATGAAACAGAGGAAATAATTAAACTACTATGCTGCCCTTAAAGGGTTAATAGGCTCTATGCACCGCAGGTAGCAGGGTGTGAATATAGGATTAATAAACTAAATTCCTTCTAGCTGTCCATATCACCTACAGAAGGTATAGCTATGTGCACGGATACTATAGCTATGTTCACACTACAGGATTTAGTATAGTATATAATCCTCCTAGTGTTGACTAAGTTAATTGTATGTTCTTGGAATACCAATTGTGAATTGGTGCCATGCACTGATATTCCTAGGCTCCCTATACGCCCAACCTCTCAGTCACTAGTGCCTAACCTAGTTAGTCATTTTTTTGGCTCCCTATACGACCAACCTAGATTAGTTGTTATTGTCAGGTTGGTCACTACTGACCAACCCACCTTAGTCTTTTAATTTCTAGAGGGAGCCACTGAGTGGTCATCACAGGTGGCCCCAACTAGTGGTATACAAACACAACACACCAATGATGGACCTAGGTTAGCCACTACTGACTGACCCCTCAGTCATTTTTGAATATAACTTTGCCATTGTCACTAACACTCACATGACCAACCTGGGTTAGTCTGTACTGACTAACCCTTTCAAACTATGGATGTTCAGTGTGGTACAACTATACAAATCAGTAGTGCCATGCAACAAATACCAACCCAATGCCAGTTGTTTCCTGAATTATATTCTTTTAATGACACTCTTAACTGGCGAGTGACTAATTCCCTCCTGCGGAACGTAATTTTATATAGTAGTAAGGTATATAGATACATGCCTATGCATACCAAAAGATCATTCTTTCTATAATGTTTTCCAAACACTTTGACGCCCACCGGTTCCTGGTGTAAAGTCTGTGGTCCACCAGAGATTATTAATGATTTTGTTTGGATTTATCTCAATTTCTCAGCAAAATGCACCCGATTTCGTCGATTGTTGGAACATCTGAATGTCAAACGTCTATACAATTTAGCATTATTGAGGAAAATGCAAGGGGAAAGGGATTAAAGGGATAGACATGCATAATGGTCGCTCGATGCAATCCCCGATTTTCGGATTAGTTCTGCTGGAGTTAATGCATGCTCATCAATTAATAAGTTCTTATCAGAACTTTGACTTCTTTTTGATGTTTTACCCCTGTTTGTCGTATAATTTGATGTTGTATATACCCTTTGTGTTCACCCATGTAAACCTGTACCCTTTGGTGTTGATCTCTATTTGGCATTGGTCATGTACCCCTTGGTATTACCCCCAGTTTAACATTGGACCCGTACCCTCTGTCTGTGGTGTTTCTTTCTCTTTTTGACATTGCTCCTGGACCTTAT
Organism: Harmothoe impar; assembly: GCA_947462335.1. NCBI lineage: Eukaryota > Metazoa > Annelida > Polychaeta > Phyllodocida > Polynoidae > Harmothoe > Harmothoe impar. The sequence goes on from OX381707.1 coordinate 69,619,770, forward strand.
GGTTTTGACCCGCATTTGGCATCTACTAACTTTGACTTTTCAACTTTCATTTTGGTGTTAACCCAGTAGTTTCTGACCCCTGTTTGACATTGAACATGTACACTCTGACCCCTGTTTATCCAAACTCTGGACCTACAACCTATACAAAAAATGTTATACAACGTTAATATAACGTTTCTCTATGGCTCCTAAGTGTTGCAAAATGGTATACAACGTTAAGAACGTTATTTTGACGTACAGTAACGTATGTTAGCTGGATAATTGGTGTCTGTACATTGACCTCCCAGTTATTTCACATTAACCTCTATTTGACCTTTACCTTGTTGTGTTTTTCCTCCAGTTCCTTCTTGTCCTTGACCACCTCCCGTACAAAGTCAAGGTCCTTGAGCCGCGTAGACTTGATCTCGTCATGGTCCAGTGGGCACGGCACAGCACCGCAGTACCTAGGGAGGAAGTCGTTCAACGACATGTATTATTTGCTTTACAATATCATAGTGATACTACGTTGAATTTTGAATCGGTTTACTCTTACAGAAGTGAGGTTCCAAATTAACGATTAATTCAATTAGGACTGTTTTCAAGTATTGTGCCGATCGATGAAGGGTTGACACCCAATTATGTATTTCTGTATTATAAATATAATGTAATGAAGCTACCCCCTCCCCCTTTACCGTTTTCCCCCAACACAAAATGCAACATTGTGTCGACCAAAATAACCGTTTATTGATTGCATAGTGCTGCAATAAAAAAAAATTGGACCCTTTGACCGGGGGGGGGGGCAGGGGGGTGAAAAAAAATTGGACCCCTCTGGAGGGGGGGGGGGGTCAAAAGATTTAACCTGTTTTAACCCCTTGACCGGGGGGTGTAAAATATTTCGCGCTCTGTGCGAAAACCCACCACTCCCCCTGTTCTTAAAAAATGATCACTCCCTAATTTGCGCGCTGCACATGTCGGTGCATCATGACAACCAATGGACATGATACCTTGATGCATCAGGCTGCCCTTGAAGTTAAATAATTTATTTTAAAATTCATATCTTTGACCTCACCTACAGTAGATCTCATCCTTAAGGTAGTTGTATTTCCCATCCCATGCCTTGTCCATGTTACCGGTCCACTTGGGTCCCTCCGTCCTCCAGTGTAGTTCCGAGGGGTTGTTGCGCTTATCTGGGTCCTCGTGGGGGGTCACTAGATCAGGGGGGGTCTCTATTGGTAAAGTCATGGTGGACACTGAGCGCTTCATGACCCTCCTGGACGGGGGCGCCACCATCGTGTCAGCCATCTTGGAAGTGTGTAGGGGAAGGGTTATATCCAAATGCTGAGGGCAGAAATGATTTGGGGTAAATATTATCTCAGCCTTAAAGTCCCCCTGTGAGCCTGTTTGTGTTAGTCTTTTGTGGAAGTAGATTTTTGACAAGAAATTACACCCCGAAAATTTGTGTAAAGGTATACAATGCCTAGGTCCATTTAGGCTACTTTGGTGTGGTTAATCCGAGCCATGTCCGCGTTCTGTCTATACCATGCTAATGTAGAGCATCCATGGACCAAGGACTTAACATTGTATGGTGATTGTCTTGTATGCAGCTTTTATGTCTATTTGTTGCATCTATCATTAGCTGTATAAAAAAAATCATCCAAGATCAGTTATTTGTTTCCGCGGTATAGAGTCAGTGGCTTCTCTCTTCAGGGTATAGCAGCAATTCCATGGTGTCCAGTGTGAATGAATGAGTCAGAAGCTCAGCCTTATTGGTGCCTCCGGTCTAAAATATAAAAAAGAAAGAGGGAACTATATGAAATCTTGAAAACATTAAGTCAAATAACGGTCAAGTGTGGTACAATATATCTTTTAAATCATCCCCATAGATTTCAAATGAACAACCCATATGTATGCACATATATAATGGGGTATTTTATTGATGGGGGGTGAGGGTATTGGTGGGTTTTATACAACAACAATTTGGTATATGAAATCCTGACACCTCCACACCAGTGATGATCCTTAAAGCATATGACATGTTATTACTCCCCCTCCTCCCCCCTCCAAGATGTAGACCTTTCTTCAATATACCCCACCTCCAATACATATCCACAAAGCTCCCGGTCCTTAGATACCTTGCAAGTATAACCGTGTAATATAGGCACTTGCACTGGTCTCCATGTAGTTGAACCCAATGGTAAACTATACCAGAACTCAAGGGGCCCTCTCTCCGTCCCTTTTGTTAACACACTGATAAGAACATTCTCAACAAGCAGATACAAAGTGAGTTGAGGCTAGCAACACTGTGTATGGACCAGATAACGGAACATAAAACGTGTGTAAATACTTGCTGCTACACTTGGTATTTATGATAGGTGATTGGCCCACTCCAAAAGAATGTAAAAAAGAAGCATGTCGAAAAAGAAACACCCCTTTTGAATTGTTTTCATTTTCAATTATCTGGTAAGAAAATCATCATAAAATTCCCCAAACTGACCATATTTGCTATCAGATTGAAGTGCAAAGTGTCAGGAATTTAGATGTATATAGCTATGCTATACCAATCTTTTAACAACTCCTACATTCCATCTAACTTTTAAACAACTTCTTGAACAAGACTATCTAATCGCAACAGCTTGGTCAAGCAAACCTCAAGGACTGCATGCTTGAGTAAAGGTTAAACAAGAAACCGCCATTCGTCAAATCTTCTATGGCTTGGTGATGGGAAATAACCCATCAATCAATCAACATACACCAAAATGGCTAAGATATTATGGCTCTATTCCTTCAAATTTGACAAACTGCTCCTGTCCATCTGCCTGCCTCTTCAGCTCTGTAGGTTATGCTCTCTGCTTACCCATGTCTCGTGCCCCTGTCCCTGACCTCTTCATATACTGACACCCACTTGAAACCAACGTTGCCTTGCCCACTCCACTTGTGCCTTATGATTCCTCCCATCTGTGTACTAAGTGTACCGTTATGAACGACATTAAGCTTCAATTCCTCATATTCATTTGTTGTCGGCATACATCAATGTGGTGCCGGCGAGGCACTCACCAGTGCTTCATTGGTGCATCATGCCAACCTTTCGGGAGTGTCTCAACCTCGGACATATGAACACGGCGATGACCAGTTAGGGAGTGGTCATTTTTTAACAACAGGGGGGTTGGTAGATTTGGGGGGAACCAAAAATAAGTGGTTGGCCAGGCTCAATTTCAACTTGCCTTAGTGGGAGGGGACCAAAAAAATGTCAACCCCTCCCGTGGGGGGGGGGGAGGACTGAAAAAAATGTGGACCCCCTCGCGCGAAAATCCACCACCCCCCCCCCCCTGTTGTTAAAAAGTGACCACTCCATTACTCACGGGGCAGCAATCCTCACCATGAACTCATCATGCAGATAATAGAACATGGTGCATTAAATCCCTGTGCTGCCCTTAAAGGACTAACTATATATACTCAAACATATCATCCGGTGATTCACTAGTCGGTCACCAGGTTAAACGCCCAATCCTTGCTACCTCTAGAGCAAGAATCATAGTGGGGTGAGAACAGAGGATTAGGGACTTATACAGTGGAGGCCCACGCCTGCTGAGATCAAGCCCCTTGGCGGATCATCGCAGCTTGAGCCGTCCGTAGCACTTTAAGGGCCGCAAAGTGCTTTAATAATATCCACTGTGGGCATGATAAGTTAGTGTATCCCTAACATGGCCAGTCTACTCAATGCACAATCTCCACTAGTCAGCCGGTTTTAAATGACTGAATGCAGCCTCGGCGAGCTGCTCACGGATCATGACGACAAAGGGGCATGACACATTAAAGCAGTATGCCGTCCTCAAAGAGATAATCCCACCTCGTTAACTGGTGGTGATTTCAGTACAGTATACACTGAAATTCAGGTTGGAAGGGTTAGTCAGTACAGACTATCCTAGGTTCATCATATATGTGTGTTAGTCACAATGGCAAAGTTATATTGAGAAATGACTGAGGAGTCAGTCAGTAGTGGCTAACCTAGGTTCATCATTGGTGTGTTGTATTTGTATACCACTGGTTGGTGCCACCTGTAAGATACTATGATGACCACTTAGTGGCTCCCCCTGGAAATTAAAAGACTAAGGTGGGTTGATCAGTACTGACCAAACTAACAATAATAATTTACCTAGTTTGGTTGTATAGGGAGCCAAAAAATGACTAACTAGGTTAGTTTTTACTGACTGAGAGATTGGTCGTATAGGGAGCCTAAGGGGTGATCCATTAAGTATGTCACGCTTTTTTGGGCCATTTTGAACACCCCCCCCCCCCCCCACCCCCATGTCACACTTTGTCACACTTCTCCAAACACCCCCCAGAAAAGTATGTCACAAATCTGCTCACAACCCCCCCTTACAAATAGTGATGTTATTAGGCATGATGTACCTTATCGATTAGAACCTTTTCAGATTACAACTGTTTAAAGAGGCAATAACAAAATTATATGAATATTGGTGGCACCCTATAGATTTTTGTGGCCTTGATCCATGGATTCTTGCAAGTGGTCACAGGAATAGGGCGCCTACGTCTTGTCACATGATGGCCAATTTCCGGGCGCTTCTGGGCTTCCCATATTATCACCTGCAGGCTTGAAGGATGGGTGACATTTTTTGTCTTCATATATCTCCACTAATATCGAGATTTGGGCTAAAAAAATATTGGATCTAGTACCTCTTTAGGCCAACTTAGATCTGGGTACTTTTTTTTGTTAGAAACGGTGATAAAATTACGACAACATTTTATAGGGAAACTTAGGTGCCCTATAAAAGGTGTGCTGCATGGTACTGCTACCTGGGGGAGGGGGGCACTCAATTTTATTTTAACACAGGTATGTGGCTGGCTCTCCAGCAACCCTTTCCCTGGGTGACTTGAAAAGTGACCCCTAATGGGGGAGATTTTTGTGTCTAGGTTTAAGCAAATGCTCTGAGGAGTGACCCTTGGTAAAAGGGATTTTTAGTAAAAAGTGACCTTTGTTGCTGAGATCTCAGAAAAGTGACCCTTGTTTTTACAGATTTTGTTGAAATCTCAGAAAAGAGACTCTTGGTGAGGATGGTTTTGGTGAAAAGTAGCCCTTGTGAGGGGGATTTCTTGGGAAAAGCAGACCCATGGCAAGGGGCGTCTTGCTCAAAATATAACCTTGCCAGTCGCACATCCATGTATACGGGATCTTGTGTTACCCTCTACAGTGATTGCATGGAACGGAGGTCAGTTAAGCAGATGAAGGATGATGAAGGCTGATCTGTCTATAGTGGATGGGGCTGGTAGTTGTAGGTCTACTACAACCACCAGCATGTTTTTAGCCTGGAGATATCACCAATTATACAGCATTTATTTAATATATGTTTTTTTTTAAATCTGAAAGTGTGACGTCACATAATCCTATACACCCCCCCACCCCCTTGCCACACTTTGTCACACAAAAAAAAGACCCCCCCCACCCCCTCGGGCGTGACATACTAAATGGATCACCCCTAAGAGTATCAGTGTATAGGGATCCAGGGATCCAACGCCAGGCCCGCCTGGAGGGCTATAAGTAAGTATGAGGATCCAAACATTACATCTCTTGGTGCCTCAGAGATCCAAACTCCCAGGGTGCCAATAACTAAGTGTGTGCAAGGACCCAACTTAAAAACCCCAGGGGGGGACCACCTGAAGTTATCGCAGTTGTGGCTGTAGAAGTAAATACTAGAGTCTAGCCCAGTAGCTGTATGGTATAATGCTAGCATTAATAATCCTCCAGTGGACTCTCATCTCTCCTTAAGGTATGACTCTGCCACTACATTGAGTGGCTATTAATAAGCCACCTATTATGTACACATAAGTAAGCCCCTGTGTGTGGTCCTCCCATATCAATACTGCTACATTATGATACGTAGTAATAATACTCCAACTTGCCTTCAGGATAACCTTTTTACTATACATAAGTATATCGATGAATAACTGATCGGATGTATATATATATATATATATATATATATATATATATATATATATATATATATATATATATATATATATATATATATATATATATAAACATGTCATATACATAGACCCCTATTAGTATACATTCCCACTTACATGCTCCTATGGTATGATAGTAATGCTGATCCAACTGTCCATTTCTCTAATTAAAGCTGTCGTTGAGTAACTTGTATGATATATACATGTGTATAAACATGTTAATGGCTACAAGTGTAGGTTCCTGTTGGTAAGCAGTCACAACATTATATATACATGCTCCTCTCTCCTTGTCCTGACTATAGCCTCACATGGGCCGAGGTACTAGTACTCATAACTCCGTCTTTGAGTCACAGTATAGGCTCCAGCTGCGTTTATAATACGACCTACCCCCACCAGGGGGCACTGTAGACTTCATAATGCCCTCCTGTGGCGTTTTAATGGAGTGTGTCCGGTTGTGGGGTAGTTCTTACTTAAGCTGTAGAGTAGAAATATGTGGAAATTATGAGAATATACCTTGAAGGTGTCACAGCACCTTTTACCAGTTGGATTTCAATGGATTTCCGTAAAATTGATTCTTGTCTCTTGTTAAATTCCGTAGTAATAAAGTTATTGATAGTAAAAGTTCTAACGCAGTGGGAAGTGTGTCCGAATGTGTGTATGCCTAGATGTTTATACAGGGTCTGCCATGCTAGTGTCCAGTAGCCTTTCTGAGGTAAATTCCTGCTCTGCCGTTTGATATACTGTAGTCACAACGACTATCCACTACAGACCATGAATCGTTAGTGTAATATCCTCCAACCATATAAAGTGCCACGAATATGAATAAACTGTCTTAATATCTTAATCCTCTAGTTCCTTCAGTGATATATCCAGACAGTAGCATGATAAGAACATGTCTCTCATGCTCCTATGCTCTACATACTCCCGGGCCCTTTCACCCAGTCCTCCATACTGATCTTTGCTGCCTCCAGGGTGGCTGATATTATATACAGGCGGGCACTCACTCTCCTGCCCCATAGACCACCTTCCCGTTACTCTTACACTGACTCTGCACGAAGCTATGGACACATTCTGTGGGATGTACGCTCCTAATGTGATCAATACATTGGTGTGTTATCACTCACAATTTATTCTCTGCACCATGGAGGGGTAGTTGAAAATAATGTTTAAAAATGTCAAGATATTGTCAAAATAAGTATTGATATGAATATGTACTTGCTGAGGTTGTAATATAATAACCTTAGCTAGGTGTATTCTACTTTTAAGATAACTGCTTCTAAAATAAGTACGTATTTTGTGCATATTGATATGTAAGACTTAACTCTCAGTCTAAGTGGTTGTAATAAAACAACTGCTTGGACTGAAAAGTAAAATAATTATTCTAGTACTGCGTCATCAAACAATTGATTTCTCTAAAAAGTGTACATGTGTAAATAGGAAAGCTGTTTGAGAAAGAAAAATCAATATAGTTCGTTATATAAGATGTTTATTTACAAAGTGTTTAAATAAGAAACTTGTAGCTTAATGATTGACCTCATCACCTCATCCTTCCCCGACCCCCCCCCCCTCTCAGTAATATCATCTAGAGAATTCTTTTATTTTTTGTACAAATGAAGCTAAAATATGGCATTGTAATAGTGATAATAATGTATTATATATCTAGATAGACAAACAAATGTGGACGATATATGCCTTCTTTGTCCGGCTGAGTGTTCTCTTGATAACTGCATTAATTTGCAGATTGTGCATTCAGTTAAATAAACAGATAAATTGAAAAAAATGAAATTGTTTCTAACACAGTCAACCCTCACTACCTCGAATATTTACTTTCTCTGATCCCTCACTTCCTTAGACAGTTGCCCGGGAACTTCAATATGTTCCTTTATATTTGGACTTAATTCCTCGGATAATTCACTTCCTCAGACGGTATGGGCCAGCAGACAACGATAGCTTTTGCTTCTAGAGTAGTACTCAGCAGCAAAACAGCTCATACATGGTGAAGGCAGGGGCGTGGCAAGCAGTTTCAAAGTAGGGGGGGACTGAGGGGTATTCTGACCCTTTTTGACCCCTTTTTACTTGACCTTTTTGGTTTGACCTTTTTTGGGGTTGGTTAAAAGTGGGGGGGGGGGGGACATGTGCCCCCCGTCCCCCCGGTTGCCACGCCCCTGAAAGGGTGAGGTTTATAGTGTAGAGTGGGTTTTCACAATATGTGGCTATATGTCCTGGTTTTGGGGATAGGTTGGAGGGCATTGTTATGGGACTTGCATGGAGGAGAGGCTCTGCTTGGCCCAATGATCTATACATATCAATATGAGCGCCATCAGCTACCTAGAATGCACTAATTAGATTATCAGTGTTTATGAGCATACAGCCATTTACCATCATTTCAAGCAATTCTCAGTTTGCCATGGAAGAAGTTTTAAAACGACTACATACCAATTTACTGCTCTTCTGACCTCATTGCACACCATTCCTTCTACACAGGAACGAATACATGGAACAATTTTCCACCTCCCGATCAGGGTTCAATTCAAAAGTTTTTAAATCTTGAGGCCAAAATTACCCATTTTACTTGCACAACGGCAAGTTGGTGCAGATATTGAGTGAGTGCCCATAATGAAATATCTGCTGCCTGGAGATTGGTATGGAGCTGGGTGGTTCTGGCAGTATTACAGGCTCTCCTCCTGATCCTGTTGTGTGGTCCCCTTCCTTAACACCTGGCCGCCACTCTACACCTCAGCCCTACACACTGCCCCCTCCAGCACCTCACACAGTCATGTGCCTCTACATGGGTAAAAATCGACACGTGCGACACGGCGACACGGGGGTTTTAAAAATCGACACGTGCGACACGGGGGTTTTAAAAATCGACGGACACAGAAAACTTTGAAATAAAAATCGACAGACACATAACCCCTATGCATAAAAATGGACGGACATAGTGTAGGCAATACACAGCAGTGGGTAAGGTGTGGAATGCTGGGACAATGATGTATGCCGGTAGGCTCTCACACCTAGTTCAAGCAATATTCTCACACCTGCAGATCATTGATAAAAATCGACCTGCAGATATCTTTACATACATAAAAATCGACACAGCGACACGGGCCATTCTTGCTAAAAATCGACACGGCGACACGGGCAGAAATTCGGGTACCCATGTAGAGGCACAGTCATACCACACCACAGAACCTTATACACTCCGCCACTCCAGCACGTAACACGGCCATAATGTGGACGCTAATGTAGACGTGGTAAAACTCCCAATCTACTAACTGAAGGGCTGGGTGGGGAGGGGGAGTGGGACACAGGTGGAGAAGAGGTATATATATATGGAGGGGGGGGAGTAGAGAGGGAGGGAGGGAGGCAGGGAGGGAGGCAGGGATGCAGGAGGCAGGGAGGCAGGGAGGCAGGGAGGCAGGCAGGGAGGGAGGGAGACAGACAGGCAGACAGGCAGGCAGACAGGCAGGCAGGGACAGATGGAGGCAAGCAGGGAGAGAGGGATGCAGGCAGAGAGGGAAAGAGGGGGAGGGGGGAGGGAGGGAGGGAGGGGAGGAAGGGAGAGAAGAAGGAAGGAATCATAGAAAGAAGCAAGGAAGGATAGAAAGAAGGGAGTGGGTAAGGAAGGGAAGGATGGAGGGGAGAGGCAAGGAGGGAGGGGAGGAGGGAGGGGATGAGGGGGGGGGTTATATATACGGGGGGGGGGGGCAGGGGCAAGTAGGAGATGGTGGGGCAGAGATTATTTTAAAAATAATGAGCAACCCAAATGCCACAACTACACCGCACTTTAGCACGTGCATTACACTATAATATGCCTCCTTATACCAGTACTTATACCGTTTAGACACTCAGCACCAAACTCCTCACACCCAAGCCGCCCCTCCTTATATGCCTCTCCTGCATCACACACACACACTTTACCAAGTACTAGGGACGTGGAGGGGGGGGCTAAGTCTCAATTAGGAATTAACCTAGTGTTTCTGAAGTACTGTTTTGCTAAGCTGAATAGATGATTATATCTGGTTGTGGATCGGCATCTCGTTAAGTCTTGTATACATGAAGGGGGGGGGGGGGCTATACATAAACACCAAGAAGTATAGTGTATATACTGTCAAATAGTATTATCTCTAGGAAGTTGATATAGAAATATTGAAGATGTGCAGTACTATACTAATTAAACCATAGGATATATTGATCGGCACGCTGCATGCTAGTACATGTATACAAGGTAACTCTGGATTCTCCATACATGATTTACTATTTTAATAATCTGAGGACCCTTTAGTGGCAACATAGCGGTTTAATGCACTAAAAGTCCAGTGAATTATAGACAGAACTTTGCATTTGAGTTAAATTGTTTTATTGAGGCAAAATACATCTCGACGCTAGGAGAGTTCTCCCCGTACCGCCTTTTACATTGAAAAATCAAATATGATACCAGGTGACATTTCAATATGACGGACAAACAAAGTAATCAATACACAAACAAAGTAATCAATATTGATATTTCACTTTGTTTTGTGACAGAAGTGACAGATTTATCAGCAATGTAGTTCAAACTATACTGTTAGTCAAAAGTCTGCAAATAATGATCAAATATTCATAAATTGGGAAGGTAATAAGCCTTTGTTTGAACCTCAACCTGTATTTTATACTGAGCTAGGAACCGACACTGTTCCTCAGTGAGAAGGTCAAGCTAATAGGAAGTATAAGAATCCCAAGCAAGGGACAATGTTAAATAACATGTTCCAGGCTATACCATCTTTGGTACTTTTGTCGCAAAATAAAGGGGTACTAGTATAATGCATTATACATGTGCCATTTCAGCGTTTGCATTGCCTTCAAGATTGATAATAATAGTTTCCCAGCTAACAATATCATAGAGATACGTTATATAACGTTGTATAACGTTTTCCTTGTTTACTGGGTTGTATGGTCCATGCCTTGTGTTGCATTACACTATAACAAGAGAAAGTACAATGTCACAAACAGAATCCCGCTTCGGAAAATTCCATAATCGCATTTGGAGGACACGAACAAAAGGATACCTCCAGCCATTGGAGTTTTTGTCACACGTGTGGAATTTCCCACTTCAATATTAATAGGTTCTATATCCTGCTTTACCTCCAGGCATAAATAGCTGTTTTGGAATGATTTAATCTCAATAAAGTATTTTAATAACTAAATATTCTTATATGGAATTAAGTCTTCACACATGTATGTCATGCTGTTCTAAAGTCAATATATGGACTTGATTTATTTGTGCTTGGCATTAGAAAGTAATTATTTCAAGGTGACGGTTTTTCTTATGAGAGTTATTTTCTTTGTTCTCTTTTATTGCCCATGTACCTTCTTGATGTAGGTTAGGGTGATGCATATTTACCATTATGGAAATAAATAACCACCGGTATTAATGTATACATATGCCAAGCTTATTATTTCAAGTGAGTAAAGGGGTATGGGATGTTTAGTGCCATTTTGATAGATAAGGCCACATTAATGGCGGGCTTATTAACCCTTTAATGACAGCATACTCATTTAATGTGCTATGTCCTCTGTCACCATGATGCATGAGTAGTATAGTATGTATCGGAACGGGACTATAGTTAAGTACTGTTTATTACTCAATCGACATGCAGCCAATCAGAGGCCTCCATTTGGTCACGTGACCGGAAGTGACCTACTTAGGGGATTAGTGGTGACGTCACGTGACCTAGTTAGCCAATCAGAGGCCTCCATTTGGTCACGTGACCGGAAGTGACCTACTTAGGGGATTAGCGGTGCATTCTGGGTAACCCTGCAGCCAATCAGAGGCCTCCATTGGGTGACCGGAAGTGACCTACTTAGGGGATGGTGCATTCTGGGTAACCTACTGACCTACTTAGGGGACCGGAAGTGACGTCATATGACCTAATTTAGGATCACGTGATCGGAAGTGACCTGATGAGTCACGTGACCGGAAGTGACGTCACACGACTTAATGGCCAACCGGAAGCGACCTGATTGATCACGTGACCGGAAGAAGAAGAAGTTTTTTTTTTGTTTAGGATCCCGTGACTGGAAGCGACGTCGTCACATGAGTGACGCTTTAAGAGACTGCGCGACTTACTAGTAAAAGAAGCCGTATGATAATAAAAACACAACAATATTTTCTTTTAATTTTTTTTTATTTATTTTTTTTTCAATCTTGATAAACACTCTATTTTTGAAAAGATGCACACGCTTATTTTTTATTATTTTTTTTTTTTCATATCTCTAAAGGACTCGTTGTCACACCGTCAGAATGCACGCGACGCTTATAATACAAGTAGCGCACGCCGTCTTTCTCTATGGTGTAGGTGACCATTTTGTTTCGCACCACTTTGAAATTTCTATTTACAGCAATGAGAGTTTTTCGTTGGCGAAGAACATCTAAGAAGGCGTCTGGTTCCTGGGGGTTTTGTTTCTTCTGTACGCCTTTTGCACTCCATTTTTTGGATTTTCTTTCACCGGTGTCGCTGACTCGATCGTAGCAAATGTAAGTCTTAGGGTTGAGACTTAGGATCCCGTCACCTTCCCACTCCGCTTTCATGAGCCCCGAAGTTCTCAGATCGTGAAGGTACCGTCTCTCACAACATCCGCCGGGCGGCGCACACCATTCTCGCACTCTTTCCGTTTTTGTCTTCACGAAAAGCTCTAAGTGCTCGTCGCACACCGCTGTCGGAAGCCACTTTCGTTTCTCTCTGAAGTACGTCTCTCTCAGGCGAGGTTTGACTAGGTCATCCAACGTGGCACCGCTGAGAGCCATGTAAAGACTGTCGGTGTCCATTTGACAAAGGGCATAACCGCGCCGATCGACGAATCTATCCAAGAAGTCGTATGTGAACTCTAACATTTTCAACTTCGCGTACTGGTATACCATGAACCCTATCTGAATAGGGAGGTTGTTCTTGACCGTTTTCGGTTGTAGTTCGACTTCAAACAGATCGGAAGTCAACTCGGACGCCTTTTTGAAGCGCCACGAATTGGCCAATAGTTCGAACTTCCGACTGTCAGTGTATCTCACCGCCGTGTGTTTTTCTTTGTTGCAGATTGTTTTACCGTACGTAGCGTTTCCCATTAACTTGTAACAGTCTGACAGAATTTTCTCGTTCTCGTTCACGTCGCCACGTCTTCGCGCCGCCGTCACTTCGTCCGCGAAACCGGCAAAGGCGCGTTTAGGTAGGTATTCTACCACCAGCTGCACTTTGGTGACTATCAAACCGTGCTCTAAATACCACTTGAGAAGCGGCGTTCCCAAGAGAATATTTTTTCCGTGGTAACTCCCTATCAGACATCTCTGAGGCGTGCTCAACAGCTTTTCTTCCTGCGCAAAGTCTGACATGTGAGGGCCTATGTCCGATTTTGAAACGGTCGCGTTCTTGAAAACGGGGGTCATTTCTTCGAAGTACTCTCGTAGGTGAGGCGGCGTAGTGATGTCCACTTGAACTAAACCGAACATTTTCTCCTCTTTCACAGCGGAAAGGATGTCGCTCTCGCTCATCGCGTTTCGAGACACTTTCAAAGCGTCAACCTTCCAGCGTTGTTGGGAGGCCTTGACCCGCTCATCTCGACGCTTCATCTCTCGCCATTCGCACTCCCACACGACGACCAGCTTGTAACCTAACGCTTTCAAGTAAGCGCTTACTCTGGTCGTTCTGTCGCGTCTCTCCTCTCTCAGTGAAGCGCACTGATATCGGTGCGACGGTATGCACTCGTGAGCGTGGAACCAACACCCGTGAAACTGGAAAACCGTATTAGAGGCCGCGTGAAATCCGTCCACGCGAATTCTCCGACAGCCTACCGCCATCTCGCCGCCGTTCAGAGCGTGGCGCAGTTTCACGTCGCGGTCGTGCTCTACGAAGCGTAACCACTCCAAAGCGCTGTGAGAGTTTCTTTGCCTGATTTCGGGCTTGAACTCGGTCTCGGGCCGTCTCACCGCGTAATAGCCCGTGCAGTGCGCTTCGCTCATGCAGCGCAAGTACAGAGAGTTAGCGTCTAGTCCTAGGATGTGTTGGCACGGTCTCGCTTCTTCGCCGTACTTGTGCTCCCTTATCCGCGTGGTGCCCTTCTCGTGAAATCTATGGAAGATGATGGAAGGACCGCCGACTAGATTCTCTTTGATCAGAGCGTGGAGGACGGCGTCGAACTGGGGAAACGTTGTGAACGCGTCTTCTAGGTTTTGGAAGAGGAAGCGTAAAGTCAAACCGGCGAGAGAAACTCCGTCTTTCAACATGTCGATGCCGCGATCTTGGAAAAATTTAGCGTGATTTTTCAGAGCTTCTATGAAAGGTTTCACGTCTTTGTTGTTGTAGTGGATCAAGTAGTCTTCCATAGTTTGCATCTTCTCGTCGGACCAAACTTTCTGACATGCGGCGTAGTCGGATTCGGACATTTTGACGCCCGTCAGCTCGCTGTCGAAAGCCGATCTCGGCGGCAGCGTTCTGTTTGCCAGTTTCCTGGTAGACGTCATCCATTCGTAAGGAAAGTGACCTTTCTCTTCGTTCCTGGTGAAAGCTCGCAAATAGGTCGCGTAGTTGTAACCGGGTGCCAAATAGTTGACTACGTCCAAGAAAACCGTGTGCTGTGTGTAAACCGCCAAGTATTGATTGCTTCTCTTTATGACGCTGAATTCTTGGTTTCTTCGGTCTCCGGAGGCGAAGAACGAGTGAAGGCGTATTTTGATCAGGTTCAAGTCGTAACGCCCCGAGTTGAAGCCCACCACTGGAGCTTGACGGATGTATCTCAGAAGACGCTTCTTCAGTTGAACTAACGGGTGTCTGGTCTGAGCCGCAGCGAAGCCGCCTGGAGAAGGGGTGGTGAACGTCGCCTCCTCCAGCAGGAGAGCTTCACCTATCGCCGCATCTAACTTCGCTAACGTCGGTCGGTAAAGTTCTAGCACAGCTTCCCCGATCGCTTTGGCGTTCTCGTTTATGTGATTTAAAACTCGGTCCAACAAGGGGTCGGAATCTGCGTCGGACGCTCTGACGAAGCAGACGGGCCCCTCCCACCCCGGAAAGTCGGATGCGACGCTAGCCGACAAAGGGACGTGATCCCACAGCAGGGACACGTGCTCCGTCGACGGTTCTTTGCACGGTCTGAAGAAAGCCTCGAAATCGAAGGCGATCTTGTAAGGGTAGATTCCGGAATGTCCGTCGGGGGGAAAAATGGAGAAGTCTGCTAGCGCTTCGAAAATCGTTCTCGAATTTTGGTAGATGCCACCTACGTAGCGCAACTTGACTTGTCGGCAAGAGGAAAGCTGGTTCCTGTGTCTCTTCAGCAAGAACTCGGTGGTGAACGCCGCCTTACACTTGCAACATTCGTATATGCCCGCGTACGCGTTGAAGTCCGTGACGAGAGAGACGTGCAAACCGCCTTTCGCCGTCAGGTGTAGGTTGACTTTACCTCGGGCGGCCACAGTTCTGGAAGGCGGTCTGATCAGAGTAACGCGTCTTCTCAACTTCCGCCCCGGCACTTGACGCGACGCGGTGTAAACCGCTATTTGTACGTCAAACAAGTTCTCTAACGCGGGTAAGTCGCGGATGTTCAGACCCGGAAAGGATTCAGGTGTGGCAGCGGGACAGAACTGACGTAACAAATCTGAAGCGCGCTTGCTGGTGTTGTATAAGTGAAAGGAAATGCAGCGGAAGATGCAGAGGTTGTCCTTGTTGGGAAAATCTAACACGCCGCTTCTCTTTCCAACTCGACCGGCCTGAGTGATCCTACCGCCTATGGGGAATTCCCCCGGTCCCATGTAAACGCAGATGTTCAAATTGGTAGGAAAAAGAACGTGCCACTTGGTGTCAGCGTCGCAAAGTTTCCGTACCTCCTCGCAAGCGACGGTGTTTTGCATCTTTGAGAGGAGCTCTTCCAAAGTTTCTGAATTAGTTACAGTAGGGAGCGGTTGTATGAGAGTTGCGTTGTTCTGGGAGGCGTGGAAGTAGCGCAGTTTGCTCTTGTCTTCTCTGTGTTGTAACAGTAAGCCTACCGAGAAACCCACTTTGTATCTGAATCTTTGTGTCAAGTGAATGCGACGCATAGTATCTACAGCGTCACTCAACTCGCCGGTTGGTAGCCTGAAGTTTGTTACACTCACGCGAGTCCCGTGCATCCTGACGCCCGTTTGTATCGCAGGCCAATTCGCCGTGAACGTTTCCTCCCCGTTCGGTACAGCACATATGCGCGGAGGGACGGTCACCCCGTCCAGAGATTCGCGTCGACAAGCGCTCTTTCGGCAATCCCCTTCGCCGCATAGAGGGCAAAACTTAGCTACTACTCTACAATTTTCTACGTGTCTCTCGTGGTTGTACGCTCTTTTAAACATTTTGAAACACTTTTCGCATACGTACTGTGTCATGTTTTTTTTTCACTCGGTTACCAACTACTTAGCCGTCTAACTATCTATCTATCTATCTAGCCATCTATCAATCTGTCGTCTATGTAACTATCTTTCTGTCTGCTGTCTGTGTATCCGTCTGTCTGTCTGTCTGTCTGTCTGTCTGTCTCATACAGCGTACGTCAAACGCTGTGTGTGTGTGTGTGCGCGCGCGTGAGCGTTGAGCGTCTCTCATTCCGAATCTATGCCGAGATATTTCAGAATGATCTCTGTTTTGTCATCCAACTCTTTGAGCGCTCTGGCGGACAGCGTCACCCCCTGCTGTGTGGGTTTTTTGTCAGGACCTTCGTACTTGCGCACGTGGACGAGGTTCTTACCGCTGTAGTAGCTCACAGCTGCGTACACTTCGCCCGCCTCATCCAGCACTGCGAACCAGGGGGTGTGATTAGGTTTTCCTTGCGCGGCCGCTGTGTCGCGTATGCGCACCACTGCGCGGATATCGGCGATGCGTGCTATGAGCTCGCGCAGCGCGTCGGCCGTGAAGTGCACTCGCTTGCTTCTGGTCAGAGACGCCTCTTTCACCTGGCCGTCTTTTGTGTAGCGCGGCCTCCTAGACAGTCTAGCCACGTCCTCCCAGATCTCCAGCGTCAAAGCTCCGTCTAAGCAGAACTCTAACCCGAGTGTTTTCTCTGCTTCTTCTCGTCCATCTCCTTCTTTTTCTTGTATTTTTCTCTTCTTAGTGGGCCTTGTTGTTCTGGAACTCACCTTAGAACGTTTCACACCCGCAGGATGAGTAACACCATCAGCGTGAGCTGAATCAGCAGCAGAACCGATAGCAGGAGCAGCGTCAGCGCTGGTGGTATCGGAGGTCTCGTTGTTGGAACAGCGCAGCCACACGCCGTCCGTGCTGTGTGTAGCGGTAGAAGATGAAGCGCCGCCGCCGCCCTCGTAAGGTGGCGGTGAGGGCAGTCGCCACGGACCGGACGGGGGGGCGTTAGCAGTGGAGGAAGTGAGGTCGAAAGGTCGAAGAGGGAAGCCGAAAAACGTACCGCTCACCCCTTGCCCTTCGGGTTCTTCGTACGCCTCGTCGTCAGCGTCGTTCTCTGTCTCACCCTGTTGCTGCTCCTCCTCCTCCTCTTCTTCTCGGTTCAGGGGCTGAGTGTCCGAATAGCTGTAACTCTCAGCGCGAGCGGCGTCGAGGGCGTCCGTCGATGTAGTGGTGGAGGAGAGGGGCTGTGCAACGTGCGGCAGGTCATCAAAGTCATCAACAGTAGTGGGGAGGTAAAAACCCGGTTGCCAGTACTGCGCTGTGCCAGGAGCGTTGTCGTCAGTAGTAGTAGCAGTAGCAGCAAGTGCAGCAGAAGCAGCCGCAGCAGGCGCAGCCGCAGCAGACGCAACAGTAGCAGGCGCAGCAGCAGCCTCAGCAGGCGCAGCCGTAGCAAGCGCAGCAGTAGCAGGCGCAGCAGCAGCAGCAGCAGCAGCAGCGGCAGGCGGGACGGCGGTAGCAGCGGCAGCGCGCTTAGCAGCAACGTGTACCGTCGCGAGTGTAACAACGTCGCTAGCACGACGACTGCTACCAGTAGTACTACTAGTACTACTACCACTACTACTACTACTGCTACTACTAGTGCTACTGCTACTACTACTACTACTACTACTACTGCCGCGAGCGCTCGCTACAGCAGGAGGGTGATAAGACCAACCGGCTGCGGCGGTAGTCTCATGTTCAGTAGCAAGAGCAGGCACTGACGCTAAACGAACGCTGTTCCGCGTAGTCTTCTTGTTCTTGAACGCCGCTAGCTGTTGTCTTTTGCTCATGGTGGTGACTGTAGAGAGCAGCAAAAAAGAATGAGTGAGTGAATGGAGGTTTCCAAGCCCCTTATATACGCCTTCTCGCTTCTAGAGCTAAGCTACTTACCGACCCTGTTCAGCTGCCGCCGGCTGGCCGGCGGCCATTCACAAAGAGAAACAAAAAGACATAAGGCATGACGTTTTCAGCTGGATCCCTTTCCCCCCCCCTCTTTTGAGAGATCGACTGTGATGATGAGCTAAGCCGCTTACCACCCTGTTCAGCAATTCAACGCGCATTAGCTGTATAAAGGGTTAAGCGGTTGCTGCCTGCCGTCGACTGACCGGCGGCGGCCATTCACAAAGACATAAGGTATGACGTTTTCAGCTGGATCCCTTTTTGAGGGATCCACTGTGGTGAGCTAAGCCGCTTACCACCCTGTTCAGCCATTCAGCGCGCGTTAGCTGTATAAAGGATTAACGGTAACGGTGATGAGCTTACAGTGTGTATACAAAAAAAAACTACAGGAGGCGTGTGGCGTGAAGCAGGACCCCCCTAAGACGAACGTGCCTGTCTGTGAGTAGAGGCGTGTGCATGTGGTGAGCGACTTAAGTGTAAGACAAAAATCGCCACCTCCTGCCGTGGTGAGTAGACCGGGCCGGCCAGGCGGGCGGGCGGCCGGCTAGTTCAATAGGGAGGGGTGACAGCTGCCTAAGGCTGTGCATGAAAAAAAATCCGATTTTCACCTGACCTCTGACGTTTGTTACAATGAATGTCAGAGGGAGGGAGACGTCCTCGGGTAGGGGGTAGGAGGTATTAAGGCTATGAGTGAGGAAAAAACACCGTTTTCAGCTGGTCTCCACGGATAGCGATGCCACACCCCCTCGTCATCTAAGCTCTTAAGGAGCGGAGCGGCTGAAAAAGCGTCATGCGGACAGGGTGCTAGACAGCTGGAGCGCTGTTGGAAATGGGATTAAACTCCCTCTGTATAAAAAGCTCTCATTTCTGTTGGAAAAAAAACATATCACCTCTGACCCCAGTAACGGCTACTACCACCACCACCGCCACCACCACCACCGCCGCCACCGCCGCCGCCGCCGCCGCCGCCGCTGCCGCCGCCGCCAAGACGAGACGAGATGGCTCAAGCTATTCCACTTTCAAGCTCGCCTTCACCGCCCGGTGCGCCTGAAAAAAAGTTAATGCGGCTTGACGACGTGAGACGCGGCGCGAGGCAGCAGACCGATGATGGGGAGACCCGACAGGTAGGACAGCGGCGGTTAGCCTATAGCGACGCCTTGCTTCGTCAACTAGGTAAAGAGTTGAGCGGCTGTTGGAGAGAGTTGGGCAGTAGCTTAAAAGTCAGCGCCGCCCGTATGGATGCTCTAGTAGAGCGCAGTGTCAAGACACCGGAGGAGCTGTGTACGGCGATGTTCCGAGTGTGGTGGGGTGAAACCCCGCATCGTCATAGATGGGGCGAGCTCGGTCGCGTCTTCACCCGCATAAGACGCATGGAACTGTTGGCTCAGTGGATGGCCCTTCTCCACAGACAGGGGTTGGATTTCGAAAACCCCGACTCGCGCGCGATGCACAAGCACTTGGGCACCCTCGGCAGACGTCTGGGTAGCAGGTGGAAAGAGGTGGGGGACCATTTAAAATTGTCGCCTGAGAGGTTAGATAAGATCGCTGAAGAATGCGAATACGGAGGAAGTCCCGCTGAGTGGGCCTTCCGAGTGTTGAAAATGTGGCAAGATGAAGCTGACGGCGCCGGCGGTACGCCTTTTGAACTCCTTCGAGTGTTGACTGAGGACATGGGAAAGTTTGGCCTCGGCATCGCGATATTACTTGACTTTATCAAGCAAGAAACAACGAGAACGACGGACATGTGAATTGTTGTGTTTTATTTTCATACGTCTTCTTTATTAGTAAGTAAAAAAAAAAAATATCATAACAATTAAGACGCGCGATCTCTTAAAGTGTCACTTCCTCCAGTCGCAGCTGATCGCCTCATCGCAGCACGTGATAAACAAAAAAAAAACGAAGAGACACGCTTCTTCCTCTCGAGAGGAAGAAGCGTGTCTCTCGATTGAAATCTTTTTCTTTTCTTTTTTTCTTAAAAGAGACAAACGCCCCTTAGAGTGCTCCCCCACCCCCCTAGAGTGCCCCCCTCCCCCCTCCCCCCCTCCCCCCCCACCACCCGCCCCATGCATCCTAAAAGCGCCCCCCTCCCCATGCATGTTAAAAGGGCCCCCCTCCCCCCCTCCCCTCCCCTCCCCCCCTTATACACTCTAAAGAACGCTTCTACCTAGTTCAATAAGTCACTTCCAGTCGCTCGTAAAACAATAAAAAATGAAAAAAAAACTTATATCGTAGTGTTTTTTATTAGTTTACCGAAAAAAAATAAGAGACTCGCCTCCTCCTCCAAAAAAAAAAAAAGATATCACATTTTAAAGCCCGTGACCCCTTAAAGACGCTCATCTCTTCATTAAGTCGCGTGACGTCACTTCTTCTTCTTCTTCTTCTTCTTCTTCTTCTTCTTCTTCTTCTTCCGGTCACGTGATCAATCAGGTCACTTCCGGTCACGTGATCCTCAATGAGGTCACTTCCGGTTGGCCATTAGGTCATGTGACGTCACTTCCGGTCCCCTAAGTAGGTCAGTAGGTTACCCAGAATGCACCATCCCCTAAGTAGGTCACTTCCGGTCACCCAATGGAGGCCTCTGATTGGCTGCAGGGTTACCCAGAATGCACCGCTAATCCCCTAAGTAGGTCACTTCCGGTCACGTGACCAAATGGAGGCCTCTGATTGGCTAACTAGGTCACGTGACGTCACCACTAATCCCCTAAGTAGGTCACTTCCGGTCACGTGACCAAATGGAGGCCTCTGATTGGCTGCATGTCGATTGAGTAATAAACAGTACTTAACTATAGTCCCGTTCCGATACATACTATACTACTTGCATGAAAGCATATTCTCCAGGGCTGCATTCATGCATCACGATGTACAGATCCAGACACATTTAGAACAAATAAAGTCAGTAAGAGTTAATGGTCAGACAGAGACCGATAGAGAGTAGAACACGCTAAATGTATGTTAATTGTATCGTAACACACTAAGTCCAGGGGGCAGTACTGCAGAAATCGGAGAACTGGTATTACACAACCATTAGCCGAATAGGAACCCTGGCATTATACAACCACTGACCAACAGGTCAAGGTTGCTGGTAGACAGGAAGTAACAGATCCACTTCTAGGGATGTAATTGTATTAGTTGAAGGTCAAGGATGTTTGGTGACAGGAAGTAGCATACCCAATTCCTGTGATGTAACCGTACGAACTATTGTCGTGAGGGATGACTCAAACCACTGGGGCAGTCAGCCAATTGATAATGCAAATAAGCCTAAGTGAATGTAATCAGATCTAATGTCAGGGCCAACACCAGAACCATGGTCAAGGTCGCTATACCAGGAGCAAATCACATTACCTAAATGTCAAGGACGTATTGCGTAACAGTTGTCAAGGCCACCAAGTAATAGGCCCAATGTCAAGGTCAGTCCGTGCAGAGCATAATCTATGGAGATTGGTATTAGGCCCGATGGCACAAGCCTGCTTATGTAAATGAATTATGTAAAGGTCAAGGCTGATAGAGCAAGTGTCAAGGTCATATGTGTAAATGTCAAGGCTGAAGTGTCAAGGTCAGGTCTTCATATATAACATGGCTGTTTCCCTGTAGTGAGTGGTTGGTAGGAGTCAGACCTCTGTTGTGTATGTATCACATGTTGCTGAACGGAATAAAGAAGTCTTCACATCAAGTACCTCTCATCTGCTTGGATCATTTGTCTGAGTGAACTGCAGGCAGTGATCCTGAAGTTTCCCCAGGATAAATATTAGTAGGAAATCAAAGCACCCTTAAAACCTCAATCCAGTTCATATGGTGGAGAAAACCCAAAGAACAACAAACACTATTGCACAGTGAGGTGACGACAACTATATAATGGAGTGAAGGACATGTCCAGAGACTCACATACAGACTTTGAGGACTTGTATGAATCCATTGACTAGGAAGGAGCAGTAGGTGGACCACCACCCACACCTGGATCAACACATCCCACAACAACAGCAACAAAGAGGTCGATGCGCTCTGCCACCCCAGACGCTGTACAGCTACACCAAACTCCAAACAAGGAGGGAGTGTATGTACCCAGAGGAGCTGACGGTCAATCAGATCTGAGTAAGGGGACGCCTATCTCTCTGAAAGCTGCCCGTCACAGGCTACAGGAGGAAGTCTGGTCTGATCCGACAAGGCCAGCTGCCTCCATCAGTGCCACCTCAGGGGCTGCAAGAAGTCTCTTCACCAGTGAGGAGCCTCCTATTCTACTAGGGGATACAGCATCTGACACAACAGGTGTCCAGTCACCTACATTGGCCAATGCTCCACAGCAGCCAAACAAACTTTCCCCAAATGCTGAAAACGCACCAAGCGTAATCATGTGGGATAACATAGAACAGAGCGCCTGCTCGAGTGACATACAAGGGCCAGACCCATTGAAGCCAGGTACAGTCGGATTATCTGCACATCCTGATCCACATCAGGTAAAGGACACTACTCAAAGCTTGCATCACAGCCCTGAGAGTAATGCAAATTACCCTGAGCTTCAAAGCTTACAGGCCAGCCCTGAGGGTCATATTACTGACCCTGGGTACCAGCTGATTGATAGACCTAGTTGTCATGCTCATGAACATAGGTTTCCAAGCTCACAAGAGAGGTTGATAGGTCATGCGACTGATCCTACACCCTGGACAGATATACCAGAAGGGTCCCAACCCTCCAAGACACCTGACAGAGGTGTCAATGACTCACTAAGGTCACATTCAGTGAGAAACACACCGGGGCCGGGCGTATTGCTTGGCAGAACTGAATTACAGATCTCACATAATGGAACATGGACAGCACTATCCACTGAATCAGGTCTAAGGGAACAGACAGCTCATGGTACTGCTAGTTCAGCCCAGAAAGCAACAACTGATCAAGCTACGCAGTTCCTTGGTATGGATATGTCTGGAGATCCACGGCACCTCTATGCTATTTACAGAGCCATTGAAAAGAGGCCTTCAAGGAAAGGACATCTGGACTATCGAGGTAACTGGAAACACCATAGAAAGAAGAACTGGGTGTCGGCACTATAGTCCCATCTGGCGTTGGACCCACATGTGTCTGCAACGCGCCGACAACAGGTTTCAGTGCTGACAGTTGGTACGTCTACATCTTGTCTATGATATGTATTTACTCTTTACTCCACTGCAATATAGTTTGGCAGTTGTGAGGCAAGTTGCATTGGTGTCAAACACACATGCGACTGTAATCGACAAGGCACTGACACCTCTGTTTAGCTCAATGTTTGTGTAGATCGTCCAGACTTGTATGACTCATAGTTGACCAGATGCTGGGATGGCTTGGCAGTTATAATTGACTATCAATGCCCATACTGCCAGGGCCCTGAAGAGACAAGGGGCTGCCTAACAATGCATCTTCCTCAACCATTGTCAGCCCTACTGCTGGTGCTGGTGCTTACTGCATTGGATACCATAAAACCTTTCCCACTAGTGGAGTGTTAGTGAATAACAGTCGGACAACTCAGACGTATTGGAGGCTTGATGATGCCTATCTTTGGTGATGCTGACATGGCTGGTCACATGGGATGGTCAACTGTGGAGTACGATACGACTGACCAAACACTCCAGCCAGTCCTATGTCAATGAACAAATTACATACAAGACTGACAATAATGACATAAAGGAGCACCTGTGGACTAGAGACATACACTATATATTATTATATATATGGTACTCACCTATATAATACAATAATTTTGCACCTAACTGTTTACGGATACTTCACTTACATTAATGATGACTTTAGCTAAGCATTGAAAAGTCATTTCTGTGTAGTAGATATCTAGATATCACTATATATCCTATCACATATTATAGCATGTCAATGTTAAATGAAACTGAAGGTAAGAAAACATAATATAGTAATGGCAAAGTCCATATAATATATACATGACACTGTATATCTATGGCAAGGTCCATATAGTAAGAGCATACAATGTACTGTAGACCAGCATTACTCAATATAGTAAGGTATAAAGATAGCAGGTATAGACGGTAGGCATGTACGATGAATGCACAATACCCTAGTCCACATGTGTATGTAGAGGGTTTACAGCAGACAATTGTGGTGAGCTCTGAAGCTAATTTGCATGTATGGTGTGACCCATGTCCAGTCTGACAAAATTAGGTTTAGCAAAGTCCCTAATTGGGAAGAGAGTGACACCCTTGCTATACAGTGACCAGTGAGTGTCATCATGAGGGGCCTCCCCAGTGAAACCCACGCGTCCCATAATAGCGTGCCTGTGATGCAACAGGCCAATTAGTGATTGGGGGACAGGCCCACACAGATGGCCAGGGCACCCTGTGGGGTATCCACCCCTACACACGGTGACTCATATTAGTGTTTGTTGGGTGAAGAACTCAGGGCAAATTGGTGACGTTTGGCAATAATCACCACAAAATTATCCAAAATTAAAATCAATAATGAATACAACTAATACCTACTCAGAGAGAAAATAATAAATTATTGTCTCTCATATAGAACCCCCGGCAGTGTACTGGACCACAGATCCAGACACATTTAGAACAAATAAAGTCAGTAAGAGTTAATGGTCAGACAGAGACCGATAGAGAGTAGAACACGCTAAATGTATGTTAATTGTATCGTAACACACTAAGTCCAGGGGGCAGTACTGCAGAAATCGGAGAACTGGTATTACACAACCATTAGCCGAATAGGAACCCTGGCATTATACAACCACTGACCAACAGGTCAAGGTTGCTGGTAGACAGGAAGTAACAGATCCACTTCTAGGGATGTAATTGTATTAGTTGAAGGTCAAGGATGTTTGGTGACAGGAAGTAGCATACCCAATTCCTGTGATGTAACCGTACGAACTATTGTCGTGAGGGATGACTCAAACCACTGGGGCAGTCAGCCAATTGATAATGCAAATAAGCCTAAGTGAATGTAATCAGATCTAATGTCAAGGCCAACACCAGAACCATGGTCAAGGTCGCTATACCAGGAGCAAATCACATTACCTAAATGTCAAGGACGTATTGCGTAACAGTTGTCAAGGCCACACCAAGTAATAGGCCCAATGTCAAGGTCAGTCCGTGCAGAGCATAATCTATGGAGATTGGTATTAGGCCCGATGGCACAAGCCTGCTTATGTAAATGAATTATGTAAAGGTCAAGGCTGATAGAGCAAGTGTCAAGGTCATATGTGTAAATGTCAAGGCTGAAGTGTCAAGGTCAGGTCTTCATATATAACATGGCTGTTTCCCTGTAGTGAGTGGTTGGTAGGAGTCAGACCTCTGTTGTGTATGTATCACATGTTGCTGAACGGAATAAAGAAGTCTTCACATCAAGTACCTCTCATCTGCTTGGATCATTTGTCTGAGTGAACTGCAGGCAGTGATCCTGAAGTTTCCCCAGGATAAATATTAGTAGGAAATCAAAGCACCCTTAAAACCTCAATCCAGTTCAACGACAACCCTTTAGGAGTGTATCAACCACATACGTTTTGTCATGATGCATTCATGTAGCACCGGTGAGTTACATGACGACACATTGGCATGGTATGATAAATTGGCTTTGAGCCAAATATATATAGGCTGTATTTAATGTATTCTAAGACATTTTCCCTACATACGAGTGTAGTATATCATACAGACAATTGAGTATTAGTGGCCTGATCAACTATTTGAGGTACGGCCAAAACCTTAGATAGGTCGGGTATCAATGTCAACTAATATTTAGGCCTCAGCCTATTGCTAACCCCCATGTCCTCTCCCTCCCTCACACCCCCGCCGTCTCTGCCCGGAAATTGTTCTGAATACATCATCGATATATTCTGTATATAGCAAACGTGTGTATATTTACATAGGCCTATAGGCCTACCAGATGGAGCCCCACCATATTGAACCAGCAAGAAAACATTGGTATATATACGGCCTAGTGCTGGTTTAAAGGTAGTGCCCCCTGTGTGTGAGGGCTGTATTCTGCAAATAGGACCCACGCGTTCCTCTTATTAATACCAATAATGTCTACATCATATATGGATCTCCATATAATATATGGATCTGTGTGCACTCAGTGGTGTGGAGAACTAAACTATACTGCATTAATTGCGGGTCATACTTATAAAGGGGCGGTGGAAGAATTGTCAGGGGATGGGGAGCAACATTTTGAAGCGTATAATATTATTCAAATTACTTTAAGATAGCCTTTTCGCCAACATGAAACGAGAGATGCTCACATGTATGAGATATTGCATACCACGTTTAAGCGTCGGGTTTAAATTAGCGCCTGTCTTGCAATATAATCGACGGGGGTCTCGAAGTACCTCTTATTCTTAAAGCAGCTACTTGAGATCCAACCATCGAATTTTAGATAATAACATGTCAGCAATCTTCACAGACTCATATGTGGACAGGTTGATTTACAAATAATATGGGTGCTTCTTTCTGTATGAAAATAGGTGAAATACCTCCTGTGAGAATAACAGTCAACCAACTGTAAACCTGATAACATAACGATCTGCAGACTACCTACTCCACGCTGCCTTGGCTTGAGGTGAACTACCTCTCACTATGCTCCTATTTATATGCACAATGAAAGCATTATTCCCATCCACAACCATAAGGGTTTTCATGTGTATTCATGCAGATTATACATTATATATACTTCCCTATTTATTTGTTGTATGTAGACCTCCACCAGAAGTGTGTACTGATTGCTCTAAGTGTACTAGCCACACAAGATTAAGCCATTTTAGTTCCATCTTCGACCACAAGAGGTCATATTGGCATTGGCCCCTGCAGAGATGGCTTTCCTTCCCACCATAGAGGAATTGATATCTGCATGTATTTTCACCCATCCATTATGCTTTAGAGAGGCCTTATATGCTATGCTATTTTGCTCTGCCTAAGAGAAAAACAAATGATGGTCCTATAAATATTAAATTAATGCTAGAGTTGGAAGAGGTCTGAAGAGGTCGAGTTGCTGCTTTAAGCACTAAAACTTAAATAAGCACCTGTCTTGTATAAGCGTCGCAGGCAGAGATTTATTTAGCAACAGGTGGGTGGTGTGTGGGCTATCCATATCCCCCATTACATTGAGCCATAGTAGTAATGTGACCGCCCCCTCTCCCTAATCAACCTCTCCTGCCTCTGGTTATGAAATGACCACTCTCTATTTTTTTAAATTGTGTTTAAACTTCACTGCCGTTCTAGGGGGGTATTCTTTTTTAAATAAAGTTTTTGGTGGTCCCGTTACATGTGGCAATCCTGCGTGGTGAGATATAATATGTACATGTGTTGCATCCAGTTTTATATGTATTTGCACATCTTATTGTCACAAACATGTTTATCTTATACAGGCAGTCACAATCATATTCTATCTTACTCTTTCTATCTTTAATCCCATATCATAGCATAATATGGTACATAAGATTATCGGCATAAAGGGTATAACTCTGTTAAATTGGAAGTTTCTTCCTAACAGAAATCTATTCAGTTTAGACTGAGACGTGCACAAGCACACACCTTACAAACGTGTTATAAACAAGTCCAACAGTCCTAAGCGACTTAGAGTATACATGATAAGTAATACTTGAATAAGCCAAAACTTATCTTTCGCCATTGAATATCTTGTGTACGCGAGAAATGCCGAAATAAACAATACAATACAATACAATACAATATAGGGAGTATGTGTCACATGTAATCCATAATGTTGAATATATAGCAATATTTAGGTAAGATTTTCATGTGGCGCTGGGTACATGTTAACCTGGGTCTATCTTTTGCTACAAAAATTACGTAGACTGTTAACATGTTAAAACTTTAACTCTGAATGAATTTACAGCATTCATCTTTTACAGATGAATGAAAAATTAGGTTCATGACCCTATAGATATAATAATTATCGATAAGATATCTTGTTGGGTTAAACTGTTGCCCTTAACTTCAGTTCAGGTATACATGCATGCACTAACAGTAACAGAGTTTGTCTAAATTTACGTCTTCTCCTTATTCTTCTTCTGCGTTGGAGCCAGGCAGCTTTCTTACCAGACATGTTTAGTACTCTGCCTGCTATTTCTGAGATAAGCGTGAAACCATAATAACATTGTTCTATTGATTTTTGACTCTTTAAAATGTTTTAACCGTAGGCTATGGCTGATCGCGTCGATATATACGGAGGCTACATATTTAGACCACTTGAAAAATAAAATGGTTTCTCGTCACCACGCGCATCATAAAAATCTGGTTTTGAGGAAAACATTTTTTGCTTTTACTAATTTAAAAAAATAAAAACGCTGGATAAAAATGGACATATATTGGCATATTTGCCATGGTCATCAAATTAAAGCTTATACTGACAGCAATGCAGTGGAATAGAAATAACTTACACTTTCCCCACTCTCTAAGATAAATTCTGAACTACTAAAATGTGAATTTTGCTCACCAAAAATGTATTTCATCCTATTCATTTTAACCCGTGGATTTAAAAAAAGAAGGAAAAAAAGCCTCCCTCATCAGATTGGTGATAAGTAACCACTTTTCTTTAGTGGCCTTATGGTTATTTCGAGCAAGATTGTCAGTATGCACTTAATAGTTTTTCTTACATATACAAATTACAACCTACTTATGGGTGGTACGAGATATATAGTTGTAGCAGGGAGACCCCCCAGGGTGGAACGTTAACCCTTTAAGGGCGGCATCGTGCTTTAATGTTTGAATCTAAAGCCCTGATGAGTAAGTTATCTTAATGCTTGTATCCATGCATCGACCATGCCCACATTACAGGGTTGATTGACATAGCTATGTTATAAAGCCAGGGAGCGTTGTGAGACAGAAATTCAGCACCCTCCAATTTCTTGCATCATCTTGGCAAATAACAATGATGCCTTGAGGCGTTTTGTTCTCCTTTCATAACCTTTTATAAAACACCAATTCAAGAAGCATGCTAGGAGCCCTTTATGTAGTGAGATACCTGTGTATCCGAGCTATAGAACAATCCGCCTTATCAACACACGCCGACACGTAGACCATTGTCCCCTTGAATCTGAAGTATCTTGTATCCCCTTGAATATGATCTCTCATAGATAGGAAGGGCTGTCTCCCCTAGACGGCCATAGTAAAAGGTGGTCTACTTTTAAATGTTCATATATCCAAATCTAGCCTATGAATCATCATTTTCTTTGCTTTTATTACATCATTAAATATACTAAACTAACATAGTGCTTAGCGATTTTGAGATATCATTGGTAGATCAGAATATATCGAACACTGGGATATCTCTTTAACCTTAAAGTTGGTATTCCAGCTGTTGCGGTGACGAATTTCCACTTCCAGCACGGGGATAAGCATGCTGATGTTGTAAGACATATGTGAAAGTATTAACGCTCTATGAGAACTATTTCCATACTAAAATCCCCACATAGTAGCAAAAATGAATTTTCACTGAGCAGTCAAAAATAAAGCAATTAGCATTTAGGTGGCAGCTGTGTAAAGTGTTTACAAGATATTCCCATTTCAGACTCAGTAGCTCAACTCCATGCATGAACACAATTAGTGCATTGACATCTGCACAGGTGGCAGCATATCTCAGATGGTTTGCCAATGCTAGAGTTTTCTCCATGAAAGCTGTGGATCTAGATGTTATCACACTTTATATCAAAGCCTTTAAGACTCTTGGTAACCAGAATTAAGCACCCATTTCAGAAGAAAGGTATACATTCAGGACTTTCAGGTAATTATTGAGAGGGGTCAATTCTAGTCACCCCAATTCGGATACCAACTTTAAAACCAAACTAAGAGTTAGGTAGGCACATAGCGCCATTTAGTTTCAACTTGTATCGATTTGGTGAGACAAAGCCATGAACCCGTTATTGATGGAAGACGGGGTGGATTTTCTGAAATGAACCTCCCAAATGCTGTATGTGAGGGTAAAACCATGTGTTCTCTTAAACGACCAAATGGACCATTGTTTAGTTTTCACCCGCCTCCTTTTATTCCTTCAAAGATGCTTTAATGCATCATGTCGTCATGGTGCATGAACGCAACCCTGGCGAATGACCGGCTGGCTGTATTTATGTATCATGACGTATCATGACCATAAAAGGTTATTGGTCCTTGAAGTAGTCACTTTCTTTCTACATGTTAACACTGGCTTTTGTATTTTGAATAAACGTTTTTTGGTCTGTGATTTATCTGATGTTTGCGGGATTATCTTTCGGATGTGCACAAGTTTAATATAGTTATAGCCTGGCTATAGTACAATATACTATATATCGCTGGTTATAGCAAATACACATGCAAGAATTGAACTAGTGTGGGAATCTGTAAAACTTGTTTATTCCTGAATATCAACTGCTGAAATGCAATCCTTCTCTGTATCAATACAATAAGGGAAAACCTCTTCAAGTCATTTGTTTCAACCAATATAATTACCAATATTTGGTGATGAATTTAACCCTGGTCTTCATCTATATAGATAATATTTAATGTAAATTATATCACATTAATAAAGAGCATTTGGCAAAGCTTACAATATGTAGAATTAACAATATGTATACATTTACAAGCACTGCTCTCTTTTTACCAGTTGAATATAATAACAAATATACTCTATGATTCTAAAGTGCTTTATACAGATAGCGATAGACAACCCAGAACATGGTGTATTTACATACATTAACATATACACGAATGCAATAATAATACATGTATATAACACATGTAATATGCATAATATATAGGTGTGAGCTACTGAATATGTAACAGATACATACTATGTACAGCTACATGTATCAGCGATAATAATTACACGTTTTCTATACATAAAGAGACTTCACAGAAAGGCCCTATTCGATTGTCTCCTGAAATAAAACCTGGATATGACCCTCTAATGAACTAGGGCCCTCTGAACTAAGAGGCGTTTTGAACTACTGGTAGTGCCATCTGAACTAAGGCTTCCTGAACTAGTGACATCTAAACTAGGGCCCTTTGAATTACCGCCTTCAGAAATAGGGACTCGAGAACTGAGACCATGATTCATCGGCTAGTGCTATCTTAGAAGACAATGGAACAGGGCCTTTAGTATTTATCTTTATAGAAAGAAGATCAAATGTATTCTATACATCTTTAAGTCTATCTACACTTAATCATATACATTATGTCTTTTCAAGACAAATAATTACAAGTGGGTAATACAAGTGTAATTACAATCACAAGTGGCAAGTGCAAAATGAAACATAATTTCTTTCTTTAGGAAATGACCATATGCTCCGTTAGGCATACATTTGGTTAGTTCATAATTTAGGGGGAAGCATAGTGCATAATATCTTCTTTTTTTCAAGTCATGATGCATGAAAACAGCCTTGGTGAATTGTATTCATGCATCATGTCGACATTGCGGATTTGATTCACTCCCAAAAGGCATGATGCAACAATGCATACCGGTCGTTGGTAATACATGTTGTACTGACAAATCTTATCTAGTTATTCCAGTATCAATTGGAAGTGTATCAACCCTGTAAGCTCAGTGTGATGCAGCCCTGGCGAATACTCACCAGGGCTACATTACACATGCCTCATGACGACAAAGGGCATAGTGCATTAAACAGGATAGGGCCATAAAAACACAAGGTTTGTTTCAGGTCACCCGACCGACCCTATCAAAACAGGGCCCACCCTACGTTTTCTAATGCAATTTTCGAGAAATTTTCTCATTTTTACCCCTTTTTGGTCAATTTTTGGGTATTCAAAAAAGTTGGCTAGTTCATTTATGTTTAAAAAAAAAATCTAAAATCAAAAATCAAAAAAAAAATCCGACCTACCGACCCTACATTTTTCTCCCATGTTACCTGAAACAAATAGTTTTTTTTTGGCCTAGGCATATTATTTGGTTAATTCTTGTACCCATACAAACTTGATCCTCAACCCATTACATTGTATTATAATAAGCAAATAGATACATGTTTAAATGCAGCAGTCAGCAATGTGTAAGCACCACAATGGTATGCCTGGTACATAGCGATTATATATACATATACCGTATTCGACGTAATAAGCGCCCTGGGCGCTTAAAAAATTATTATAAGTGAAAAAATCGGCCTCAAATATTCATTCTAATAAGCGCCCCCCATGGCTGTGATATGCAGACCTCAGTGGCCTCTACACACCCCTATGACTTCACATCTGACTTGGCCTTAACACCTCCACAGGTGTGAAGTGCTCTATATTACACACAGGTGTGAAAATCAGTACCAAAATCGGAAGATCACATAAAAAAAATCTGGAAAAAATCTGAAAAAGGGGGGGGGGCGCTTATTAGGGGGAGGGCGCTTATTACGTCGAATACGGTATATATATATATATATATATATATATATATATATATATATATATATATATATATATATATATATATATATTATATTGTATTAACCCTTTAAGGGCAACATGATGCATTAAAGCATCAAGCCTTTGGGGTTGAGACACTCCCCAGTTACTCGCCGGGCTGCATTGGTGCATCATGACGACAAATGTCTTCATTTAGCGACATCCATCCTTAAAAAGTTAAGGACCGCTTAGTGCTTTAATATTTCCTGTCCTTTGTTCTGATGATGCGTAAATGCAACCCTGGTGAGTAACTCGCCAGTGCTTTTTAGTCAAGCACCATGCCATAACATCATGCCGACACTACCTTTCCTGAGGGTCGTCATGAATACAACACTAGTCAGAAGAACCGCCCAGGCGGCATTTATGCACCACCACGATAACGAACATAGCACATTAAACTTAAACATTAAACGCCCTATACCAAATAATCTGCAAGTTTTTATACTTCTGATAGAAAATAACTTGGATTGTTTAACATCTACAACGCAAAGGCACCATAACAAAATCCAAATTCATTAACTGTCATTAACAAGTACAAGTACCTAATCAGCATTTCTTCTACTTTTGTTTCCTTTTGTCCAAATCACATCCCTCGAGTTTACTGATAAGGCCACGCACGTGTTATTGGGAGGATGTCAACCGTGACCAACAGACCACTTTAATCTCTGTGTAATTTGTAAGGTTAGCTTTGTCTCAACATGTTCAGATTACAGTCAAAACTTAACGCGCGAGTTCAATTAAGTTGCAACTTATATCTGTCGGTTTAAGTTAGTAGGTCTACTACTAAGTAAGTGTAAGCAGGCAAGCAGAAAGGATGCTCCCAGCGGAGCATGTGGGTAATCTTTTCTGCCTTTTAAAATCAAATGTTTCTTTAAATATTTTCTTTTTTTAATAAAAAAAAAAGAGGAAGTCAGTAGCCACTCGGAAATGATATTTCGAGTGCCTCTGCGTGGAATATACTTTCTGCATGGCGTCACAGAAGTCAAGTTGGATAATTATTGTGAACTTTGATATAATAACACTTTTGGGTGCAACATTATTGAACTTCTACACGGTTATATCGAACTCAGTTACAAAGGAGTAGCACCCATTGCTACGTCACAGTGTGAAGCTACCTTAAACGTATAGTATATAAATCACAGATTCATCCAAATAACGATATTTCCTTTAAACATTTCTACATAACTAAACAGGACCGATTCAATCTTTTCCTTACAACTCTTTGAATATTACAGTCTTTTAAATCATATTCATCATTTTGACATTCAAACTTTTTTAAAACGCCAACCCTTATATATTAACCTTTATATATTACTTAAAAAAAAAATTATACTTGTATCATTTTGAGCATACACTGTTACAATAAATAAAACAAAAGCCTGACCTTACTAGTTGGTTATGTCTTTTTCAGTTTTTCTTTCTACTTGCAGTAGGACATCTGATCCTTACTTGATACTTTGTAATCAACACTAAACCCAATAAAATATTAACATCTTCTTGGTGATGTACATGATAACGCTAACAAAAAGATTTTTTTCAAATTGAAAATCAAAACAACAGTATCGGTACCATCCATTTTTGATTGGCTCCTCAACAATTTAACTTATACTTAAGAGAAGTAATTTACTAGATCAGAAATCTGGTACCCCAAATTTTACACATGCTAATATTTAGTATCAACGCGGGTTTCCTGCGTGATATGATCCCTTCGCACTAACTGGTTTCCTTCAGTGTGGGGGGTTGTTGTGTGGTGGCTTTGAGTTCATCTTCCATGTCTCCCTGTAGCTGTTGTGAGTCTACAATAATGTAGTTCTCTTCTGTACTGTGGCTGCTGCTGCGGCTATGGCCCACGTCAGTGCCGCGACTACTGTTACGACTGTGCCCCGCGCTAGCCCCTGCGGTACTATCCGCCGCCCCCACAGTCTGTCCTGTACCGGGGAAGGTGGAGGTGGAGGGAGGAGTTTTTGCTTGAGGCGTGTGATCTCCTGATCCTCTTGGGATATCCTGCAGGATGATTGGCTCTGTGTTTCTGCCGTCTCTGTTTGAATCACTCGCGGGGTTATCACCGTGCGCCGCCTCGGGTTCTGGAGCCTCTGCCACAGCGTCAATTTTCTTGTGACAAAGCGGACAACTCTCCTGGACGTACAACCACTTGCGCAGGCAGAGGCCATGGAAGAAGTGCTTGCAGGGGGTGATACGAGCTGATGTGAGATCCTGGAAACAGATTGGGCAGACATCATCGTGCTCAGCGAGCTGCTCGGGGGTAGCTTCCGGCAGGGATTCGATCTTCTTGACCGCCTCCCTCCGTAACAAGTAGCTCTTCCAGCCCGCCTGCAGGCGCTGCCACACGTTGAAGTAACAGTGAACCAGCAGAATGGACGAGTTGATCCAGGACCACTCCCCCAACACTGACTCCTTAAAGCCATACCCGACCACAAAAACTGCCACTATGAATTCAAGCACGCGGGTGGTACCCTTGGCGTAGTACACCACATCGTCCAGGCTTTCCCACGGTTTCTGGGTTAGGGAGTCGTAGATGAAGAGACAATAGACGACAAGCGAGCCGAGGACTTGCACCGAGGTGAGCACACAGCTGGAGATGACTACCAGTAACCAGAAGTCCAAGTCAAAGAACTGACAGATGGTGACGGTCATGTATAAGGGGAACATCCACAGGAAGGTACACAGGAGCACCGCCCGCACGTGTTTAGATATACTCTTGTTCTGAGACGCGCTCAGTTCAAGTAGGAACGGTTCGGCAATCTCATACATGGACTGAATCAGCGAGGAGCAGACAACAAATAGGACGATGCTCATGAGGAAGGCTCGCTGTGCGGTTTTGAGCTCGATGATCTTGGTCTGTATGGAGAGCAGGAACATGGTGAAGCCCTCGGTCCAGCCTTGGTGCATGACGTTGTCGTGTAGGAAGCCCCCACGCCCGGTCAGGTACATCTTGGTGGAGGCCAGGATGGCATAGGCCACGTAGGACACAGCGAAGCACAGCCCGGTGAGACTGATCGGGGTCAGACAGCACTCACTGATACTGGCCAACAGCACCACCACCCAGCCCTCGGAGAATATCGGGTGGTTCTCCACGCTCATGTACTTCAGTAGACGCAGCCCAAAGAGCACCGACCAGAAGGTGACAAACTGCACGGGGAGCAGCAGCTTGAACCACATCAAGACGATGAAGGCGGTCAGACCGTTAAGGTGCACCGCTAGCAGCACGTGGTTAATGGCGCTCTTCATGAGGTCGAACACAGACGGCAGATGGTGGCACAAGTAGAAGATGACCACCACTAACATGATCATAGCCGACACGTTGTGTACCCGGTACAGGTCTGGGACCGGGTAGTCGAACAGCCGGGCGAC
Source organism: Harmothoe impar (assembly GCA_947462335.1). Lineage (NCBI taxonomy): Eukaryota > Metazoa > Annelida > Polychaeta > Phyllodocida > Polynoidae > Harmothoe > Harmothoe impar. The sequence continues at coordinate 69,655,777 of OX381707.1, forward strand.
CAGCGGGATGATGTACGCCATCACCGGCAGCCGCACCCACTGCCGGAGATTAAGGAGGTAGCTGATGGTGGCCCCGATGAAGCACTGCGCCGCAAAGTGCACGCCGATCCGCTGCACCCCCTCCATGTTCTCGAAGGCCGACTCGTGCTGGGAGGTACCGATGGCGGCTCGCTCGGCCTCGATGTAGAGGTGTGAGAGGTAGTGGGCGCCACAGATCAGCGCGCCACTCACCAGGTACATGTAGAAGGTAACCAGCCGCTTTAACGGGAGCACCGCCATCGTTAGCGCCATCAGGATTGCTGTTGGGAGGATAATAGAGGGATTGAATTATTTTCACAGCAAAAAGCACTGGAAGCAGGTTTAGGCCACTTATAAAAAAAGATCAGCTTCACGGATACTTTTCTGAAAAAAGTGGTGAGGGCGGTAGGCTTTTCATTTTTTATTTAATTAATTTTTTGGTTTTTCTAATGTACTATTTCTATACATTACCATGCAGAAATCTAAATATTAACCATGTAATTGATATGTCCATAGTTGTAGACAAGGAAATAGGGAATATGCTACTGCTAAATCCTGCTTCGAGTATTTTTGTGGAAAATTGGAATAAAAAGCAATGATGCGGCCCCTTTTAAATGATGCGGGCGGACGGTGTCTGTAATGCTGATCATTCACATGTCCTTTTTCCAGGAATGAGATTGGATTTTGAGGAATAACCCAAGAAGACATCAAAACCTCTTCTCCATAGAGTTAATTTACATGGGCTGTGCGACCTCTGGTGTTGATATCTGATCTCATTGGATCTTTACAAATCTTAGGGTTGACCCCTTTTAGCTTTTAAAAACGCGGAAAATCCTGACGAACTCCATGCCTGTTTTGTAGAAAAGTAGATATTGTGGCTTAAAAATAGGTGTGTCACCGGACTCTACTTAGTAAGAAGGGAACATTTTCGAATTCTTTTACTTTTTAAGCAAATTATTTACTTGGTGAGCAGCTTTAAAAGAAAACCCCATCATAAAATAGGGTGGTTTTAAATAGGATACATGACTAAGAAGATAACTCATTTATTTTATATGAGAGCCAAACCCTATTATGATTAATTAAATCGATCTCTGCTTAATAAATCATATTCTATGAAAATTCTACAAAAATATACAGCAGTCCAACATTATAGCACTCCAATGCACTATATGGATATATATCTAAAACTGGACATCGACATCCATGTAACCTTCATTGAAGGTTACATGGATGTCGATGTCCAGTTTTATAAGGCTTATAACGAGATCCTACTGTATATACACCCCTCACGGCTGGCTGCTTGCTCAATGGGCCGTGATGTATATATAGGCCTCCTGCGTGGTGAAGAGGGTGGGAGGGGGTGACCCTATCAACAGTGCATAAACACTTTGATTGGATGACAATGCAGTTTTTATAATACAACCCTAAATTTGTGCAACGAAAATCATCAAGAAATAGTATATATTTTCCCCAAATAACAACTTTTCTTGAATGGCCTGATACTTAGAAATCCTACTGCGAATAAAAAAAAGTCAAATTCGAATTATAAATACCTGAAAAGTGAGAAATGCTGACGTTCACGGTTTATGTAGGAAATGTGCTAAAAACACAAAAAAATAGCAACAAAACCCTAATTTTCTCAAAAACTGTTCAGTAGGAATTTTTCTAACTGAGGTTCCAGAGTTTTCTACCCTCATATTACACATTGGCATAGAGAATATATTGACACCTAGTCAGGATTTTGCGCTAGGAGCAATCTGTGAGGCAAAAAACTGCCAAAATGAGCCACTGGTCTGAAGTATAAAACTGGGCATCGATCACTATAGAGCTACAAAGAGACAGAGAATCGATGTCCAGTAATAAAGTGATACCTAGTAGGCTTTTCATAACAATTGTCATTGAAAGGGTAACTTTGATTGAAAAGAATGTTTCGGAAAATAATTTGAACTAAAACAAAGTGCCCTTTCAGGATTTATTTATATAAAGGAATCATACACATCATTCCTCTTTGATTAACTTTATTACAGTATGCAAATTCTTTATTCATCCGGAGTGGAATTCCTCCTTGGCAATGTCTTGCTTTTAACCCAATGCTACAATAGACCAAATTAGCCTATGGCCTTTAATATAGTTCAACTAGATCTGGGAGAGTTCAAGGCCCAGTCTAGATGTAGTGTGTGCCTCCTCGGGTGATATGAGACACAGAGCATAGTACATGTACACAGTCTGATTGTGAAATCTCTACGAGATAAGAAGACCCAGATTGGTCTAGATCTCGATCAGCATGGAACCCTCGATCTTGCCATGTCACCGTAGTCGTTTTTAACAACAGGGAAGGGGTGGCAAAATTTGGAGCCTCTTTGATCAAGGGGTGGGTGGGGGATGTTGTGCGTCCATTTGCATAGGCCCCCTATAAATCAGGCTAATGGATGATCCTGAGAGAGCAGCCTTTAATCCTGAAGTAGAACGATATACTATTTATATAGTTTCCTGCTTTGATGGTATCAAACCATTAGGAAACCATTTGGTGGGCCCGGTGGGGTGTTCAATAGGCCGATTGCCAATGGAAATCTGCATGAGATCACAAGGAAATGAATAATTGATCTCTTATATACATATAGATCTACAAAATGATTTGAAATGTTCATTACCAGTAAAAAAAAGAAAAGAATATCTCTACCTATCATTTATGAGAATGGCGCATTGTTCTTGGTATCAGTACCATTGGCAAAATCCCTGTTAAAATCACTGCCTCTTTAGCACGAGACCCATCCCCAAACCTTATTCAGTGTCTGAATACGAGCAGATCTACCAGTAGTTATATCATTTATCAAAATGTCAGGGGTGTGAAATGCCGAAAACAGTTTCATCTGAAGACCATTATGCGTCTCTGGGCAGTGTAACAATTAATGCTTTTCATTTAATAATCTTTGCAATTTAGGTGCCTTAAATGCTTAATCACTTAAAAACCTATCTTTTATTCACAGCTAGGCCTACATTCAAACATACAAAATACGTAATTCCGCATAGGGCCAAATAAAAAAAAGAGTTTTGTTTCAGGTAACTTTTTTCTTTTTAAAGTCTAGAAATGTAAAAATGTCTTCAAAATTGCATAAAAAAAACGTAGGGTCGGCCCTGTTTAGATAGGGTCGGTCGGGTGACCTGAAACAAACCTCTTTTTTTGGCCTAGGCCTAGGCCTATCTGCGGAGATTTCACACCCCTGAAATGTGCAAGCAAGTACTTGCGCCCACCTTTCCTCCACTCTGAACTCCTGAACGGTAGTAGTAGTAGTGAACCTGAACGGAACTCTATTAAGTCTATTAGTACCAGTATTCAATATAATACGGAGGCCCGGAGAATAATAGAGTTCGGTCCCTAACCTATGTCTAGGTACAGCCATACACGCCGCTGCAGCAGGGGGACGCCCCTGCCGAAAAAGGTGTGACCTAGGTCCCAGAGGCAGGGTTTTCCCATGATGTTATTAGAGCCTTGTTCTGGCCTTGTTAATGAACCTAGAGGCATGCTTAAGCCAGCTACAGAAAGCCCTTGAATTGAGGGTTCCACAAGTGGAAGAGTTTCCCATATAGGGTAAGCAGAAATATGATTGAGAGGCTGGCGAAAATATGTAATAGTTTGGCGGCTTGCTTCACACATATTTAGTTGTTGCAGCAGAGTAAATTATCAGGGCGTAAATGATGTACTGAATGTTAGTATATGTATATTTTGAATCCTTGCTACAGTCCCTTTTATTTGTTGCTGCAGAGTATTTAGATTAGAAATTGCATCAACACATCAACTTGATCAAGACAAATTTGGTGGGGAATTATGTTTACCTATAGGCTGAGGGATCATCCAAAACATTCTCTAGCTAAAATTTTCAGATTACAGGTTCAATAGACACAGAATTCGATTTCCGAGATATTCTTAAGATGAGTTTGTATTTGAAAGAGATTGGTAAAGAATTGACAAAATGAGATCAGATATGGTGTTCTCTGCTGCATTTCCCCATGCGCCGGTCACTTGCCCATGGTCACAACTTTCTATAAACTATATGCTTCAATAGCCTACCGGTATGGAAAAGGTGGCAGTAATCTTGGGTCATACAATTGTGATTTTCTCAGGAACTAAAGGAGATATTGATTTGAAATTTGAACTGTGTGTCTATGAGTATGACTACCAATAACTACCATAAACGAGCTCTACCCTTTTAAACCATCAATTTAAACATAGACTGCATTTGAAAATTATTTGGTTGTGCCTATAAATATGTCTCTTGGGAGGGGGTCAACGCATGTCGACTTCTCCGCGGCAGGGGTGGGGTGGTGAGAAAACTATCTCAGTGTCACTGTCAGTGAGGCAGTGAGTGCCTCTGAGTAACTCAAGACCCTGAGGCTGAGCCCCAGTACGTTCCAGTTACTCACCCCACCTGACCTGTGACAGGCTGTCTAGCCCAGCCCCAGGACACACTTCTTACTTGACTCAGGCGCCAGGCCTGACAGTGATATTTTATCAAATTTATGTCACTGCACATGCCAGTTTAATCTTCTTTGTCCAACTTACTTGTATAATAGAAAGTTTTGAGGATCATTTGGTGTGTTTCGTCGGGATCTTTCCGCTTTCCCGGGTACACCAGCGAGTGCATTGACTGGATATTGGTCCGGTACCATGCCTCTGCAATAAACAGCGATGGCACCCGTAGAATGACATTCACAGTTCGTGTCCATGTTTCTTTGCTGATCCTGATCAACATGGTGATAGATTATTCAACCTCACAACATCAAATAATACTCAGAGCACGGTTAAATCCGTCAAAACACAGATAAATCATTTGGCGAACGTGACTTTCTTTGAAACCGGAAGTTGTTTTCAGAGCGAGGCCGATGCGGACCGGAAGTTGACACACGTCCATGTTGGCAGACAAAACTCGGATTTAAAGGTTTCCAAAGTTTGTTTTGATGGCATTTGTAGGGTAAGTTTATTGTCTACATCTCTGGTTTCTCTCATGCATGCGCCTTGTATATCAGAGAAGCCACTCTAGCGATTTGAGACATTAGCGATCTCGCAATACAGCACCAGCCATCAATGAATTCGGCGGTGAACCCAAACTTGGGAAAGCGACAAAGTGATGAGAAGTGGGCTGGGTCATTCATTTCACATGATTCAGGCAGGACCCTGCCTTCACAGCGTAACATTCACAGGAGGCTACTTCATACCCTAGTACCCGGTATCATCAGCCTCAGCCAGCGCTAGGAGCAACATCCCGACCCCAGTCAATATGTGGCGGTGTAATGTCAAATGTGTTACTCTTTTCAGTGTTCAGTGAATTTGAATGTTAACAGTCGCAATTCCGGTACTGGGTTCAGTGTTTACTCTAGTCTTTATGCCTAGCCTACACTACACTCTACAGCTACACTAGGCATACAGTTAGGCTACACTACTGTACAGGTTACGTCAGTACATTTATTTATATGATTTAATAATACTCGGATGTGTATTGTCTAATACACATCTGATTTGTGCTGTGGCTGTGCTGCCTTAGTTAGGGAGTGTTTGGTGGGGTCATGAGACGGGTGGCCCCACGGACAGTTGGCCCCACGTCAAGTTGGCCCCACTTGAGACTGATGGCCCCAGATTTTGAGACTGATGGCCCCAGATTTTGAGACTGATGGCCCCATTTCGGACTGATGGCCCCACTTCTAATTTAATAGCTTATGTGGTCTAAAAACATATAAAAACATATTTAGAAGCATGTAGATCATAGTTATAGCCATTCCCAATGTCATATTATATGAAATTATATGAAAAAAAAGTGCCTAGCCTAGGATAATATGCAGGTATTTTCAGGCCTATTCTTAGGTCATAGCAGTATATTTTTGGGTTGGAAAGGATGAAACACTATCAAGAATAGATGGAGAAATAGCTTCTTTTATTAAAGAACCAGTGCCACGATTTGTACATATCGTCTTGCCCCTACCACTTTTGAGGCCATAACCAGTCCGGAGCATTAACTATTATAAGGGTTGTGTCACTGCCACTGCAGCCATACATTAGGCCGCCGCACCCTGCCCCTCCACCCACACCCAGCCCACCTGGTTTTATCAGCTCTAGCCATCTTGTGACGTCACGGAGGGCAGGCTGATTAGGATGCCCTCCATACAGTTATACACTTTGTACAGACATAACTAGACATACCAGTAATATAAATGATACAGAAATGCAGACTAGAAAAAGGGGTACGGTACTTTTCCTAGATAAAATCTGAGTTTTTTGGTTTGTATTAATCTATAAAAGAGTATGTGGAGAGAGGGGTCACCGGGAGGGTTGCAGGTATGGGAGGCCATGTTTTGTAGAACTTCCCGTGCCCAAATAAATGCTATTAGATTTTCTTCTCAATCATCAAGTGGAGGGTCGAAAGAGATGTCAATGTTTATCTCCCAATTAAGGGGTATTTTAGAACTAGAAAAGTCTGTGTTTTTTTTCACAACAGGGGGGATATTTTACTTGAATATCTGTGCAGAATATAATTATAGGGTATTCTTGGACCCTGGGACCGGACTCATATGTTTGTAAAATGTTGTACACATGTAATTGTCCTGTATCACTGTGGAAATATTCCAATTAATCCATATCTGATGGGGAAGACACTTACGTATGGAAAAAACGGAAGGCTTGTTGCATTTCTGTCATATGTGGACCTAATATATGTACGTGACAGATATACCATATTGATGATATGTCTTGAACTAAACATGCTTTACGGAGTCACTAACAGGGATGATATTGAAATTAACGTCATAATAGCGATGTTTGTATTGTATAAGCGATGTTCGTATTGTAATACTAATAGATGATTAAAGTTGTATTCACATCAAAGAGATCCCCAAAATCCCCAAAATTATGTCTACTATTAGCTGTAAAACTCTGTAGAAATGATATCCTTTTCAGATAGATTATATTATCCACATAGTACGGGAAGCTTGGAATAAGAAACAGTTATATAATTAGTTACTATAAATGGTATTATAATTCTTGGGGGGGGGGGGGGGGGGTCTACATAGTACATTGAGAGGGCCGGGCTGTGTGTGTGGATTCAATATACATGTGGACCTACAAGCACTATTAATTCCATCATTGGATGCTATTTTAAGATGACAAATTACACAATAATATCTTAGTATTATGGATTCCCAGTATGAAAATACGTAAATGTGTTAGTGTTAAAGGCTGTATCCAATGCTTGCTTCCCCCCCCCCCCCCTCCCCCCAACCACCACCACAGTCCAAGCTGTTGAGTTAGTACTGTCCCATTGCTTGTGGCCGGCCCCTCACACCTTGGTGGTGGACTCTCGTTACGTCATACACCACGTGACCTGGTGTCGGCCTCTGTGCGGCAGTGGAGGCTTTGTTATGGTGTGGAAGCTGTGTCTGCGGCCACTACTCCCTTACCATGTAAGCTGCTACAGTTAGAGGTATACTATAATGTATAGAATGTTACAATAAATACGATGGTACAAAGTAGTCGAGGACGTTACAGTGGCCCTTTAACAAAAAACGGTATCTAAATTTGTTTCCTAAGGGAGTGCTCATTTTTTAACAACAGGGGGGGGGGTGGTGAGATTTCGCGCGGAGCGCGCGAAATTTTTTCACCCCCCCCCATGAGGGGCCGGAATTTCCCCCCCCCCCCCCCGGCAGGCCAAAAATCGCACGCGTTTGCGTCCCTTTGTAGCATAGTAACGCGCAGGCTTTTTCCCTCAAAACAGGTGGGGACCTTCATGAAGGCGTAGAATAACTTCATCGGGAGCCTTCCATAATACCACTATTACCAGTGGCCCCGGAGTGGGCATATCAGAATCGTAAAAGGCGACGAAACTCGAGGGGTCACTTGGTAGACTGCTGTGAACGTCATTAACTAGTCTAATAAGCTATAGGCAGCCGCTGCCTATATTCGCTGGCCTGGGTCTTCATGTTGGTGGTCTACCTTGTGCATCTCCTCAGTGAACCATGTCTGAGGTATCAAATGTGGTGGTTTGTCTGGCCCTGCCTACTACATGTATATGATACTAACCCAGGTATGTAGGATGAGGCAAATATAAGACCACTTGCTATCCTACAAAAAGAGTAGGGGATGCGCCCCGGTACCTAGCGGCGTTCTTCCTCACCTTATAGATGCGGTCATTCATTTCATAGATTCAATCATCCATACATGTGGTCACTGCTGTAGGCCTATTGGGCAAGAAGCATATATAAATATCTGTCCTAGAGCGAGGCAATACTACATGTACTACTATTTCTGGATGGCTCCCTCGCTAACTTGTTAGAGATAAGTCTTAGGCATCATTGTACACTTGGAAATCAATTATGGTCTTTTAAAAAAGAAATCATTTTTACCTTTTAATACGACAAAGACTTTTGATGGATAGTTTCTCTTTTCTCAGGGTTTCAAGCGGAAAAGGTACTAAAACCCCAAAAGAGTAATCCATAAAAACTTTCTATATGATATTTAATAGGTGTTAAAGCGATGCCCACAATGATACACACCTGTGCGTTTACAGTATGTGACCCCTACAGGGTTATATATAGATGATACATGTATGATTGATTGTTACAGAGTGTCGTGCTGACTTGGACACTGCTGTGATGGTTAAAGATATGAGTGCCCAACCCTCCTCACCCAAAGACAAGAAGCTCCCTTCCCTACTCCGCAAAGGATCATCCAGCAAGATTCCGCTAAAGGAGAAAATCGTTCAGCTCTATGAAGCATTCTTTAGGGTAAGTCACATTTTTTCATCAACCAAAGTAAAAAGTCAAGAAGTGCTAGATGTCCTTTCCCATTTAAAAATGTGTCCAGTTTTCACGCCTCAGCCATAAAATATGAGATCTTCCTAAAGTATGAGGACCAATGTAAGGATGTGTATTGGAGTTCCTCCAAAACAAATGGATTTATTCTCGGTAGAAACTATTTAATTGGTCAACAATATCACAATGTGTTTTGCCAATCATTTCGATTTCAATAATTGTCTGCTAGTTATTACAAATTTAGATGTTATGTATCGTGTCACTGTTTACCAATAATCAGATATATGAGGAAAGAATCATAATTAAAAACCCTCAAGTATCAAAGACCTTTAATGATTTTTTTTCGTTTCAGGGAGAAGACCCGTCTACGGGTAATCCCAACTTTTGGGATGAGTTCTTTTTACTCAAGGTATGTAATATATTAGCTCGCTGTTTTAATGTCGTATAACTGATGAAAAAGATGTGTGTTTCCAGTCAATGGATATCAATCAAATCAATAAAACGTATTTAAAAGGAATGGGAAAATGAATTGAACAAAAACATTGAGTATAGTATTTACCGGTACGGTCTAAATATAAAATACTATACTTTGAAATGAAAAGAAAGGAGGAACAGGTTCAGTTTGACACTACATCTCTGACCCTTTTAGTAAAAGTTTTAGAAACAATTTAATTTTCGTCACTTCATTCTGTCTCAGGCGAATAACACCTTTATGGAAAATGAGTTTGAAAAACTCAACGCAGAACAACTCGTTGGATTGAAGGTAAGGCATGTTTTTGGCACTCTCATAGGAAAAAGTTGAAACCAAAAGTGTGTTTTTTTTCAAAGTTGCATAGCACATTCACTCACCTGGCCATCACGAGTAACTCGCTAGTGCTGCATCATTGCTTCATGCTGATCCTGTAGGGTGGCAGTGCCTGTGATTTACTGCCCGGCGCTGCGTTAGTACATTATGACACTACATGAACATTAGACTTGAGGCACCATGCCATCATTAAATAGTTAATTAACCATGGTTGGAAACATAACATGTATATACTTGCTCTGTTTCAGGAGAACATCAATGACTTGTTCTACAAGTGTACGCAGGTGCTGCTGCAGGACCACCCCATACGGGTCGTCAACGCGCTCCAGGTACACATGTTAACCCCTTTTACTAATAATGATGGCATTCAATGTACCATATATAATATTAATTTATTATGTTTTTGGTATTTTACCATAAACCTAGCATATATGGGACAATTTAGATTTTTTAAACTTTCAATTACACATAGGGTCGGGTCACCAAAAACGCATCAAGTATTTTACGATTTTGGAATCGCATTAACAGGTACCCCCGGTATTTGCATTTATTTGAATCATATAATGGTTAATTAGTTAATTGGTTAACTTATCTAACTCTCCATTTTCCCATGACAAACAAACTCTTTACCACAGACACTATGTGCCTTGATACAAGGCGTCTACAGGAAGAGCGGCAGTGACCACGGCTTTGACGTCATCGAGATCCTCATCGGGTTCGATGCGGCTGAGGCCCAGATGCAGGTAAGAGAATTCATATGTTGTCAACATTATTCGTTGTATTTGAATGGTAGCATTGAAATCCAGAAACATGCTATAATTTTGCCATAATGATGAACCATCTTTTTGGGGTCCATCAATAGAGAAAACGATCATACCACTTTTTTTTTCATTTACAAATACTGTACATAATCTACCGGTACATGGAAAGGAAAAATGTAACCGTTTTAAACTTTATTGCCTTTTGTACATTTATTTATTTCTATGTTTCCCCAGATTCTGATGGAGTGTGTGAACAATGTGTTGCTCGGCGACTACCCTCTCAGTCTCAAGACATTGGCACTCCGCCTCCCACTCGTACTAGTCACAGTAAGTACAGTCTTAAAGCTGCTGTACCACCTCAGATATGTAGATAGTTAACAACTATGCAATTTCTGCATAGTTGTTAAAGAGTCTCCTTGTTTGAGTGTACTGGTAGCATCCCAACAACTTTTGTGTCTTTTAACCATGATAAATTTAAGGAAATAGTTGAGGAAAAATATAATGATTCCAGCATTCTTTTCAGCACTCAATTCCATCAACAAGGTAGTGCCACCTACAGGGATAAACCATGTACTACCGTAAATTCCCGCGTACTACCCGCAGGGTTGTGTACGCGAACCAAACTCAGCTTTCATTTGATGGTTGGATACAAGTCCCTTGTTTCCACTATTGGCGAGGTTGTTCGCGCGCCAAAGTGTATGTTACCCGGTAAGGGGCGCCCCCCAGGTTGGCTGTCGCTAGGCTACAGGGCATTGTTTGTGTACAGTGGATACCGGCGTTGTTACTGCCAGAGCGCCGCCCAGAGAGGTTGGCCAGCTCACTGCTCGCTTGATATTAATATCATTGTGGAAATTATAGAACAGTACTAAAATTGACATTTTCAGATCTAAAAATAGGGGGGGGTGATAAATCTACTTTTCTTCGGGGACAGGCTCAAACTATGCATTTGGGTCCAAAAACACAGGAAATCACAAAAATATTTTTTTCGGACCCCCGTGACCCCCCCGTACATAGGGTCCGAAGATCGGCCAAATAGTGAGAAAACAGCCCAAATTCAGGCTTTCAGATTCCTTCTAAATTCAAATCATGACTTCATGAAAATGGTCAGAAACCTTCATATGGGACCCAAAGAGACCATCTAAAGTCATAGTGTTGTGATTATAGGGGTGTTTCCCCCTCTGGGGTGGTGGTTCGTCCTCGGTAAAATACCGATAAATCAGCTTTTTTGAAGGCATTTGCTCCCTTACAATCACATCCCTATACTGCCATAAAACATCATCAGGACACCTAATCAGGCAGATTAAACCCTTCTGGAGGGTCCCCTCTTTCTGTTAACTCCCCTCTATGACCCCCCCCCCCCCCAGTATGCACCAATAGCCATCAGATAACTCTCCCCCCCCCCCTTCGCCTCTATATTACCCTTCACTGAAATAATGTTTTAACATAAGACCTGTCTGATAGTTTGACCCTTTCTTGAGGGCTCCCTGTTCCTGTTAACCACCCCCTATGACACCCCTCCACCCCATCCCCACCCTCACCCCAAACTAACAGGCATGAAATAACCCCCCCCCCCACCTCGGCTCGATAATACTCAGTACAACCATCAGCCCAACCCTCCCTTCATGTGGGACAGTGGTGTGGTTAAAAGAGCCCCCCCCCCAAAAAAAAAAGAGTGAGCTGGGTCCTTGAGATCACCCTGGTAGGTGTATCTACTACAGCTAGTAGAGGGATACTGTACTTCAAGTCAAATTTGGGTTCAATATTTGGTTTAATATCAAGATATGTATTCATCTGTCCTCAAAGTTTGATATTAGGTTCTACCAACTTACCCTTTACCCCATATAGGGGATGGCATAGATCTACCAAGCACCATGCCTATGTTATATTTTCATATATCTGAATATTATAGCAGCACCCTCAGAGGATGCATGTATGCCCGTCTTTGACAAAATCTGATCTTTAGCATTGCAAATGAGGTATCAGGGTTACCTACCCCTCCCCATAATATAATTGCAGGGTTTGTTATTGGCTCCAATAATATTTAGGGTTCAAAGTATTTATTTAACACCTCAGAGAATTGAATTAAATTATTATCTCGTGTCTTATGTCTAGGATACTAACCATGCAAGGTGTAGACTAAGAGATATGGACACCAGTCCTTATTTGGAGTCATTTGCAGACTCCCTCCCCCCATCACCCCGCTACCATCCATCATTCTATGCATTTAACCACTTGGTTAAGGAGGAGAGTCAGGGTTTTTATTTATTGTAGTATCAGGTGATTAGTGATGTTAACATTAGATCTCTGCTATAACTATTATAGAATTACTATGTATAATAAGTGTAACAACATGAAGCAGTCATCTTGACTATGAAAACACATGGGGTGAGGTACTAGGCATAGAATGGAGGGGGGGGCTGTAATCATTGGTAGGGTAACTCAAAATGAATATAGAGACCTTTGAAAAGGGTATTATCTATCTGATCTAAACGCATTTTAATATGTTGACAATTCAAATATATTGAAGCAAAGGCCCTCCAAAATTTGGGTTATATTCATGCAATCACAAGAATATAACCTGTAATAGTCTCGTTGGGTCCCTTATCAGTTTTCTGTTGAGGTGAAGAAGCCATTCATGCATGTATGATAAATAGATTATAAGAGGTCTGATGGTTGGAGTTCTTAGATGGACTGAGGTAGGCCTCCTCTTATGTCTGATAGGGTAAGGGAGAAGGTCTGGGCCCCTTCCATATCCCCCACCCCTCTTTTAAACACACCACTGTCTTACTCCCAAGACAGGCTAAGGTGTCTTTGGATGACTATTGATGTTCAAAGATCCTGACATTCTGAGTACAGTGTAATATAGAGGCGAGGGCGGAGGGGGGAAGGGAGTTATCTGATGGCTATTGGTGCATGCTATGGGAGGGGGGGGGGGGGGTTTAGAGGTCATAGGGGGTAGTTAACAGAAACAGGGGTCCCTCCAGAATGGTTCATGATGATGTTTTATGGCAGTATAGGGACCTGATTGTAAAGGAGCAAATGCCTTCAAAAAAGCTGATTTATCGGTATTTTACCATGGACGCACCCCCTCTCCGGAGGGGGAAACACCCCTATAATCACAACACTATGACTTTAAATGCTCTCTTTGGGTCCCAAATGAAGGTTTCTGACCATTTTCATGAAGGCATGGTGAGGTTTGAGTAGGAATCTTAAGGCCTGAATTTGGGCTGTTTTCTCACTATTAGTCCGATCTTCGGACCCCATGTACGGGGGGGTCACGGGGGTCCGAAAAAAATATTTTTGTGATTTCCTGTGTTTTTGGACCCAAATGCATAGTTTGAGCCTGTCCCTGAAACCGTACGACAAAATTAGCCATTTAACACCCCCCCCTACTAAAAACGGGTTACCGTATTCGACGTAATAAGCGCCCTCCCCCTAATAAGCGCCCCCCCCCCCCTTTTTTCAGATTTTTTCCCAGATTTTTAATGTGTTCCTCCGATTTTGTTACTGATTTTCAAACCTGTATGTAACATGGAGCACTTCACACCTATGCAGGTGTTAAGGCCAAGCTAAGTGTGAAGTGATAGGGGTGTGTAGAAGCCTTGTAGAGGCCACTGAGGTCTGTATACAACAGCCATGGGGGGCGCTTATTATAATGATTATTTGAGGCTGATTTTTTCCCTTAAAATAATCTTTTAAGCGCCCAGGGCGCTTATTACGTCGAATACGGTATATGATTCTCCTGAGTTGGGGGTGCGGGTTATACGCGAGATGCGGGTAGTACGCGGGAATTTACGGTAGTAGACTGTGTTTGTGAGTTGAGCAGTGGAAAACCTTCAGGCTCCTCTCCACTCAGTACTGCCACCTGATGGCTTCTGTCAACACTAAATAACCAAAGCCCTCCAGAATATAAATAGTAGTTGAGGTGGGAGTCTCCTCTAACATAATATGGCACCTTTGGAACATGAACTTTGGTAGAACTCCCCTCATGGCATTAATGCACCGAGCCGTACCTTACACTGTAACCTTTAGGTGTTAAACTAACAACAACGAGTACAATGTACCAGTTATTCTTTATGTTTCAGGCTACAGATAACGTCAGTCAAAACACCATGTTGGAGTATGTCATGATCAACAGTATTTTTGAAACCATTATTCAGGTGAGTTGCGATTTTTCATAGGGATTGGATTTTTAGACTAAAAATATACGTTAATTTTCTACCAAAGTTGATTAAAATCATAAGATTTTTGACATTTTACCGACCAGTGTATGGCATCACTGTGTTTTGATACACTTAAAACCGAAATATGTAGTTAAGATATAATTAATTAATTAATTAATTTTTTTTTTTTAAATATTAATTAATGTATAATTGGTTGACTTTGTTGTTGCAGGTGCTGGGTAGTCAGATGGCCCGACAGGACCACGGCCACGACGCGGTGCTTCTACTAACCATACTAGTCCAGTACAGAAAATATGAGGTATGCTTCTTCACATTAAGACAATGTCTTATTTTATAGCTATATTTTATTTTTGTTTAACATTTAAAATTCATCGCTTATCTAGGTGGATGTTTTTTTTATCAGAGCATAATGTCTGAAGTTAAAAAAAGAATTGCGAGTCCGATGAATTTCCTAGAAAATAAGTTTAGTATATATCAAGATACATGATACATGTTTCCTATACTCTGACATTTACTCCAGAGGAACATTGCAGGTGTTACGCACATCAATAATAAATTGACAACCTTTTTTTTGTTATTTTTCAGTCTGCTAATCCCTATATAGTGAAGTTGTCGATATTAGACGATGAGTTAGCATTAACGGTAAGTGTTGGATGAATAAAACAGTAAAATAGATGTGGGCACCTCGGTTAGATATCACCCATTATCAGTGGGAAAATAGTCAGAAATATGGTTTTCTTTTATGACAGTATTACAATGCTGGCGGTCTACTAATTTAATCACCATCCATTGATCATAAATAATAATTGGGCTCCAAATCTTCGGCAGGCAACACAACCTGCCAAGGTTGGTAGATGAAAGGCCACACATTCTCATCATATAGAAGAGACCCAAGGGAATACATATCTGTATCAGGACTAAAGAAATCTACTGTTTAAAGATACCTGGTAATATTCAGAGCGAGTATAACATTCTATTTACTTTGCCTTTCTTCCAGGGTTTCGCACAAGTTGTTTCATACACCATGACAGAATTTAATAGGTAAGAAAAGAATATAATACACATTGTACCGGTAGTAAATTTAATTTATTTAATACTTCAAAACATTTATCATCAGATAACATTATAAAGAAACATACGACAGAAGATGTTGCTACTTTATAAAGCTTACATTATTAAGTCTTTATGCACCTACCGTAAATTCTCGCGAAGAAGCCGCGACTAGTACGAAAGTCAGATCGCCAGTGCGGCTTATAGGATCGGCACACAGTGGGGGTGCGGCTTATACACCAGTTTTTGCCACTATGGCACAGTACTGAAAGTTACAATAGTCAGATTGCTGGTGCGGCTTCTAGGATCGGCCCAAACTCGGGGTGTGGCTTATACAAGAGTTAGGCTTATACGCGAGAATTTACGGTATTTGATATTTAATAATAAGTGAAAATGGCATATTTGTAGGCAGTACCAGCTGAAAAACACAGAGCAGGCGACCGGCTTCTTTGCCTCCCTCACCAGTATGGTAAGTCTGCCATTCTTGTTGTTTTATCAGGATGGGATTTGTTTTAACAGATTGGCTGGTTTGATTACCATACACTGTCTCACGTCTCCCTGCTCCCCAATGCCTGGAATTTCTTTCCTTAAAAAAAAATGAACGGGATGAAACATCTTTGCTTCCCACCGTTGAATATTGACCCAATTTATTGACTGAACTGTCCCTTATCTTGGGTTTTCATTGAAGCCCACCGCGTTGGTTTGTATAATTGCACATGTATGATCGAGGCCAGTTTCATACTTTTGCCAGAAAGAAAGTTGCCTGGGTAAAATTCCTTCTATGGTTTGGAGACGGGATCAGACAGTTGATGAGCCAGTGTCGTAACAAGGGAGGCCGAGCCCATGACATCACGTGGTCAGTCGAACCATTCATCACACCCCATTCACCATAAGAAGGATCTTACTCGTACTGCGTTACACCTGGGCTTATGTAGAATGTTGGAAACCCACAGGAAAGGTATCCCACACCTCGAGACACTCTAAACTCCCAACGCACATGCTATGTGCATTCTAAGATATCTCCAAGCACAGCCAGTATAAATATAAATGTTTTATTTGGGAGTTAACCAAGTTTTTTAAAGTGATTTTTGGCTTTTGATGGAGGGTAGGAGTAGAGATGAGGCAAATGAAAATGGGTTGTGCGGTAGTGGCACCATCTGGTGGGTCAGTAACGAACTCACCCTGGTGGCGCCCCCTCGTGAGTAGAAGGCAAACTAAGACATGTACCTTGACTGACTGAGTGGGAGGTGGGGATGAAGTAACTCAGTAGACCCTAAGGGAGTGGTCACTTTTTAACAACAGGGGGGGGGGGGGGGTCGGTGGATTTTTGGGCAGGCGGGTTGAAATTTTTTTGGTCCCCCCCATGGGAGGGGTCGAAATTTTTTTGGTCCCCCCCTCAGGCCGGCCGAAGTTGACCGCGGCCGACCCCTTTGATCTATAGTAACGCGCTGGCTTTTTCACTAAAAAGGGGTGCAATTTTTTTGGTCCCCCCCTCAAGAGGGTCCAAATTTTTTTGGTCCCCCCCCCTGCAAGGGGTCCAATTTTTTTTGTCCCCCCCCTAAATCCACCAACCCCCCCCCCCCCCCCCTGTTGTTAAAAAATGACCACTCCCTAACAGTACTAAGGCATAGACTCGGAGGGAGATTGGCCTTAGCCTCATACAGATAATGTTAATGAGGTCATGGAGCGAAAGCGGATCCATTTCTGATTGGCTGGCTGTATAGACTGCTAATGGCAGGGTCAGCCTAATACACATCCACTAATTACCACAAATTAAGGGATTAAAAACATGCCCCTAACTTGTGTATTCGGAAATACACATTCAACTTCAAAGGGATCTTACAGTCTGACAGTTGAATACACATTTTTATTCTGTGTATTCCACCCTTATGATGTCAAGGTCGGAATTATATGATACCTACGCTATATCTGCAAGTAGCGTGGGTGTCCAAGTTAGGGATGAAGTACACACATCTTTTGTTAGCAAAATTTCTTAGGTTAAATTTTAATTTCTGATACGATTTCGCTTTGTAATTAATTTATTTTTAATTTATCCATTATCTTAATTGATTGATGTCAGAATTTCCTCCAGAGCAATCCAACCAAGCAGTCATGACTGGAATCGTGCTTTCTGATGCTTCTCCCAATAATAGTTTCTCACAATATTCAAAGAGGAGAATTTATTACCACACAATATTTGACGTAATTAGGCCTTTTCCTCGGATGCAGCCCATTGTTTTAGGCCGATCTTTTTCCCCTCCAATTTTTGGTACCCTTAGGTAATATATTTTACTTAACAGGTACTAAACTGAGTTTAAATAGTTAATTACCATAGTACCAGCAACGAAGACATCGAATCCGGCATAGAATGTCGAATATCATAATGGTATCAGACCCAATTAAAATGAACTCATTAAATAAGTAATTATTTATTCATTTTGTGTTTTACTTGTAGGTGGGCAGCATGTTTGTGGCAGAAGAAAAGAAAATAGAACCAGTCAAGTAAGTATGGCCTAACCATGGCATAACTTAAAAGGTCAATTTCAAATTTAAGTTGTGTCTTTACATGTGTATACAATTGAAAAAGGTACATTCCCGGCCACATGGTTGAAAGCCACAGTCACTCCTATACCTAAGGCAGGAAAACTCGACCAAGTCAAAAACTGGCGCCCGATCTCCATTCTTCCTGCCCCGAGCAAGATATTAGAAAAATTAGTCCAGTCCTACTTTGTGGATATACTGGAGAAGTCAAATCTGCTGTCCCCCTCCCAGTACGGTTTCCGCAAGGGCCACAGCACTGCGGACGCCATACTAGAATTCACTGAGGACCTCTTTGTAGCAAAAGATAGAAAAGAAGTTGTAGCCTCCTGCTTTATAGACATCTCAAAAGCTTTTGACAGCATAAATCATACACAGCTACTAAACCAAATAAAATCAATAGGTCTGCCTCTCAATATGTTGCACTGGTTTAAAAGTTATCTTGAGAAGAGAACGCAATCTACGAGCACGGGAGGTACTGAGTCGGACGAGAAACCTGTCACGTATGGCGTCCCCCAAGGGTCCGTCTTGGGCCCGTCCCTCTTCATTTTTTTCATAAATAGTGTTGTAAATTCAGTACGATACTCTAAGATTAAGTTATACGCAGATGACATTGTGCTATATAGTACAAACTCTGACCCAGACCTAGCACTACACCAACTGCAACTGGATCTAGACTGTGTCATGAGGTTCTGTACAGCAAAAGGACTCACAATAAATAAAGATAAAACTAAATTTGCCTGGTACGGTACCTCCAGACAGCTCTCTAAATGCCCAAAGAACACTCCACTCATACACGGTAAAGCGCTACAATTAGTGAAAAGCTACACCTACCTAGGGGTAATATTGGACTGCCACCTAACAATGGAAAGCCAAGCCAAGTCAGTAATGAAGAGCATTAACTTCCTGTGTTTCAAACTGGGCAAGATAAGACATTTGATACCAACCTCAGTGGCCATTGCAATATACAAGCAAACTATAGTTCCTAAAATAGACTACTGCTCCTTCCTACTTGAGACGAACACCAGCCATATGATGCGCAAGCTCGACAGATCCCAACACCGGATCCTGAGATGCTGCCAGAAGCTACAGATACGTGACATTTCTATAAACAAACTGTATAAATTGTGCACAGCTCCAACTCCCGAGGTAAGGAGAAGGGAGATTATATCCTCACTCTTCTACACCAAATCCAAATCTATCCCAGAAAATGTCGCTGAGATAAGAACAAGGAGCACCTCCAGACCCTTGTTCACACGAAGAAGATTCCGGCTGTTCAGCTACAAGAAGAGCCCCTACGACAGGGGAGCAGCAAACTGGAACGCTCTACCACATCCTCTTCAAGACGCTCCGGATAAATTCATTTTCAAGAAACTTCTGAAAAAGTTCCTTGGAATAGATTTTAAGAGAAAGAAGACGGTGGGGGAGGGAGGGGGTAGAGAGCCGGGCTGACTCACTCATATCGAGTACAGTGGAAACATCCTATCTACCTACCTACACCATCACAGACTACTCTTACCTCCTACACACTACCCTAGATGAGCAAGACAGTTTCCACTGCAAACTGCCAGCTGTTGCACTTGGTCACCTACTCCGACCTGCTCCTCTCCCTCCCCCCCCCCCCCCTACACCGCCTTCTCTTATGGATATATACAATTGGATGTAAATAAGTCTGGGACGCTTGAAGTGACCAGTGGTATGTATTAACGGAGCTCGCTATTTAGTGATGGACTCCCACACTTCGTAAGAAGTGGTAAAGTATACATGGTATACTGTCACCGGGTGTGCCACGCCCAACCCATAACTCATCTTTGTGTTTTTCTGATTTACTAGTCTGCCACATCTTTGCAGCTAAATATGATTGCTGGACTGTCTGTAAGGTCACTCTCCTTGAGCGGTGATAAAATTGCTGCTATTGTGATATCGTTAGATAGACTTTACAGGTGGGCCGGTGTTTGTTCAATGGGAAGAACACATGTAATCTTTGTGGAGCTATTGAATAAATGGGATAGGTACTTTTGTACCTTCTCAAAATCAAAAAAAAAAAAAAATAGACAAAACATATACAATATGAGGTTATTGAACTGTGTGACAGTTCTACAACAATGAACTATTCGGGACGGTATCCTTGGTACCATGAACGAATGAAATAAACCTGATAACCGGGTATAGTAGATAAAACAGAAGAAGCACGATAAGGCCACACCAAAGAATCTTTAAGAATTCTTTCTTGTCAATGGATTTTTTCAGTGGAAAAGTGGAGCGAGCGACAATTTCTTTTTTTTTTACCCAGCCTCCAACAAAAGTTCTTAGTGGAACCCTGACATGAAAATTGGTTGATCTGGGGGAATTACTTGAAGAAAAAAGTTTTAAAAAAATGAGGCGAGCGAAATCCATTGACAATTAAAAAAAAAAAAAATTTCATCTCCGAAGATAAGGTGCGCAGAATCCATTGACCACTTTTTTTTGGCGTGGCCTAATATGGTGAACGAATTAACAGAACCCACCATGCACATCTATATATCTATTTTTGACATTTAATGAGGTCTTCGTGATAGAACCGTAAATTCCCGCGTATAACCCGCGGGTTATACGCGAACCAAACCTCTAGTGCGGGTTATACATTATTCCCAAAGTCTAGGTGCGGGTAATACGAGGGTTTTTGAAAGTATAGAACAGTACTAAAATGGCCATTTTCAGACTCCAAGTGCGGGTTATATCATTCTCCCAAAGTCGGGGTGCGGGTTATACGCGAGGTGCGGGTTATACGCGGGAATTTACGGTAGATAATACCCTGGCACTCACGTGATGCCTGGCTTCGTGAGAACCTACATTCCCCTTCAGTACTTTTCAGCTTTTTGAAATAGTGAAATAGAATTGTAATTACCCGAGGTACGAACACTTAGATCCGTACCTCGGGTAATTACAATTCCATTCACTATTTCAAAAAGCATGATGAAATTATAAACTGACTTGTTTTTACACCTTTTATTTTCCAGAGCCAATGATTCTATTTTATTAGCCCTTTACGAAGCGGTTCATCTCAATAGGAATTTCATCACCACATTAACACACGTAAGTTATGCCGTCTAATCAACTCTTTAAGGACAGCATTGTGTTGAAAATCACTACAGAAAAATACATTTCAATCCATGGTTGTTGTTTTTGAATGTTTTTATTTGGCAAAAAATCTTGATGAGTACATATATTAAGTACCATCGCTTGATTTGTAACGAAAATAACAATCAGATACCAGTATCCTAGATTTGGTATAAATTTTTGATACCTGACTTTTGTTTTCAATTTGAAGTGAACAATTAGTTCTATGATTGAAGAGATTTGAATGTATTGTAAAGACGTTTACATTTTCTTCCTCAGTCGCACACCCCCTCCACACCCACCACCCCGCCGGCCAGCCCGACGACACCAAAGGCCAACCCACTGACCGCTCCAGGGTCCGTCCAGGGTGAGTAGTGGGGGCATTAATACTCTACTCCTCCAGGGTACCAGTCTTTGCGAAAACTTTTTCGGCTGGCAGGACAGTCGGTCCTGCAGCTAGCCAATTTTGCAGGACTGGATAGATTTCTGCAGGACCAGACATTTATAAAAAGAAAATATAACAAAAAATTGCCTTAATTTGCTTAGAATATTAGTGTGCACTCTAGAACTTGTAACTTCAGTTCTAGTTGGAACATTTGAAAAATTGTTTCAGTTTTGGAAAGCCCAGAATGTGGAGGACATCTGGTCCTGCAACACTAGTCATTCTGCCGGATGAGAGGCCTTTTAGGCGGACATTGCCACTGTCCGGCACGTTTTGGCAAAGACTGGGGTACTGCTTATTGGTTAACCCTTTAAGGACAGCATAGTGCATTAACTATGCCCTTTTGCCATCATGATGCATGACTGCAGCCCTGGTGAGTTACTCACCAGTGCTGTATTGATGTATCATGCCGTGCCAATGTGTTGATAGCATACCATAATGCACCAATGCAGCACCCGATGAATTACTCACGGTCGCTATGTGTATGTCAGTGCATCATGACGGAAAATGAACATGAAACATTGAGGCCCTTCGCACGCTACTTACATTTTTATCATTTTTCATCACAGTGATGAAAAGTCAGTATTTTCACACATTTCATGACATTGAAATTTATCAAGAGTGAGTAGCTCGCGGGACAGTATTAGTGTATCATGATCAATTCCCTCGGCATAACCAACTTCACCGATTAACAAACCGACAGTCAACATTAACCCTTTAACGACAGCATGATGCTTCAAGGCTCACCGTAAATTCTCGCGTATAAGCCTAACTCTCGTACAAGCCGTACCCTGAGTATGGGCCGATCCATTAGCCGCACTGGCGATCTGATTATAGTGGCTCTAATGCTGTACTATAGTAGCAAAAACTCGCGTATAAGCCGCACCCTGACTCTGGGCCGATCCAATAAGCCGCACTAGTGATCTGACTCTCGTACTAGCCACGGCTACTACGCCAGAATTTACAGTAATTTGTTGTCATGATGTACCAATGCAGCGCGGACAAGTAACTCGCCAGTCCTGCATTGGTGCATGATACCGACCTGTTGGGAGTGCATCAACTCTATATGGTCAGCATGATGCATTCATGCAGCTGTAATCATGCATCATGCCGTCAATAACGCATAATGCATTAAACCACTATGCTGCCATTAAAGGGTTGAATTGTGATATTCTTCTTGCAGGGTCTAATTGTATGCATGGCATTATGCGAGGTGAGAGTCGCCTCTAGCTCAGCGCACTTTTCATTCCTGAAAACTGACCCTAACCCTGATCTCTTATCTCTACCGCTCTACACATTGGTACTGGTTTGATCGCATTGCTGTCACAGCTATTCTGAGTTTAAATAAACGTGTTGTGATGCCACTTTTTCTGCTTTTGCAGGAATTCCTGCCTTTTTACTGGAATTTCTGTTTTAAAGAAATCATTTTTTAATCCTGCAATATTTAAAGTGAGAAAAAAAATCATAAAATGTCCATGCTTTTTGCCCACCAGCGAGTGACATCTCTGGAACTGTCTGCCAAAATATTGCACAGAGGTATTTACCGGTAATATGCTGCAGACTTGGAATTCTCTGGTTGATCAAATTTACGGCGAGTTTCCATTGACATTGATGCAAAATGAGTCATAGGCCTATCACATGAATCATTCTTAATTAGATCTAATGTTACAATTAATATTTAAAAAACACATTTTAAAAAGGGAGTCCAGATTTTGACGATAAATATTGATTGATCGATTAGTACTAAAGTATCACCTCTTCTACTCTCCCAATCCTCCATGTAGTTCAAGTCCAAGCCAGCCCATTCTACCATGTTAAATCTTGAAGAGATTCAGGATTTGTTCATTTAAGCTAACTTAAAGTTGACCACATTCCAATGCCCCAAACCATTCCCATATGCAATTAAATTTAAGGTGTCTGCAATATGATAGATACAAGTAATTACAATTTAAGGTGTGTGCTAATAAAAGTGTAAATAGCTATCCCACGCTTTGAATTAAGCTCCGAATATAAAGTCATCATGCTAAGGATAAAATCTCACCAAGTGTCTCAATAGATGTTTTAAATAGAAGAAAAGAGAGCTTCTGAAGTGGCAAGACCAGTTTACTAATCATGTTGGAATTTTCGTGTTGCTATATTATAAGTAATGAAACCAATTCAAGTTGTGACATGCACTCCCAAATAATATAAGGCCTTACACCCTAGGCCAAAGCCACCCTACCTATAGATCTTTAGGACCGATAAGGTGTATCATAGGCTCTTGAAATAACAAAAGAATGAATAATTAATAGAATTAGGCATATCTAATAATAATCATAGTGAAATGATAGATAATGAAGTTGAAGGCCGACCATTTATGGTTGTAGGGAATGCTCATATTATAACCCATCTGTGCGGGACAAAAAGTCACATCGCCTTCCGATTGCAGTATGCCACTAACACTCTAAGAACCGCATGGTGCCTCAAGGTTGATATCCATCTGTCATCATGATGCAATAATGCAGCACTGTAGGCACTGTTTTGGTGCATCATGCTGACTCTTTGTAGTGTATCAATTCCTGGGAGTCAGCATGTGCATGAATGTAGCACTGTTACTAGCCAGGTCTGCATTCATGCATTATGACAACAGCACACTGTGGCTCTAATACGCCTAATAATCCACTGATTTCCACATTTCAGGTTGCATAGTTTTCAAAGCTATTCACAATAGACATGTCTGATATCTAAAAGTAAAAGAAAATAAATTAAAACATGTTTTGGTTTTATGCAGGTATAAAGTTGGACCCTGCGTTAACGGAACCCGCGAACCAGCCGACAAACTTACTGGTCACCTTCTTAGAGTACAGCTCCATTATAATGCAAGACATCAAAGGTAGGCCAATCACAACGCACGACACATGATTTATAATATAATAGCCAATCACAACGGACGACACATGATTCATAATGAAATAGCCAATCACAACGGAAGACAAATGATTTATAATATAATAGCCAATCACAACGGAAGACACATGATTTATAATATAATAGCCAATCACAACAGACGACACATGGTTTATGATATAATAGCCAATCACAACGGACGACACATGATTTATAATGAAATAGCCAATCACAACGGACGACACATGATTTATAATGAAATAGCCAATCACAAAGGACGACGCATGGTTGATAATATAATAGCCAATCACAACGGACGACACATGATTTATAATGAAATAGCCAATCACAATGGACGACACATGATTTATAATGAAATAGCCAATCACAATGGACGACACATGATTTATAATGAAATAGCCAATCACAACGGACGACACATGATTTATAATGAAATAGCCAATCACAACGGACGACACATGATTTATAATGAAATAGCCAATCACAACGGACAAAACGTGATTTATAATAAAATAGCCAATCACAACGGACGACACATGATTAACAATGAAATAGCCAATCACAACGGACGACACATGATTCTTAATGAAATAGCCAATTACAACTGAAGACGAAATAGCCAATAAGAATCTGAAATAGCTAATAAAACTCTTGTACACACCTTAATATGCTATAATTATGCAGTGAAAACGCAACCACAGTTTGCCATAAGAATTTGTATTCAGTAAAACACATTTGTAAGAGTACATTAAAAGTATGGAGCCACCTTTTTTCATAGTGCTCATATAATACAATTCTACGGTAAGGTTCATGTATATAGTTCAAAAATCATATCTTGTAGTCTTATGTTGTCAAGAGATGGTGGGTGGGAAACCAAATCCGCTCTGGTTGCTTCTCAGTCAGTGAATGGGGGTAGGCCTAGCTGTAAGCCCTCCCTCTGAGTCGCCCTCTGGGGTGCTGCATGGTCATTGGTTGGTTTTTGATTTTGTATACAGGTAGCCTAGCAACTAGCCCAAGGCCTAGGCGGGAACCAAGTGTGCTGCAGTAAAACTGAAGTCAATATGTAAACAGGATTCTCATTGGTTATAAAACATACAGTGCCTAATATTATTCAGCAGCAAATGATACATGTATTGTAAACTAGGGACATGTCCCCATTACCGGATAACATGTGTTGGTGTTTGGCTCCACTGCTAAATTAAAAGCCATTAGGAAATGACTCACAATGTATACCAGTCGTAATGTGCATAATAGCTGAAAACAGATGACCTCTTTTTTACCCCATCCCCTCCCAAACATGGATGGAAAATTGGCCCCCAACTCTGTTAAGAAATGATTAATCCATATTATTATCATTCTATTCCAGACGGTTCTCGGTTCAACAACGCTAAGCTGTGTATCATCATCCTAACGTGTATCGCGGAGGTAAGTTGACGCAGCACTAAGATTCACCTTCATCATATAATGTAACATAACGAGCCGAGTCATGCCACGCCTACAGGATTGGTACACTCTCGAAGGTCACATGATGAACCAACACTGTGTGCTGCGAGTTACTTGCCGCCGTTGCATTCAAGTAATTGGCATAATGTGTAATGTATATGTAAGTACATCAAGTTCGTAATGTACTCACTAAACACATTACAGCTTTGAGTTTCTGAGATAATGTATTGAAAGTGCATCTTCATAATTACTCTTCAACCTTTGAGCATCCTTTTTCATAATGTGACTGTTTTCATAATGTAACTGTTGGCTATTCTTTATTCGCTCTAGGACCAATACGCCAACTCACTGATGCACGACGTCAACATGAACTTCAGGGTACCGTTACACAAAATGGTGAGCTTCTAAATTACAACTTAAGCAATACGATACTTTAGTTTTTTCAATGGAAAGGAGGGAAATGATTTTCTTTGACATGCCATTTTTCGCTGTCAAATTCAAAACTGTTAAGGGGAGCATTATCACTCAGAATTCACCTGCTTAGCAACAATTCATAAATAATGATAGAAACATTTACTGATGTATTTCTATAAAGAGTATAAATGTTGGGCTTTTCAAAATAATTTTGCACATGGCGTTTCCAGCCGATGCGGCATAGGAAAATTACGGTTGACAAGAAGCCGCCATCCCGGCCGTTGGCCTGCGCCTTGTTAGGTAAGACACTGTCGTTACATTTACACTACTGTTTTTAAAAATTGATATCTTTCTAAGGGGTCTGTTTTTCTTTAAAATCGAATTGATCAACTATAAAGAAGTAGCTTTTAGTTTAACACATTTCTTTAGAGTATTAATCATATTAAGTGTAGTTTATCCATAATACTTTGAGTGTTTTCGACTTAAAAAAAAGATCCGTGATTTTAAGTAAAACTGGGAATCTGTGATTTTAGAAGTTGGCCATCAAGACTGAGATGTTTGATGCAATGCATTATGATGATCAGTACCAATATAAACCTTTAGAAAAGTCCACATTTCTCATGAAGCGATATGACCATCTGCAATAATTAATGGATGTGTTAATATGCTGCTACTTTGTGTGCTTTCAGACCTGATGGGAGAGTTCATCATGAGTCACATGATGAAGAACTTCCCCATGGAACTCTACCTGTAAGTCTGACTCCTCTCGAACATAGCATTACTTCTCACTCAGTAAGACTTCCATGAGGCTCCAAGGTCCAGGTCCATTTGTTATCAGGAAAACCAACTGCATTGTAGAATGATAAATATGAAAGCATTTTAAAGATTTAGAGAAATATGCAATGCTGGTGACTCCCTAGCCATGCGTTTGTACACCATGACCCCCCTAACTAAGTGCATCAGGTCCAGAGTCAGCATGATGCATGGATCCAGCACTGGCGAGTTACCTCCAGATGACATGAACATTAAGGTCTCATGCTGTCTTTAAAGAAAAACATCCCCCTAGAAAGGCGATGAAATCTAAATTTAAAAAAAAGTTTTTAAAAAAAGTATAAATTACTATCTATAAGACACTAGATACTGTTACCGTCTATTTTGTACTTGAGTGTGTCTATATCAGAGATGCCACCGGCTGGTAGACTAAATGTGGGAAAGATTTTAGGTCAATTTCAATTGGGAAATTGAAATAATTCAATACAGAAATCCCCGAAAAAAATAAGAAATTCCTGCAAAAGAAGGAATACACATGTAGTGGCATCTCTTCCATGTATTCAGTCAGCCCCCACTCCCTCGAAGTTTTAAAATGCAAGGGAAAATGTCTAGGGAAGCAAATTATGCAAGGAAATGAGTCCAAATATAATGGAATATATAAAGCCAGTTGCAATGCCTCTGTCTGAGGAGGCGATGGATTCAAGGTAGTAAATGTTCTAGGAAGTGAAAGTGGAAAACTGGCATTTCTCTCATGGAGCAGCCTTTTCATTTTAAAAAAAACACCATATTAAAAGTTAACAGAATACTTTGTCGAGTGTTATATAAATCTTGTGAACATATTGTAATTACTGGACATCGATTCTCTCTCTTTGTAGCTCTATAGTGATCGATGCCCAGTTTTATACTTCAGACCAGTGGCTCATTTTGGCTGTTTTTTGCCTCACAGATTGCTTCTAGGGCAAAATCCTGACTAGGTGCCAATATATTCTCTATGCCAATGTGTAATATGAGGGTAGAAAACACTGGAACCTCAGTTAGAAAAAATCCTACTGAACAGTTTTTGAGAAAATTAGGGTTTTGTTGCATATTTTTGGTGTTTTTAGTACATTTCCTACATAAACCGTGAACGCCAGCATTTCTCACTTTTCAGGTGTTTAGAATCAGAATTTGACTTTTTTTTATTCGCAGTAGGATTTCTGAGTATCGAGCCATTCTAGAAAAGCTATTCTTTGGACAAAATACTTAGTATTTCTTGATGATTTTCGTTGCACAAATTTAGGGTTGTAATATAAAAACTGCATTGTCATCCAATCAAAGTGTTTATGCACTGTTGATGGTCACCCCCTCCCACCCACTTCACTCTGCATTGAAGGAGAACAGGCAGGGGAGGTTCATGTGTCCGTATATAGCTGTTGACCTGGGTGCTGGGTGCATTTTTAATTTATGGGGTGCCAACTGTTCATGAAAGAAAAATCAAATAGAATTTTTTTTTCTTATAGTATCAGATTAATGCAACTACAATTCGTGATAGCACTTAAAGCATTGTATTTGCATTAATATGAAAAGTAGCCACCTTATGGGGTGCCAACTATTCATGAAAGAAAAATCGATAAGAATTTGTTTTTTATTAGCATTGAATTGATGCAACTATAATTCGAGATTGCATTTTAAGCATCTTAAATGAATGGTAGTCATCTTAAATATATGGGGTGCCAACTGTTCATGAATTTAAAAATAAGAATAGGATTAGTTTTTTTTATTAGTATCAGATTAATGCAACCACAATTTGTGATTGCACTTAAAGCATTGTGGCATGCAATGACTGGTAGCCACCTTGAATATATGGGGTGCCAACTGTTCATGAAAGAAAGAAAAGAAAGTTTTTTTTTTAAGAATCAAATTAATGCAACTGCAATTCAAGATTGCATTTAAGCATTATGGCATTCAATGACTGGTGGCCATCTTGAACCTATGGGGTGCCAACTCTTCATAAAAAAAAAAACTAAATTGGATTTTTTTAACAGTATGAAATTTATGCAACTACATTTCAAGATTGCATTTAAAGCATTGTGGCATTCAATGAATGGTGGCCATCCTAAACCTATGGGGTGCCAACTATGTTTGAAAAAGGTATCAAATAGAAATTTTCTTATATGAATTATACAAATTAATGCAACTATAATTCTTCATTGCACTGAAAGCATTGTGGCATTTAGTAAATGGTAGCCATCTTGAATGGGTTGAATGAAGGAAAAATCAAATAGGATTTGTTTTTTTGATAGTATCAAATTAATGCAACTACAAGTCAAGATTGCATTTCAAGCATCGGGACATTCAATGAGTGATAGCCATCTTGAATCTATGGGATGCCAACTGTTCATGAAAGAAAAATGGAATCGATTTTTTTATTATTAGTATCAAATTACTGCAACTGCAATTCGAGATTACATTGAAAGCATGGTGGCATTCAATGAATGGTTGCAATCTTGAATTTTGAAATGAACATACACACAGACATATTCATAGGCATGAACATGGTGCTCTCCTTCATATAGATATTCATGGATTTCTACTTCTACTAAATATAGATTTCTGTTGGAAGGATTCTGTTACATGGATGTCGATGTCCAGTTTTAGATATATATCCATATAGTGCATTGGAGTGCTATAATGTTGGACTGCTGTATATTTTATACTTGGATATACTTGATGTAGCCACTTAAAATTGATTATCAGCTTTGCGGACACCGCGCGCATCCTCAAAAAAGAGCCACATTGGTCCTTTTTTTCACATTTTGAGGAAAAAAAAGGCCAAAAAAGGCCGCACCTGAAAAAATTCAGATGACAAGTTTCAAAAAAGTCAATATCTCAACTGTTAACAGGGGTAGAAACGCAATTTAAAGGGCATTTTACTCCTTATTTAGCTGCACAGACCATCAATTTATGCAAAAAAAGAAAAAAGGCCCTCCCGCACCTCCAGGAAAAAGTATAAAAATATTTTTTAAAAAGCCTCCCTCCCTCACCGAATTTTTCCAAAAAGTGTCCGCAAAGCTGATAATCAATTTTAAGTGGCCCTACATACCGTTGTTTTTCTGGATGAATAAATTTTACCAAACTTGAAACTTAAACTTGACAGTACATGAACTCCACCAGCTGACTTGTCTTGTTACAGTAAGTGTCTGGGGGTGATTCAGCGCGTGCTGTGCTACCAGAAGAAGTGCAGGGTGCGCCTCCAGTACACCTGGAAGGACTTGTGGACAGGTAAATTCGGTTTGTATCTTAGCTTTCTGTCCTCCTGTTTTGGTTGTAGATTAATAAGGCAGTTCTATCAGCACGGGTGCCACCTGGTGGCGTGGTAGGAAACTATGGTACTATAAAGGTCTCACGGACCTATAGAATTGGGCACTGAACACCAGGGCCCTTGGAAACTGGGTACTAAAAACCACGGCCCTAGGAGCCTGGGCCCTAGGATCTAGGGTCCTTTGAACTTTGGCCTTAGGAACAAAGCCCCTGGGTCCAGGAGCTATGCACCCGGGTACTTGGAACCAGGCTCCTCAGTAGCAGGGCCCTTGGAACCAGGCCCCATGAATTCAGGACCCTTGGATCTAGGGCCGAGGAAACAGGGCCCTAGAAGTCAATTCCTCTCTGCTAGATTGTAGCTCCTCTGATTTGCATGGGTTGCATTATCTTGATTTCCTTTGGCTGTGGTATTTAGAGCATAGTTAGGCCAGTCTGTGGCGTGTTTCCTTTTGTTCCGTGGAATTATATTGTCTTTTGCATTAAGTGAATGTTGAACTCATTTTGTACCGTTCCTAGCAATGTAATGTCACACAAGTATTCCATCCAAACATGCCAGAACAGAGCTCTAGCTGTATGTGCACCCGTGCCGATGGACTGTGTAATGTTGTTTTGTGATAGGGGATTGGTCATTTTTGGTTTTGTTTGAAAGGGGGTTTTCCCATGCAACCGCATCGAAATCTCACCTCTCCCCTCGATCAGTAGTGGTTGAAGTTGTCCAGGCCCACCTACCCATTATCTACAGTAACCCTGATACTAAAAATGGGTGAAATTTTTTTGGTTGTCCTACACTAATTGACCCAGGGGTACCCTGGGTCTCTGTGAGACGGTTTTCTAGCAAAAAACAGAGTTTGGTCAGCTGACTTTGAACTGTTCCCCTGCATTTGTTTTTCCATTTATCAGATCGAAATAAAAACATGCGTATAAATTGAAACAAACTGTACCTCCCTCTTTTTTTCAGTTCGAAAAAAGAAAAAGAATTGTAGTAGAAAAAGGCTCTTGAAAAAATGTCAAAAACTACCCGAAAACGGAGTCTGTGTGAACTAATGCTGAAGATAGGCCAGTGACCTTGAATCCTGACTTTAAAAGATGCACGTTCACACAGACTTCCTATACCTGCAATGCTAAATCCGAGGTGAGACGGAAATATGAGACGCTTCCTGCAACAAAATGATATCGTGCCGGGGTACTCACAGACACATCTGACAGCCTTTGCTGTCGCCACCCAGCCTTTCTCTACAAAATTGTCTCACTTTTTGGTAGGGACAGAAGGCGGTACATGCCCGCAGCCTGCAACTGTCGCCCACACTAACTTGCACACCCACACCCACCTGCTCACCCACACCCACCTGCTGGCCTGAATGGGAATAACATACATGTATGACACATGACTTGAGGGTACTTTTTAACAAGGAATTCATGTCTGATGGCAGAATTGACCAATTAATGAATAGGGAGTACTATATCTGAGTACATGATAAGCTACAGATCCAGCTTACCCTGAGAATAAATTTCAGTTTCCCAACGTTCATTGAAACATTATATTGGATAAATATTTAGATATACTGGAATACCATACATCTTCCAAAAAGCCCTTGGTCACTTGTGATGTATAGGGCCTATCACACAATCCATCTTTGTTTTGTCCCCCCCCCCCCACACCAAATCCAACGTTGTTTTAAAAAAATGACCAGTCCCCACTAAAGATCTACGTGAGATATGAGGCACTTACTGCTAAATATAGAATCTAGACATTGCCAATAGTCTACTTATTTTGGGATTTTTGCAACCGTAATTCTACTCAGTTTCTATACAACATGAGTAAAAGCAATTTAGTCATGTTAACCATATTTAATATAGAGCCCAATACGCATGACTAATTCTGAGGCTAAGCATCGTGAATTTCTCTTATATGTGATGAGAAATTTGTTCACCAAGAAAATAAATGATTTTATTTGGATGTCTAAGTTAAGAAGCTAATTTAATGTGATGTAACACCTCAGCAGAATTACATCAGAAGCCATTCTTCAGTAACCCCTTAGTGAGGGCGTGAATGATAAATTTTGAAATCAATTTAAAGTAAACTAGTAAACCCTATAAGGACATCATGTAGGGTCAAGGCTTCAAGTTCACTTGTCATCATGATGCACCAACGCAGCACCGACGAGTAACTCGCGGGCTCAGCTTTTGTGTATCGGGAAGCTTATTAATCAGTAAGGATGACAGAAGGTCATAGTGCATTAACGCACTATGCCGCCCTTGAAGGGTTAATCATGACGTGTAATTTGTCGTTACAAACAGCGCTTATCAACCTACTGAAGTTTGTGCTGTCCAACGAGACTCATCTCGTCAAGAAGCACGACATCTTCCTGCTCGCCAACAAGGTAAGTCACGACAACATCCGCGATGGATGAATACCGTAAAGTCGGGCGTAGAAGCCAAACTTGGGAGAATTCTTTAAGTCGAATCTGGGGTCCAATTAGTTATTATAGTACTGCAGTATACTTTCAAAAACTCTTGTATAAGCCGCATCCTATATAGGTATGTTTGGAATCAAGTGAAAGCTGGTTATGATTCGCTTATATGCGAGACTTAACGGTATTTGTTCTCTGTGACTCTTTTGTGACTCTTACAATCCCTGGCTTTTACACAAGAATTAATTTACTGTAATAGAAAAGGTTATTATGGCTTCTATGATTTTGCAAAGTTAGTGGGGGGGGGGGGGGGGCTTATACGCGGGTTAGGTTTATACGTGAGGTTTAATGGTAACTATATTACAAAATGTACCTTGTCATTCGAGACAACTTGTATGTAGCAAAAACCCACATTTATAAATAAGATCACCTGGACTAAATTTTGATTAGAAAATCGTATGTTTTCAGGTAGTGAACATCTTCAACCTGTTCATCACGTACGGCGACACGTTCCTGCCCAACCCCAGCAGCTATGACGAGCTCTACTACGAACTGATCCGCATGCACCAGGTCTTTGACAACCTCTACTCCATGGGTACGTACTAGCATAAAAACCAGCTTATAAGGCGTATTTTTGGCATGATTTTTACTTTATATATTGAAGCAGAATACCCCCCCCCCCCCCAAAAAAAAAAAAAAGTATAAAAAATTAAGGGTTCATGTTGAAAGTGAGGTTTTAATATACCGGTACATCATATATATATATGTATCATTGATTAATACCTTCCCTTTCTCTCAAACCTGTAAAACAGCTGAGAAAATCAAGGAGACTTTACCATGAGAGAAAATTTGTCGCCCCCCCCCCCCCCATTTGAACTATAATAGCGCTGGATTTTTTTGCTTAAAAGGTACTGAATATTTTACGCCTCCCCCTCAAGAGGGGTCAGAATTGTTTCCCCCCCCCCCCCCCCACTCTAACTAATAAATGAACACTCCTTGTATAAAACTGTTTAAACTAGCCCTGTCTCTATTCCCCTGTACAGCTCTGCGGTACACGACTAACGAGGGGCAGTGGAAGGAGTCTGCCGTGCGGCTCACTAACGCTCTCATCAACATCCGGGCCATCATCAACCACTTCACACCCAAGGTGGACTCGTGGGCCGCCACCAACCACCTCTCCTCCCTCACCGAGGAACAGGTCAGGGTCTCACACTTACCGTAAATTATAAAGTATAACCCGCATCTCGCGTATAACCCGCACCCCCGACCTTGAGAGAACCCTATAATCCGCACCAGAGGTCTGAAGAATGCGATTTTAGTACTGTATTATAATGGCAAAAACCCTCGTATTACCCCCACCTAGACTGAATTTTGTAAAACTCACACTGAGGGTTTGGTTCGCGTATAACCCGCAATCGAAGAAAAGATATATGTAAACTTTAACCCTTTTAAGGACGGCATGTCGCTAAAAGATAGCATTTATTGTCATGATGCACCAATGCAGCCCCGACGAGTAACTCGCTGTATTGGTGCATCATGCTGACCCTGTCTCAACCCTGTGTGATCGGCATGATGCTTGAATGCAGCCCTGGCGAGTAAGCTTTATTCAAGCATGATGCATTAAGGCGTTATACCGTCCTTAAAGGGTTAACCTTGTGCTGACCTTACCCCTACCTTGTCCTCAGGTGCTGGAGGTGGTGCGCGGTAACTACGACTCACTCACCCTAAAGCTACAGGAGAACCTCGACCAGTTCCTGCGCTACGAGGAAAAGCCAAAGGAGACCGCCTTCTTCACGCAACTGGTGAGTTGAAATAACTATGGATATCATTATATGGGGATAAAAAGTGGAAAATACTCAAATTATCAATTGAATACCGGTACATTGTGTTCTTAAATAGAAATAGAAAGTTAAATTGAGTTTTTGAGATTTTTTTTATTTGAGCATAATATACCAGGTAATCTATAGACTAGGAAGGAGTATCCCTGTTGATACCATAAATGATATGAAGGGTATGGGAAACAAATTTCTAATGATAATTGATAGACCGCCACCCTGGAGAGTTATCTTTGGAGTGGTGGGGGACACATGAACCCGACAGAAACAATTCACTACCGTAATCAAGGGCAGATCCAGCGGGAGATCTAATGATATTTTGATCCACCACAGTTCACAGCGCGACGCTTTTTGATACTATGGTGTTGGATGGACCCCTCCCTCCTTTCCAAATTCCAGGGTCTGCCCCTGCGTACTTGATGCCAATTTGAACGCTATTCAGACATATTCTACTTGTGTTTCATCCCTCCAGGTCCGATCAATCATAGCCGATGTCCGGAAGAATGTTAACACGACCAATCTCGAACAACAACTTATGCTTCAGGAGTTCTCGACAATATCCTAGGTAGCCATGGGTACTGTAGTATAGTGGTATATTTATATAATGCGGGAAGTACTAAATGCAACGTTTGTGTGAAGACTGGGACTATATACCTCACTAGAGGGTATTTCTAATGTTAATGTATTAACCATTACAGATGGTTTCTACAATAGTGGGATTGTATAACTGTTTTGTTTTCATTTCTAATGAAGCTATGCTTATATGATGCCCATAGAAGAACCGAAGGGAATTATACATTTTTTAACAATAGGGGGGTGGGGTGGGGGGGGGTGATTTTGTTGTTAAAAAATGTCACTCCCATGTCAATGCAATACGTGCTGTCCTATGAAGTGTGAAACTACTTTAAACATATGGTACTACATATATATATGTGTCAACTTATTGTGATGACTTTCTATATAAGATGTCAGTCAGCATTTTTTCCCCTGTGTGTATATAAAAGGATTGATACTTGCCGCCCATATTCTATATCGAAGCCGAATGCCAATAATTATCTTTATACCACAATATATATCTATACAAAGCTTCATGTTGATTTGTCGTCATGATGCTGATTGCTCTGTGTTGATGCATCATGCCGACCACACGAGAATGTATCAACCGTGTAGGGTCGGCATGATGCGTCAATGCAGCCCAAGCGAGTTACTTGCTTTGGCTGCACTCATGAATCATGACAACAAAAGGGCATAGCAATAGTGCTGCCCTTTATAGTATGGTAAATATGTGGAACTGTGGTTTGTATATATGCAAAGGAATGTATGTGTATATAAGTAGAATGGTCTTCACATCATGAGGCCTATCCACGTGGCTGGTGTTCAGACGTGTTTATATTTGTTCATTTTGGGAAGAGCGGATAGGGGTTGTTAGGAATAAACTGGAGGTCAATTTCAATTATAAAGTTTCAGTAATTCTTCATGATTTTGAAAGTCAACCCTAGGTGGGCTCTGCCCCTTATGGTTACTACTGGTAGGGTTCTGTTTTTATGGATTTAAGACCACTCAAAAAAAAAGCTGGTTTCTCATCACCGCGCGCATCATGAAAATCATGATTTGGGGAAAACTTTTTTTTTTATTTTGTACATTTTTAATGAAAAAATGTGTTAGATATTGAGAAATATTGTCATATTTGGTATCAAATTAAAGCTTATACTCTCAGTAATGCAGTGGCCTAGGAATATCTTACATTTTCCAACTTCTGGAAATTAATAAACGCTTAAATACTTTAGTGTGAAATTTGTTCGCAGAAAATCTAAATTTTTCCCATACATTTTGGCTCCTCAGTAAAAAAAAAAAATAAAAAAAATAAAAAACGCCCTCGTCATATTTCTCAGTGCTTGGTGATGAGAAACCAGATTTTTTTTTGAGTGGCCTAAAAGAAAAAGTTGAATCGTATGAATGGAAAGCAACGTAATCTTTCGATCTAAAGTTTTGGCGGTACGTACAAGCCGTTACAGCTTCAGAAATGTCTTTGCTTTAAAAGTATCGCAGTATTCACTTGTAGCCAAGCCAACCTCCTTTGTTCTAGACCTATCTACAAATGTATTTGTTTTGTGTCTCTAGTGTATCATAACTTGTGTTCTTACCTTGTACAA
Organism: Harmothoe impar; assembly: GCA_947462335.1. NCBI lineage: Eukaryota > Metazoa > Annelida > Polychaeta > Phyllodocida > Polynoidae > Harmothoe > Harmothoe impar. Next base: position 69,692,704 of record OX381707.1, read on the forward strand.
ATCATGTGAGTAAACCAGAAAGACATTCTGAATAGTGTATTCAACGTAATAAAACAGCATTTTAACAAACATGTGTAACCTACCGGTAGAAGTAAAGAGAGTTTATTAAATTAACCAGCAAGGAGAGGCATTTAAAATAAATATCTACTCTAAAATTGAGGGGTATGCGCTTAAAAGCATATGCGAACTTTAATCAAGTCAGATACATTATTCTGAGTTTATATTTAATATAATGGATGGTATAAAAAAATAGTTTAATACCTGGTATGTATCGCGGGGTCCGCTTGTCGAGGAGAAAGCCTTGCTATACAAAACAGTCAATACCGATTGCTGTGTTCATAATCGCCAAAGCTAACGCTTTTAAGTTGGCCGCATGGACAAGTGTGCCATTGAGTGAAAAAAACATTTGATATGCATGTTTGAAAAAATTGATATTACAAGTTCAATTCCCATTTATCCTCTGGTGTGATGCATTTCCTATTCAGTGCTGGAGATCATTATGCTGCTGCATGTACGACAAAATACAATTGCACTCCCTGTATCCGTTTTCAAATGTTCCTATTTCTGAAAAAAAAGAACACTATTTCATTTGACTCTTTTCTGGCTAGATCCATATGCTAAAATTGATTGTTACTACACTGTATTAAAACTATGGCGCCATGAAAAAATAACTGCTATTATTATTCCGGAGATCATGCCAAAAATATTTTAATTTGCATTTAAAAGCAAAACGAGTATAAGATAAAATAAAATTGTGAACATTGAGATCAAGACTGGTCTCCCAGAGTATACAAGACCATTGTGATTTCAGAAAATGAATATTTTAATAATTGTAGATGTATAAGTAGACAGTACTGAAGGTGGGAAATCTGCTACTCAGTCCGTAGGTTGGCATTTTAGTGGTACATATCTTTTCAACGCGTGGTGCTAGTCACTTTTCAATGTGTGTTTTTGCTTTAAGTCTATGAGTAGTAAACTCGCTCCAATACAACCACCCTGGGACTTGTAGGAAATGGCCAATTTAGAGTCAAATCCTAGATTCATAATAATTTGTTCAAATGTCGTTCTCAACATCATGTCGGGAAGTGATTAGCGGGGTGGTCGTTGGGAGATCACTATATCCGTTATAGCATTTACAAAGATGTGATATAACAGGGCGGTATGTTTGAACCTCACTTTGCTGACTCGGGAGGCTTCTATTTAATTAACCCGATTGGACATCAAAATGCAACCGAGTGTCTAACCCTGTAAGGGCAGCATAGTGCCTAATGTGCACTGACCATTGTTCAATGACATGTTGCATCCATGCCGACCGACTAGGTATGCCACTAACAAGAGTAGACATGATGCATGAATATCAGCCTAGTGAGTAGCGCCAGGGCTGCATTCATATATCATGACGACAAAGGACATAGCGCATTAAACAACTATGCGGCCCTTAAAGGGTTAATGGAATCGAGTACTTTGAAGGGACCCACTGTACTATGTATCTCAGTGTTCCGGGGCTTGCCATATCTCACCCCTTTCTGTCTGTGCTTCGGGGTCTTGAAATACCGCGCGCAACTATGATTTAGATATATATACCGTATTCGACGTAATAAGCGCACAGTGCGCTTAAAAAATTATTCTGGACACCTTTTAGTAGTTAAGAGTTTAATTGGGGTAAAACATTGAGATATCTTTGGTTATTTCTAGTTTAAAAATCGCCCCAAAACAGGGAGTGTGCGCTTATCAGGGGGTGTGCGCTTATTACGTCGAATACGGTACTTGTTAGTTTGGAGGGAGTCTTCACTTCCAGATCTATGTACCCAGGTCAGTCTGGCTACTTACAGAGGGAATATTTCTGTGGATATTTTGTGAAATGTATTGTTTTATTTCTTGCTGTCTGATATGGAATAAAAGATGAAAATGGCAGAACTGTACAACAGTGTTTTCTGGTGTGTTTTTTTACATTAAAAATATTAAGTATTTAGGAGGTCTCTTGTCGAACAAGGATAAGGGATCAGCCACACATGTACAGCAAAATACATTCAAGACCCCCCCCCCCCCCCCCTCTACACACACACACCAAACACTTATGTTGAGCAACAGTCTTTTATTTCAAAAACTTGAAGGTTTTGCTTTGGAAGGAAACCTTGTTAGATCTAGTAAATTCATTTATATAGTTTGGAGATTGAGTTGATTTTCACACTGAAAGATAAGATCATAGAGATAGATCGATATAATAATATAGCAGACTTTTGACAATAATTCATATCTAGATATCTTCAGCATGATTGAATACACAGATCTATAGTTTGTTTCTTGATGATAAAATGCATTTCTTTTTGTTATACATCTTGGAGCCAGAATGCTACAAATGGTTCAGATTGAAGATGTTACCGTGATAGGTACAAAATGCTAGATACTGGTAGGAGTATTTATAAGTCTTTGGTAGGAATACGGCCCCGGTTCTATCGGGCTAAACAAAGCTGAAGCAATAGTGAGTAAGGGATGTTTAACGTCATTTTGACGGATTAGGTCATATTTTCATGGCGACATACCGACCATGAATGTAGGTCGAGGCTTATATAGTATATATGTAACTGCTTTGCCAATATATATCTAATGCAATAAGTTTACATCACTACATTTGGTTTTGTTATGGTCGTTGAACTATGAGTCTATGTACACGGCAACTTATGGGAAGTCATACAGCTAAATCATGACTATTATGAGTACATTATAACCTACGACCATTGTACAACATGTATATCACAGGCTTCACACAACTGTTACTGATGCAAACGTTCAACATGGCATCCCCGAAACAGCAGCAATGCTAGATATTCATCTAATCTTTAAAATAACTGCAATTATTATTAAAGCACTGGGAAATACATAAAGTACGAGCATGTATCATACACATCTATGCTGCGGCTATAATAAATATAGTTATAATTGTAATCATTAGTTCAATGTGGCATATATATACATTGGCTTAGGGAGGGTTGGGATTGGTAAATTAGTCATTAGGACGGCATCATATTCAAAGCATCCATTTTCATTGTCGGGGTGGGGATGACTAAGTAAACCACCAGGCGTGGAGGTTGCAATTGTCAGTATAATGAAATTTGATCTGTATCCTATAGCATCCTTTGTAAAAATATATCTAGCGGAATAGAATAAGTTTCATTTAACTACAAGAAAAACATTCTTTAATACACAGTAGAAAATATATCAAAAAGGGCAAAAGCTGCCATGGAATTATTAAACCACCCTGAGCCGCAGAAAAACTGCAGTTTTATCCTGAATTACAGATCAGTATGCAAGATATGTGATAAGCATCATGCTATAATAATAGCAACATTTTGCATGATAATCCAAGTGAAGGCGAGTTCTAAATTTCTTCTCATAGACCTTGACATATGACTTAGTTCTCATTTATAGCATTACGATGGCTTGATTTGGAAATTGTCGTATTCCGCCAGTCCGAAGTCGACACTACCCAAAGCGATGAAACCATGCGGTGATGTGTGTTTGACAGTTTCCTTAAAGACGACTTCGCCACCTACGGTTCCAATAGTCATGTTGCCCTGAAAAGATGAGAAAGTAATAAAACATATGTATTGAAGGTTAAAGTAGTGACTTTCTAATTATTCTCATATTTAGGAATAAAACCATCCATATAATGATTAAATCAACAAATATTCAAAAGTCTTCAACGTTAATTAACTAACTAGGGGGCAATTGTTAAGGGTGAGTGTGAGGGTGAGGGGTTAAGCTTTAGGGTTAGGAAGGGTACAGCATAGCTGTAGTGACGTTGAATATTGCTAGGATGATGATAATTATATGATACGATAAGAATTGCATAGGCACCTATATAATTGCATAGGCACCTATATAATTGCATAGGCACCAATGGCATTGCATAGGCACCTATAGAATTGCATAGGCACCATTAGAATTGCATAGGCACCTATATAATTGCATAGGCACCATTAGAATTGCATAGACACCATTAGAATTGCATAGACACCTATATAATTTCATAGGCACCTATATAATTGCATAGGCACCTTTATAATTGCAAAGGCACCTGAAATTGCATAGGCATTAATGGAATTGCATAGGGACCAATGGATAAACAGAGAATGGAGAAGGGGATAAACCGAGAAGGGGATAAACAGAGAACGGGATAAAGGGAGAATGGGATGAGGGGAAAATGGGATAAAGGGAGAACGGGATAAAGGGAGAAGTGGAAAAGGGAGATCCCGAAAACGAAGAACGCGAAAATGAAGAACGCGAAAACGGGGAACGCGAAAACGGGGAACGCGAAAACAGAGAATGCAAAAACGGAGAACGCAAAAACGGAGAACGCAAAAACGGAGAACGCAAATACAGAATCATGAGCGGGGGAGGTGGGGGCGGGGAGAGTGGAGAACGGGAAATTCAATATAGAGCGACGGAAAAGGCTTGGACGCGTAGCACACGCGGCCCTACAGCCGACTGACACGGCGAAACGGAAATGCCGATGGTGTCGTAGCTCACGCTCCGATCGACTCGCTTTTCGGCCGAGACGTAAAGCAGCGGTCACACGCTGCCGGTCGCTGACGCCCACAGCCACCTGCTCGCCCCTAGCCACCTGCTTTCCCACAGCCACCTGCTCACCTACAGCCAAAATCATCTGCAACACACGTCGCCCGTGGCCGACAGACACGGCGAAAAAGATACATGTCGCTGCCGTTTACGCTCCGACTGACTCGCTTTTTGGCCAAGACATAAGGTGGCGTTTACGGGCTGGCGTGCAACGACGCCCACAGCCACCTGCTTGCCCCCAACCACCTGCTTGCCCACGCCCACCTGCTTGCCGACACCCACCTGCTCACCTGGAATTTGATCAAATAAGGCGTGTGACCTATCAAAGTGCATCAGATTTTCCTGTAGATTACGATTCAGAAATGAGAAATAACGTATTGTATTAAAATTGGATCATTCATTCGACTTTCTAATGACGAAAGGGGTATGTGTGAGGCTTGTGGTGGCCTGGTAAGTAGCAGAGAGCGGCATAGGAAATAGCAGACGACATTCACCATATAGTTAACCCTTTGAGGTCAACATAACCTACTTTTATGTGCGTATAAGAAGGTCTACAGTGTGTTGGGGGGTGTGTGTAAAGAGCAGGCCTTAAAGGGTTATTTTCTAGGTGTGACAAACATGTTGCCACTTCCCTTTAAGGGCCGCAATGTGCCCGGGACCTTGCCTATGGGAGGTGTGACAAACTAAGGCGGGCTCCAGTGAGTTTTCAGATGCCACTAGACTTGCCTTGTCCATCATCCCAACAATAAATAAATATGCATGAGAATTAGTTGGACTAATTCCTATATATTTATAGGAATTAGTCAATAAAATTTAAGGCAAGGGCCATGGAGTAAGGCCATCACGGTCTAGGTTGCGCACCATTGCTTCAGGGACAGGGCCTTTAACAAGGAGAGAGACCAGGGTTTTTGGTATAAGGATCCGTAGGGTAGTCCCAATAATGTACCATAGGGTACCATATGTACCCTAAGCGAAGCCAACGCGCTATTTTTCGTACTGGAATTGGCAAGGAAAAAAGCTAGGCTGTAGACTCTTATGCTAAGGGTATTTTTGGCCACAAATGCACTGGGACCAACTTAACGTACAAAGACGTTGCAAGCCAAAGGCAGACCCTCCCACCCGCCCCCGCCGCCCCCACCTCCCGCTTGTTCGAATCGCCATGAAACTGGGATTTTATGGGTGACGAAATTTCGGAACTGCTCAGAATTACCGGAAGTGTGCCGATATCCACCGGAAGAGTGCCGATATCACTAGATATCAGCACGGGGATATCCCCGAAAAAGCAGGATGAGTGGCCCAATCGTGTAATAAAGAACAATATACCTTATACCTTAATGATTCTTAATAAAAAACCAACAGCAGTATCTTGTACATCGCATCATATATCGGTAAATGCATATTAAATATTTACTATTTACAGGTCGTTTTTACCACTCTTATATCCCTATTTAATTATATTAACTTTGTGACTGTCTGGCAGTGGCGTAGGAAAAGGGGGGGCCAGGGGGGCACGGGCCCCCCCACAACATATTCAGGCCCCCCCCAAAATTTACCAAGACCCTATGATGTAATACACACATTTTCCAAAACGTACCTTTCCAACATAGGGAAAAGTAGGGACATTGGGGCTTGACACCTAATCATAACTAAAGGGGGCTCAAAATACTACTTTTCTATACAATTCCTATATGAGTGTGTGTATGCACTTTCATGATTGAAAGCCGATGTTTAAGGCCGGTTGGGTTGGGCCTCTCTGTAGGGATAACACACCAAAATCATTTTTCCGGTATATTAAAATAACATTTATGCATCTGAAAGTACAGATCTTGAGAAAGACAATGCACTTTACATCATAGAAAAGGACCTTATAGAAGCCAAGCTATGCACTTTTAAAATAAAGAAGTTTGTGAGATTTTCCTTTTTTTTCTGTCAGTGTTTATGCAGCAAGTAGCCTACTTGTGCCTCTATATGGGTTAGAAATCGACACGGGCGACACGGCGACACGGCCCTTTTAAAAATCGACACGGGCGACACGGCCCTTTTAAAAATCGACGGACACAGACTTCTTTACAAGGCCCTAGTTTGTTCTATATACATAAAAATCGACACAGTGACACGGCCCTTTTGCTAAAAATCGACCTGGCGACACGGTCAATTCTGTGGGTACCCATGTAGAGGCACCTACTTAGAAGGCCTTATCACTGTGTACACATTGCAATGCAGGCTGCAGTAGGGATGGGCCGTTTTTGTATTTCATTTCATATAAATAGTCATAACTGAGCCCTAGATTGGAATAGGGAAAATCCAATGATACCATTAAAGAGAGAACACCTTAAGGATTGATATGCTATGTTTTCAGAAAAAAATGACCAGGTGGTTATTTTTTATCACAGTGGAAAGTCAAAGTTTTGTGATTGCTCCATATTCTACATGCCTCAATTTCTTGCATTTTCAGCTGAAATATAGCTCTTTTATATAGGCTTGTGCCAAGTTGTGCTAGCAGATAGAATTAAAATAAGACCAGAACTCAAAAGTAAACATATGAGGCAATGTTCTGTAAACGTGTGAGAAAGTGTGAGAGATTTTAAGTAAAAAAATAATAGGTCCAAAGTTAAAACCCTTTATAATTTGCTGCAATTTGCACATAAATTCCATATTTTCTTTCCTCATATTGAACAGTCAGGTTTTAAGCTGTAAATAGAGGGGTTAAACTTTAATTTCGACCAAGTTTTAAGCAAGATATTAACATATCATATTTTAATGTAATTACAAAAACGTATCGGTATGCCCATCGATACCCCTTCGGAAATGATACCCTATTTCCGTAACCGTTAGACCTAGAGTAAAATAACTCACATATTCTGAATCCTTGGTCATTTCTGCATGAGATGACCAAATATGGATAAATTTGACCAAGGGAAAGGACCCGAAAATAGCTAATAAAAATGTTGCGTTTACTATGGTGACAGATAGGGCTCCGCGGAAGTAGGCGCTGGGGTGTTATCCCTACTCTCTGGCCCCCCCCAATGAAAATTTGCTTCCTACGCCTCTGTCTGGTACTTGCCAATTGCCTGTAAATAGCTAGTATTGCATGATAAGGTCACGTATGGGCCGTACCAGCCCGAGGTGCATCTGCCTTTATAAGGCAGATGCACCGAGGGCTGGTGCGCCCCATGCGTGACCTTATCATGCAATACAAGCTTTATTACACGACCAAAAGACAATTTTTGAGCCCCCCTACCTTTTAGTTGTTGTTTATATCGCCAATTTAGTTGTTTATATCGTTAATTTACATCGTTCACATCGTCGTCTGCTTTGTTTACATCGCCGCCATTGTTGTATCACGTGACCAAAATGCTGCCCTCTGATTGGTCTAGAGCAGCAAAAAGCGTACCACACACCCGGGTGGTACGCAAAAACGTACCACACCCCCGGGTGGTACGCTTTTATTGAATAAACAAACACAGGATCGTACCAGTATTGTTAGGTCGTGTAATAAACTGCAATACGGCCCTCAGGAGCCAAGAGTATATAGACACTGCACATACAGAAAGGAGCCTAGCCTGTTTACCTCCTGAATAGAAACCACTTAAAAAAAAATCATCTCCATAGGAATGATTTAGCATTAGTTATTTCAGATCTGAATACAGGTATATTGGATATAGTACCAGTACCTTGACTTGTAGTGTAGTCCTGTACCACGTGTCCGGGTCCAGCACAAAGTTGACCTTTTTAACGCTGATGGTCCGAGCTATCAGAAACATGGACATATATTACATGTTGTAAAAGATCATAAGCAACGGATTACATATAAATACATATAAATATATATACCGTAAATTCTCGCGTAGAAGCCGCGGCTTGTACGCGAGTCAGACTCAGCTTTCTTTTGATACCAAACATGCCTATATAGGGTGCGGCTTATACGAGAGTTTTTATTAGTATACTAGAGTACCAAAATCGCCATATTCAGACCCTCTCTGCGGCTTGTATAATTTGTCAAAGTTAGGGGTGCGGCATATATGCGAGTTAGGCTTATACGCGAGAATTTACGGTAAATAGTATATATATATATATATATATATATATATATATATATATATATATATATATATATATATATATATATATACACATATACATAAAATCATCCATATAAATATAAAAAATATCCATCTATATATATATATATATATATATATACCGTATTCGACGTAATAAGCGCCCTCCCCCTAATTAGCGCCCCCCCCTTTTTCAGATTTCTTCCCAGATTTTTAATGTGTTCCTCCGATTCTGTTACTGATTTTCACACCTGTGTGTAGCATGGAGCACTTCACACCTGTGCAGGTGTTAAGGCCAAGCTAAGTGTGAAGTGATAGGGGTGTGTAGAAGCCTTATAGAGGCCACAGAGGTCTGTATATAACAGCCATGGGGGGCGCTTATTAGAATGATTATTTGAGGCTGATTTTTCCCCTTAAGATAATCTTTTAAGCGCCCAGGGCGCTTATTACGTCGAATACGGTATATATAATATATATATATATATATATATCACTGGCATTGTCACAAATTTAAGGAAAATCTTCCCCATCTAAATGTTATTTAAATTGCTATGATAAGTAGCACATGACAGATCTCTAGTCTTTTTCAGCAATTATTTACTTTGCAATTCACCAGTATGTTAATATGTTTAGTACATTATGCATTTAAACCAAGAGGATGAATTTTGAATGTTGACTTCTTATGAGAGAACATGCTTTATGACCTGTGTAACGAAAAACAATAAAACACAAAAACATAAGCTCACCTAAGTCTAGTGTCAGTTCGACAACGTCTTGGGACGAGTCGAGGAACATGAAGACGCCTTTAGCTAGCAGGGTGGTACAGCCGCCCTGGTCGACATGCGCAGCGAGGAACGTCCCCGAGGAACCGTTCACCTTGGGGGTCCGCACGTCCGCGCTCACTACCACATCCTCCCTACAGGGTCATAAGGTTAAACACTGCGGTCAGAATGTGACACCAGTGTGTTGTCATAGCACCATGAAATAACAGAAACCTGGAAATGGTTGTCATTTTCACAACACATGCCAGCACATAACTGGATTAAATGACGGTGAGGGGGGAGGTCTGTACTGAGGGACACCAGCGTATGGGGACTCACCATATAAACTCCCCTATGACGGTGAGGGGGGAGGTCTGCACAAAGGGACACCAGTGTATGGGGACTCACCAGGTAAAGTCCCCTATGACGGTGAGGGGGGAGGTCTGTACTAAGGGACACCAGTGTATGGGGGACTCACCATGTAAAGTCCTCTATGACGGTGAGGGGGGAGGTCTGTACTAAGGGACACCAGTGTATGGGGACTCACCAGGTACAGGGCTGGGCATGTTGGGATATGCTGGAGCAAACCTGGAAATTTTTGGAGCAAATTCTTTCAGATGGATCCACATTGACTAGATATATTTGTATGTAGCGGGGGACCCCCCATTCCCCCTCCCCCAAACCATCTCCTTGAGGTGAATTTCGCGTGTGAAATAAAGGAGAATATTGATATTTCTGTCTTTACTTTGCTATGCTCTGAGGGGGTTCAGGGCACATTGCTAATAGGAATTCTCTAAATTCTATCTTTAGATTTGTGCATTCTGTTTAGGGCACATTCCTCCCAGAAAATAATTTTAGAATAGTGCATTCTGTGACACATTGCTCTTGGGAAATGTTGAATTCTTACTTTTGGATTGATGTTTTCTATGTACTTTTGAGGTCATATTGATTCAGGAAAACTTAGTATTTGTGTTTTTAGAATGAAGGGTTTGGGAGCATACTGCTGACCCAAAATTGGGAACTGCTACCTTTTAAATAGATGTTTTCATGATGGTTTGGAGAGCATGTCGTTCCACTAAAAAATGTGAAGGTTTGAAGGTTTATATCCAAGAACATTTTGAAAACCCATCATAAGATGGGTGTATGCTGAGGGGTTATGGGGAATATTGCACTGGGAACACTGGGAGAGGAAATTTATTAAAATAGTCCTAACTTTGGTTCTAATTGGAATATTTACAAAATTCTTTCAGCTTTAGAAAGCCCAGACTTTCCCTAATGTCCCTGTCGCATTTTCCAAGACCACTGTCGCACATTTTTTGCGACATTGCGACAGCTGCCCAGCCCTGAGGTAAAGTCCCCTATGACAGTGATAGGGGAGGTCTGTACTAAGGGACACCAGCGTATGGGGACTCACCAGGTAAAGTCCCCTATGACGGTGAGGGGGGAGGTCTGTACTAAGGGACACCAGTGTAGAACTCACCAGGTAAAGTCCCCTATGACGGTGAGGGGGGAGGGGTCTGTACTAAGGGACACCAGTGTATGGGGACTCACCAGCTAAAGTCCCCTATGACGGTGAGGGGGGAGGTCTGTACTAAGGGACACCAGTGTAGAACTCACCAGGTAAAGTCCCCTATGACAGTGAGGGGGGAGGTCTGTACTAAGGGACACCAGCATATGGGGACTCACCAGCTAAAGTCCCCTATGACAGTGAGGGGGGAGGTCTGTACTAAGGGACACCAGCATATGGGGACTCACCAGCTAAAGTCCCCTATGACAGTGAGGGGGGAGGTCTGTACTAAGGGACACCAGCATATGGGGACTCACCAGCTAAAGTCCCCTATGACAGTGAGGGGGGAGGTCTGTACTAAGGGACACCAGCATATGGGGACTCACCAGCTAAAGTCCCCTATGACAGTGAGGGGGGAGGTCTGTACTAAGGGACACCAGTGTAGAACTCACCAGGTAAAGTCCCCTATGACAGTGATAGGGGAGGTCTGCACGAAGGGACACCAGTGTATGGGTGTCTGTAGCATCACTTGGCGGAGAACCTTCCCGTACTGTGCCGTGTTGGTCTGGTGTACCTCAAACGCACCAACCTGTTGCGCAAAGTTATCTGCTTCATTCTGCACACGGGACTCTGAAAATACAGATATTAGACAGAGGTTCATGTTAATATTTTTTTCAACAGTACCAGTTTTATGGTTAATGATCATTTGTTGCTATATTTGATACAGTGACGCAGCACTGGCAAGTTACTCGCCCGCGCTCTATTAGTGCATCATGCTGACTCTTCAGGACGGTATCTAGCCTGTAAAGTTGGCATGAATGGAGCAATGATACATTACTCGTCAGGGCTTAATTTATGCATCAAGAAGACAAAAGATAGTGTGCTATTCTACTCTTCTTAGTTTGAATACCAGAGGGTCCCGAAAGATGTTTGGAATCTTACTTAGGCTGCTTAAAGATGATTATCACCTTTGCGGATACTTTTTAGAAAAAAAATGTTGCTTACACTTATTTAATCATTTTTTTTGGAGGTGCGGGAAGGCCTTTTTTTTATAATAACATTGATGGTTTGCACCTGGAAATAAGGTTAAAAAGGCCATTTAAATTTGGTTTCTATCCCAAATAATGGCTTAGATCTTGCTACTTTAGCAACTTGTATTCAGAATTTTTTCAGGTACGGCTTTTTTTAGCCTCTTTTTCCTCAAAATATGAATAAAAGAACCAATGCGGCCCGTTTTAAACGATGCGCGTGGTGTCCGCAACGCTGATAATCAATTTTAAGTGGCCTTACTAAACAAAGTATGCCTTACTTTCAAAGTTGTCGCTGTAGGCGACAGGGAATGGGGCCGGTTTGGGTGACCGTCCGTACGATCCTTTGAGTCCGTGTACGACGGTCGTCAAGGTAATGACCTCATCCACGCCCAGATACAAACTGACGCTGCCTCCCACCACCTAAACGACCAATCAGAACACGGCATACAGATTTGGAAAGATATTTTTTATTCTTAGTAGCAGGGTCATGAATGTTGTACAGAAAGCAAAGTTGATGTCTTTTTTAAAATTAAAGTTGGTATCCCAATTGGGGTGACTAGAATTGACCCCTCTCAATAATTACCTGAGAGACCTGAATGTATACTTTTCTTCTCAAATGTGTACTTAATTCTGCTTACCAAGAGTCTTAAATGCTTTAATATAAAGTGTGTAATAACATCTAGATCGACAGCTTTCATGGAGAAAACTCAAGCATTGGCAAACCATCTGAGATATGCTGCCACCTGTTCAGATGTCAATGCACCAATGTGTTCATGAATGGAGCTGAGCTACTGGGTCTGCAATGGGAATATCTTGTAAATACTATACACAGCTGCCACCTTGTGGTAGAGAAGAGAGGCATACTAATTGCTTTATTTTTGACTGCTCAGTGAAAATTCATTTTTGCTACTGTGTGGGGATTTTTGTATGGAAATAGTTCTCATATAGCTTTAATACTTTCACATATGTCTTACAACATCAGCATGCTTATCCCCATGCTGGAAGTGGAAATTCGTCACTGTAACAGTTGGGATACCAACTTTAAGAGAACAGGATATCGAAACTTACTTTCACCGATCCGGCTTGTTTGAAGTAATATGATTTGCCTTTTTTGAAGTCGATCTTTGACTTCCACACATTTAGCTCTCTTAGGTTGGCCTGGGGAGGAAAGACAAATAGATGATTTTAAAAATGACCCTCTCCCTATAGAGGCCTACTGGTAGTCCCTCCCTAGAACCTCTAACCTTACCTTTGCACAAGGCTCGGAACTAGATGTTCAGATTTTTCTTTTCGGTCAAGGCATGCTGCTTTAATACTTATTAGTGCAATATGACCAATTACAATCACCACAACTGAATCAAATATATATATATCACGGTACATAAATACATTTATTTTGACTGTATCTGATCTATCAAGTGGGTCAGGAAATGTGCAGATCTATTCAGGCCCATTTGTAGCCGGCTTACCGTAAAACCTCGCGTATAAGCCTAACTCGTGTAAAGGCCGCACTCCGACTTTGGGCTAATCCTATAATAAGCCGCACCAGCGATCTGACTCACGTACTAGCCGCAGCTTATATGCGAGGTTTTGTGGTAACAGTATACATTTCAGCGCTACCAACTTACGAGCGGCCCTTTGAGGTTGAAGGTAACGTTCTGGGGTTTGACGGGGTACGGGTGCATCGGGATATTGAGGCAAATACCTTCGTTTAGGCCGTTCTAGAAGGAAAGACAGTAAAATGTTAATGCAGACGTTCATTAATCATTTAATAGCAGCATGTTACTTTAAAGCATTATTAGTTGTCATGATGCACCAATGCAGTGACTATGAGTAACTCGCCGCACTGCATTCATGCATAGACCCTTCAGAGTGTAACAACCCCATAGTGTCAGCATAATGAACGAAAACAACACCAGCGAGTTACTCACCACGGCTGCATTTGTGTAGCATGACAACAACAGGCAGAGCGTAGTACATGTAAAGCCCTATGCCCTCTTTATAGAGTTAGCCTAAAGCGACATCGAGCTGATAGTTCCCAAAGGACCATATATTATTGATAAATGTCCTTGCTTTCTGGGCAATACCATACTGCATGTAGAAAACGATAGTAAACCGTTATCTATTATTCAAAGACGAGCCTTGCATTATAAGACATGGTCTACTATCATTTGTATCACTAAGCCTTTTACCAGATAGACACATGTGTTGCTCCAACTTACCGTTGTCTCTATGACGATGGTCAGCTCCTTCCTATTGGGGCTCACTAGTGACACATAAGACCCGCCCTTCTTGAGGAACCCGGAGCCCGAGCCGTTCTTCAGGTAGGTCCAGCCGATGGAGGAGAACTGGGTCGTGTGGGCTGTGAATGGAATAATACTGACTATACTCAGCAATCAATGGCGTCAATCTGTTGTTTTTTAAAGTTTTTTTAAAATTTTCTTTTGATTGTTTATTCATTCTGGCATTTATAAGTTGAACCCGAGGATCATACCTGCGTAAGGAGACACCAGCATAGTCTAATTCAAACTAGTCCATTTCTTGATAGTGATATATTTAAATATGTAGCGGTTTAAAACTACTGTAAACGTAGATATTTTCGCGCACCTGAATTTTCGCGCACCTAGCATATAAAGACATTTTCGCGCAATCATATTTTCGCGCAGCTGCAATCAGGTGATCTTTAGCTACATGCCAGTTTTTACGGTTTTTCAATCGGACAATTATTAAAGCTTTTACAGCTCAAAGTTATTGTTCAAATATTTTGCCCCAAAAGCCCCTTCCAATTGTGTGGTGGTGGGGAGTTTTTTTTCTAAAATTCTATTAGTCTCTTTAGTATATAAATAGACAAAACTCCACGCCATTGACATAAATGTACATCATACGAGTTGATGCTGGGTCATATCACACGATATATGACCCAGCGTCAACGAGTGAGGTATGATGTACATGTATGTATAGGTGGGGTTTTGTGTTTATTACATGTTTCTACTGTCTTAAAATGAAGAAAATCAACAAATTTAGAGGCCATTGAGCATGGCTACACAGTACTCCATGGGGGCATGGAGTACGGAGGCCCGATAGGCTTAGCATAGCAAGGCCGTACCAACATGTAATAAATTGTCAGGATGTGACTTTTCCTGTATATTAGATTTCGTAATTGAGTCTCTACTGCAGTCCAATATAGAGTGCCATACATCATTGGAAAGCTAATTTTTTGTGCAAAATTTTCGCGCACATCAGATTTTCGCGCACATAGGTATGTGCGCGAAATGCGCGAAAATATGTACTGAGCGAAAATTAATACGTTTACAGTATATCTATTTAAGAGTAACACCAATGTTAACTAAGGGAGTGGGCTATGTCTGTATAACGTGTTATTTGATTATGGGATCGTCACAACACTCTACTGCTGACCTGGGCGGCTGGTACACGGCTCAATGAGACTATAATTATAACCTGAGCGGCCTGAGAGGTATAGGATCGTCACAACCCTCTCCTTCTAGCCTGGGCGGGTGGGACACGGCTCAATGAGCCTATAATTATAACCTGAGCGGCCTGAGAGGTATAGGATCGTCACAACCCTCTCCTTCTAGCCTGGGCGGGTGGGACACGGCTCAATGAGCCTATAATTATAACCTGAGCGGCCTGAGGTGTATGGGATCGTCACAACCCTCTCCTTCTAGCCTGGGCGGCTGGTACACGGCTCAATGAGCCTATAATATTATAACCTGAGCCCCGATGAAATTGGGTAAAGATCGGAAGAAATGACACACTTTACACCAAAATATTGCTTAGATGGAGAGTGTTTTGAAGAAACTAGTGACATATATCATCACCATTTTTTGTATAGAATACAACTGAAAAGGAATTAAAGTGATACAGATGTGCAAACATGTCCAAAATTAGCTTCTCCAAACGTTCACTTTTTTTTTGGCAGAATCTCAGTTTTTTTTTCAGTTTTTCAAAGAAATCTCTTATTTTAGGTGATAAAACTTATTTTTTTCCCATTTCTTTTGACAAATACAGATACCTGAGGTGTTTTGCAATAGAATGATATAGCTCAAATAGTTCACATGATATTGCATAAAGGTGTAATAGATGAGAGAAAAGACGTCTGCACGAAAAAAGAGGGTGACTATATAAGAGTGGGCTTGACCTAGTTTCACAGCGTTACAGAGAACATAGCCCACTCCAATAAGAGTTCAGATTTGAGTTTTAGGGCGACAGCATAACGCCTTAACATTCAAGCTTATGTATTGTCATGATGCACCAACGCTTTAGTGCATCATGCCGACCGCCCTTCACAATCAGGGCCATCCCTGTTTAGCTAGGTACGGTCGGGCTACCAGGGATTTTGCTAGGCCTTTT
The DNA here is from genome assembly GCA_947462335.1 of Harmothoe impar. Taxonomy (NCBI): domain Eukaryota; kingdom Metazoa; phylum Annelida; class Polychaeta; order Phyllodocida; family Polynoidae; genus Harmothoe; species Harmothoe impar. The sequence continues at coordinate 69,709,013 of OX381707.1, forward strand.
TTCTAACATGGAAGTAACTTAGTTGAGGACAGAAATTCCAGCAAAAAACAGGAGACGCAGCATTGCTCTACTGGACTCACCAGTGGTCCAGACGGGCCCTGTGACGTCATAATGGCCGCTCCATGGTTGCTGGGCTACCATGAGGCTGTGACGTTTGTACGGCAGGTCGTCATAGTATGACGTTATCATGTTCCACGCGATGAAACTGGCACGGGAGAAGGAAACAGTGTTAGGAAAAATATCACATATATTGTGCCACTTTGGCTAATATTGTGAAGGACTTTTACCATGTACGATAACTGATGGTCACACCGACCGAGAGCCAGACGGACCCATGGCAATACCGACCGACTTAAAGGGGCATTCTCACCACTTGCACTTAACCACATAGTAGACTAGAACAGTACTAGAATTGTGAGTGGGCTACGCTCGGTGATTATGCCACTTTAAGGCTTATACGCAAAGATTTACGTTACCAGGATTACATTAAGTTGCACTGATACAATTTGCACTGACAGTTCATCATTACTTTCAGGTGAATCTTTTATATACATGTACATTGAAATAATACAATACACTCACCCACTCATGAGGCCATTCACGTAATTCTGGTTCAGCAACTGGAAATATGATTAAATTTGGAATTAAACACCAGAAAAAAGTCAAAATATCCTTTACAATCTATCGGTTAAGAAAAGGGTGATATACCGGTATTTTATCTTGTGTCTAATTCTTTTACTTAGTTTTAGTGCTTTTTGTTGTTATACGTTCCAAAGAAGTGCGATGGGTAACCTAATAAAGTGCTAAGTCAGTGGTACGTGATTCCGCTTATAGCCAGGGTACATTAAGATAATTTTTCTCAAAGTGAGGGTTTGGCTTATCGGAGGGATTCTATGTTCCTACATTTGGCGGCTGCTTACCCGTGCCATGCAGGCCGCTCCGTAGTCGTCGGCCGTGTTACTGTAGTCTTCTGACGACCAGAGCGGCTTACCGCTCGCCTGCGCCTCGGGAGTCGAGTAGGTGCCGGAGTAGTGCGCACTGAATTAACATACAAAGGGCAACTTACAAAGTGGACAGTTGTTAATTTAAGAAATACTTGGTGCTCTCCCCCCCCCCCCCCCCCCCACACCCCTCTTTTTGACTAGCTCTGCCATGTCATACAACCCTTCCCCATCCAGCCGTATTGACTGAAAACATTTTTGGTACCATAGTTAGATGACCAGTTTTACCCTAAATCAAAATACTTTTGGTTACTGCTACATGTACTGTAAACGTAGATATTTTCGCGCACCTAAATTTTCGCGCATCTAGCACATCAAGGCATTTTCGCGCAATCATATTTTCGCGCAGCTGCACACAGGTGATCCTTAGCTACATGTCAGTTTTTACGTTTTTTCAATCGGACAATTATTAAGGGTTTTACAGCCCAAAATTATTGTTGAAATATTTTGCCCCCCCTTCCCTCCCAAGCCCCTCCCACTCTGTGTGGTGGTGGTGGGGGGATCTAAAATGTTTCTATTATGGAAATATACCAGAGGCGTAGGAAGCAATTTTTCATTGGGGGGGGGGGGGCACTCCAAACAGCTTTAAGTATCAGTGTTTATGCATCATAATTATATAGGCTACACACCTATATCAGACAGGTCTTGACACATTTTGGGGGGAGCCCAAACATATTCAGGCCCCCCTCCTCAGTGATTTGGGGAGGGGGGGGGGGGGCTTTTCCTACGCCACTGTTATATAGTCCTGTAATGTCATATCGATAGGCCAGTTGACAGATTTGTCCCGCATGTTAGATTTGGTAATTGAGTCTCTACTGGGGCCCTTGATAGGGAGGGGATCCCCATGTCCCATGTCGATCTTAAGGAATGGCTATGGCACCATGTCGGTTTTAAGATATGTCCCATGTCCCATGTCACTATCTATTTCTACAGCATGTCCCATGTCACTACTATTAAAGCCCCAAAAAGGCCCATGTTGCCGTGTCAAATTTAGGGGTCTAGGGTCATTCTACTGCAGTGCAATATAGAGTGCCAGACATCATTGGAAAGCTAATTTTTTGTGCAAAATTTTCGCGCACATCATATTTTCGCGCACATTGGTATGTGCGCGAAATGCGCGAAAATATGTACTGAGCGAAAATTAATACGTTTACAGTAGTCTAAAATTCGATGAAAAACCACTTACCCGATTATCCCCAAGAGGCAGGGGCTTTCAATTGAGACCACTTACTATTCATGCCCCTGTTGGGATATCCAGAAAAAGGGGTGTGCGGTAATAACGCCAAATAAGTTGGTTCAGCTTTCATATGTGTTACTTTCTTCGACTCACCCTATAATGTCTACGGCCTTATTCAGTTCAGGGTCGGTGGCCATGTCTTTAGCGATGTCCCACCCGTTACTGTTTATGGCGTCTGCTGCCACAATCTTCACATGGCCCAGGCCCTGCTCTACCAACTGACGCTTCAATGTCTGAAACACAAAGAGGAAAATTATTTATAAAAAGAAATGTTATTTAAAAGTTTTAGAGTGAAATATCTTGTTGTTTTAAAGTTTTATTTCACGCGAAATATCTTTCCCCCTAGATTATTGTCGAAAGACGTTGATAACCCATCAGAATTATTTCCACAAGTTCTCAGTGAACTGCTGAGGCATTTTTATAGATCACATGCCCAATGTGACATGACAGAAATTAACTATTTGTAGCAAGATGTAGAAAGCCTACCTTGATATAAACAGCATCATATGGCTTCTCGTTCCAAATCTGAAATAAGAAGCATATATAATATATATATACAACATTCTGAAACAGGCATAGATTTAGTATAACAGTCAGAGTTTTTCAAAACAAATCCCTCTTTAAAATAAACAATGCTTAGTGTTCCAGATGGCCTTTCACTAACGAGGGATCGACGTTTTTTTCTTTCCTCTCCCCGAGCGGTCTAAAATCGTCTGGATGCTACAGGTAAAAAGGGTAATTGAGTTGTAATATATGAATCTTAAATACCGTAAAACCACGTGTATAGGCCGTGGTTCATACGTAATTCAGATCGCCAGCCAGTGGGGGTGCAGCTTATACATGTATGCAAGTTTTTCAACGTATACTACAGTATTAAAGTTGCCAAAATCTGAACCTCTCTGCGGCTTATATGAGTTCTTAAAGTTTGGGGTGTGGCTAATATGCGGGCTAGACTTATAAGCGAGGTTTTACGGTGCACTATTTTAGACACCTTAAATTTAAAAGTCTTCAATTTGTTACATAGAAAGCACTGACCCCAACGTAGTCTATGGTGAGGTTGTAGTGTGCGCGGGCGCCCTTGATCCACTTGACGATGTAGTTGGCGGTCCTGTTGGGGTAGCGGTACGGCCACCACGCCCCGTCACTCAGCCACCCCGGGAACCCCCACGGTAACCCGTACAACGTGATGTCGGGGTTACGCTGCCAACAACAAACACCACATCTTCACAATGTGAACAGATTCAGACATACCCATGGGGATATTTAAAAATCATTTTAATATTTTGTTGTTGACTGTTTTTTCTCTTCTTTAAAAAAAAAAAAATTGACTGTGTTATATTTTCCATGGAAAAAGCTGTATCAAATACATGGACGTTTTCACGTTTTATAGGTAGGCTCTGTTCGATATACAGAGATGCCTCTCAGTCATCGACAAAAAGTTAGACATTTTACAATTTTGATCAATATTCTGTAGAAAGTAAAAGTAGGAAAAGTGGCATCACTAATATAGACCCTCCGACTCATGGTCTTTGAAACACAGATCCCTTAAAACCTAATCCAGGCATGATGCCTGAAGGTTACTGTGCATGTATATCTGTCATGATGCATCAACGCTGTGCCGGCGAGTAACTGGTGCATCATGCCGACCATTTGGGAGTGTATACATCCAATTGGAATCGGCATGATGCATGAATGCAACACTAGTGACTCACCAGGGCTGCATTGATGTATCACAACAATAAGGTGTAAAATAAGAATATCCTGTACCTTCTTGGCCTCGACCATGAGCCACCACTCGTAGCCGCGGCTGTAGTTCTCGTCCCACGCATGGTGCATGTGGGACAACTCGGTCCCCTCTGTAAACACACAACATGACAACAATTAACAAGTCATTAAAGGCTTGACCGTCATGTTTGAAGTGAGGCCAAAAGCGCTTTTGGATATACCATAAATTCCTGCGTACTACCCGCATCTCGCATATAACCCGCACCCCCAACTCAGGAGAATCCTATAACCCGTTTTGGGATCTGAAAATTTCAATTTTAGTACTATCCTATTACCAGGGATGTAAGTCACGACAGGTGAAAAAACAGGAAATCGGAGCAGGCTCTCCCTACAGTGCTCCCGGCCAGTAGAAGGCCCTAGGAAGGCAACCCCAGTGCTCCCCAGGCCCTCCCCGCCTCCCCTGCAGTGCTCCCGGCCAGCAGAAGGCCCTAGGGCGGTGTCTTTTTGCCTCCTGGAATCTTCCCAGTGAGTCACTGGGAAGATTCCAGGAGGGTCAAAGAGACCTGGGGGCGTTCTCCTGGCGGGGAGCACTGCAGGGGAGGCGGGGAGGGCCTCAGGAGTGTAATGTGGCCTTTCTAGGGGCCTACTGCTGGCCCGAACGCTACAGGGGAGGCGGGGAGGGCATCAGGGGAGTGTTGTGGCCGGACTAGGGCCGTCTGATGGTGGGAACACTGTAATAAAGGAAAAATAGCTAAAAGTGAAATTCCAGGAATTCCTGGAATTCCAGGAAGACTTACATCCCTGGCCTATAGTGATAAAAACCCTCGTATAACCCGCACTCTATATAGGCATGTCTGGTATCAAATAAAAGCTGAGTTTGGTTCGCGTACAACCCGCGGGTAGTACGCGGTAGTTTAGTTTTCATTCACAAGAGGGCTCTTAAGGGCTGGGAGCTCAGCTCTTACAGGCACAAGATGGGGGTGAATATGTTGTAGTTGGACAATGCTCATGGTCCCCTGTCCAAACACTGCTGCCCCCTGGTGGAACTGTTATTTTAGTCTATGTATGGAAAATGCTGAACTTATTCCCTGACGGCCCAGCTTTAAGGGCCACATAATGCTTTAATGTGCTTTGTCTCTGGTCGTCATGATGCATGAATGAGAGGACTCGTCGGGGCTGCATGAATGCATCATGCCGTCTCTTCTGGAGGAGCATCTACCCCGCAGGGCTGGCAGGATGCTGGGAGATAGCACAGGCGAGTTACTCGCCGGGGCTGCATTAATGCATGATGAAAACAAATCGCTTAGTGGCGCTGCACTGGCGCATTATATCGAAACAGAATTTGAAGGCTTGAGGCATTATGCGATCATGAAAAATAAATGTTAAAGAAAGAAATTCATAATTTACATACCTGAACTTTGCGCATCTCCTCCAATTTCTACTTTCAAAATTTGTAGTGATGCTCCGAAGTTGGGCTGGAAAAGGAGAACAAAGATTAAATTTACTAACTTACCTTTTTCTAACAGAGACTTCAAATAGAAGATACAACTAATGAATTTCATTTTGAAACATCATTAGTCACAATTTCGAAATTGTTCTCTGCAGTAATACCCAAACATTGGGACTAAATAAATTGTTGTTTGGCCTGAATAACAATTTGAACCAATGAGAGAGAGTCAAACTGTGTCACAACTGAGGTCGGTGACCAATAAGACAAGGGATCGGTCCTACCTGATTCAGTTCTGATTGAGTAGTGGCAGGGTGCACAAGTCCTCGTCAACACACCCACCCAACTTACCTTTTTTCTATTTAAGAAGTATTCAGGACAACAAAACTTTAATCTAGTACTGGTAACTGTAATTTCTAGCCAATTTAAGTATCCCTTTTAAACCCTTTAAGAACAGCATTGTACTTCAATGCTTCATGCTCATTTGTCGTCATGAGTAACCGAAAGCCACTGCATAAGTGTATTACGCGTATATGACAAGGTTGATTGATTGATTGATTGATTTGTTTAACGTCCAGACGTACATTGGTACCTCACGGGACATCTCAAGTTGGCAAGGAGTCATCCACAAATGGTGGTAGTCTGCCTTGCAGTAGTAGGACAGATACTTATATGCTGCTTGCCCAATACAACAGTGACCGCATCTATGGATGATCGAATCTATGAAATGAATGACCGCATCTATGAGGTGAGGGAGAAAACCACTACCGGGGCACGTCCCCTAATCTTTTCGAAGGATAGCAAGTGTTCTTTTATTTGCCTGTTTCTACCCACCTGGGCTAGTACCATAGTAGGAAGGGCCAGACAAACCACGGCCTTTGATATCTCAGACGTGGTTCACTGAGGAGGAATCCCATGCCAGACCACCAGCAAGAAGGCCCGGGCCCGTGCATATGGGCAGCGGTTGCCAAACAGCTTACGTGACTGATCACAGCAGTAAGACACGAGACCGCTCAAGTTTTGTCGCCTTTTACGAATCCAGTATGCCCATTGGTATTATGGAAGGCTCCCGATGAAGTTATTCTACTCCTTCATGCCCCCATCATGAAGGTCCCCACTAACACAGGGGAATTTCAAACTGCCTTGCAGGGGGACAAAAAAAAAAGTCGACCCATCCCGCGGGGTGGACCAAAATTCTTTTTACCTGCTCGCGCGAAAATCAACTGACCCCCGACCCCCTCTATTATTAGAACATGACCACTCCCAAAGGGTCAGCATGATGCACCAATATAGCACCGGTGAGTTACTTGCCCAGACTGCATTGGTGCATCATGACGATATATGTCATCTTTTAGCAACATGCGTCCTTAAAGGGCTAAAGGGTTAACCCTGATGCCCCCTATTGTATTAGGGTTGGGGGTGTTACAGGGACAGGTTCCCAGACTCACCTTAAAGAGATAGTCCAGGACCTGAGTGCGTTGTGGCTCAGGGTAGTTCACCAGCAGCTTAGATGTGGCCTGCAAGGAAGAAAACAAACATAAACTGTGTAAAACAGTAAAAATACATAATCATAACAAATCGCATGCTAAATGTGTACTTGATCAGGCGGACCACTATGTAACCCATATCTTTTTCTTTTTTTTAATATACCGTTGTTTTGTTTCTTTTTTTAAATGACAATCTTGGTGGCTCTTAATAGCGGAGGGCAGGATATCGGCCAGTGGACTGTCTCATAATTCTTTGCTCTTTGGTATACTCTGAAATCTCCACCTTATTTTCACCTGCTATACCAGTCGTCCTGATATCTGTACTTCAAGCTATCAAGTGCTTCAATTTGATTCAGTAGTGTATCAGCCACATATGGTCTGCATGGTTGAATGCTGCACTGGCAAGTTGCTCACCAGGGCTGCATTTTTGCATCATGAAAACAAAGTGAATACTAGTAATGTTTAATCTAAACCAATATGCTGTCCTTGAAGGGATATCAACCATTTATAGCAGTGTAGTATCTGAGATAGCACTGACCGTGCCAAGCACCACAGGTGTGTAGAGGTGTGTAGACCTCCATGTAGTCTAATCACCCAGATAACACTATCGGGTAAAGATAAGTTGTTTATAAGGAGCCCTTTAAGGACCGTATAGTGCCTTAGTGCATCATGCCAACCCCATATGGTGGACATGATACTTAAATGCAGCCCTGGAGAGTTACTCCCCATGTAATGGCCTAAATGCGTTTTGGAGATTCACATTATAATCATAGTACACTTGAGTGAATAAAGATAATTTGTTCTAAAAAAAGAGAAAAGGGAAAAAAAAGACTTCACTCATGCATCATGGAGACTGGAGCAAGGCTTCTGAGATTGAGCCAAACTACCGAGTAGTTTCAACCTAAAATAGGAACTGGGCCAAGTCAACAGAAGCCCAGATATTCCCCTCACTCACATGGATTCTGACCTTAGACCTGTGGTCTAGTTTCCACACACTGTAGGGTGGGTCTGTGGTACATGCCCTAGTCCCCTACCTCAATAGTCTGTATACCCTAAACTCTGTGGTGAGTTATAGGTTTGATGTACAGGAGTGAGACTCTGAGAGACAACTCTTGTACCAACACGTTGCTACTATACAACAGTGTTGGTTCTGTGGTGTACTTTGGACATAACACAGTGACCTCTGCAAGATTGCTTAAAGATAACTGCTCCATCTTAAAACTTTTCAATTCTTTGCAACAAGAGAAGTGCTGAGGAAATCCCTTATTGTGTCTGGGGTTCATTGCTGGAAACTGTAAGACTCCAGGAGCTATTTTTAACAGCACAACTTTACCTATTTTGATCTTTGAGCAGCATAATGTATAGACTGCACGTAGGCTCTCTACTTGGATTTGCAGTATTCTTATATTTTTTTGATATTGGTCATGGCTCTCGGATACTACTGATGCCCTACCCCTTCCAAAGTCATGTCGGACAGTTTATGAATCTCGGGGAAGGGCTTTTGGAGCGCGGACATGATGTCCATGTGCTGACATCGCCCACGCTGCCCAGTCTCGATGAAATGAAGAAGTCGCGAATGAAGGTGATCACTTATGTCGTGGACGAGCCTGATTTTTATTCCGGTTCCTCAGAGGCAGACATGGCTGATTTCATGGTTAAGGTCATGGATATAAAGATAAAAGAAGACTTCCGGACTTCTATTGAAGGCTTCAAGCAGTTATGTACCAACCCACTGAAGGACCAAGGATTGTACGCGACCTTACGTGACCTCAAGTTTGACTTGGCCATCGTTGATACTTTTCCTTGCGGTCGCTGCATGCTTGTTCTACTGCACAGACTCGACCTCCCGTTTGTGAATCTAAAAACGGGCATGGAGCCATGGCTATTACGGAACCCCGCTCCCCCCTCTGTTCGACCCTTCATGTTAGGCGATGTGCCTTATACACCGAAGATGACCTTCTGGCAACGGTTGGAAAACTTATGGTCGATGCTCGAGTGGTCTGCTTTTACCGGGGTTGAATACATTGAAGACAGCTTCTTAGAGGAGTACTTTTACGAAAAGACCCCAGTTCCAATTAATAAACTCGCAGGTCAGGCAGTACTTTGGCTGATCGACCAAACCCCCCTTATGGATTACCCAAGTCCGACCATGCCCAATGAGATACACGTTGGCGGCTTGTCGACTAAACCCGCGAAACCTCTACCAGAAGACCTTGAGAAATTCATGACCTCTAACCCGAAAGGCGTCGTAGTCGTCTCCTTTGGTTCCATGGGAAATGATCTCCCAGAGAAGATTTTTGATGAGTTGATAGCTGCCTTTGAGTTAGTCCCATATAACGTCATTATGCGGTTTCCAACAGAGAAATTCGTGAAAAAGGTTTCCCCGCATATAAAACTGTTGTCATGGTTACCGCAGAATGATCTACTCGGCCACAACATGACGCGTCTGTTCGTCACCCACTGCGGCGCTAACGGCCAGGTGGAGGGCCTCTACCACGGCACCCCGATGATCGGCTTCCCCATGTTTGCCGAGCAGCATTACAATGCACTCCGCAGCACCTACCATGGCTACGGCATACACATGGACCTTCGCACATTCAAATCTAAGGACCTCACTGTAAAGATCTCAGAGGTGATTAAGAACCCGATATATGCCGCTAATATCCGCATGGCTTCTGATATATTCCGCGACCAGCCAATGACGCCGCGGGAAACGGCGCTGTATTGGATCGAGCATGTGTTGAAGCATGGCGGGGCTCACCTGCGGTGCCATGCCCTGGACATGGTGTGGTATGAGTACCTCATGGTGGACATTGTGGTGTTTGTGTTAGGTGTGGCCACCACTGTGGTGGTTACTGCGGCTTGTCTTATCAAGACGGTGGTGGGAGTGCTTTGTGGGAGTAAAAGGAAGCAGAAATCAGAGTAGTAGCAAATAGATATCTGTCGGATATTGGGTAATAATAATGATGTAAGCATAATACTCTAATACTGCAAACTCTTAGGTATTTCTTGTTTTTCATAGTTTCATTGACCACAAGTCCACAAATAATGTAGAAGAAACACTTTTGAAGTATGCTACATGTACAAAACCCTGCATTTTAACAGGACAGATTTTTAGGGAGTTTGTTCTTCTTGTTAGAAGGAATTTGCCTCAAACGTAGGAGCTCGTCCTAAAAGCGGGGTGTTAACAAAGGCACCCATCGATTGTCAGTTGGAGCATTTCTGTAGTGTATATTCAATTACTGTTAAACCTACTCGCAAATCAAGCAAGCATCGCTACATCAGAGTAAAGTATTGTGAACCGTACATTGTATTAAAACATGATGAACTATACGCAAATGGAGTCAAACGTGCTTCTTCCCCACATTTCATTCCCCTGACAACCCGACCCTTTGGTGTTCAAAGAGGGTGATATCTAAGAGAGGCTGCTATACCTGGAGGCACATATACTGTGATGTCATATGTACGTGCTGGTATGTGTAAGAATGGCCTTAGGCTGTGCAAGGGTAGTCCCATAGATCTAATACAGAGTTATTTGGATGCTTCGAAATATTTGGATTCTTTAACCGGGGGAGGGGGGGGGGGTAAAACAGATTTCAACCCCTATTGTGGGGGGGCGAGAAATTCACCTGTTTTGGTCATATATTATCAACAGGGTCAGGGGGTGGGGTAAACGATTGTGACCTTAAATACCCAATGATTTATGATATATTTGATCCAGGGATATATTAGTTTCATTACTACCAAATGTGAGTAATAACATTACACAAATCGACATTTATCATCGATTAGAGAATGTAAAAAAAAAACGTGAATCAACGGCCAAGTTACCAAGCGGGGACAACACCATAGAACGAACGTCCAAGCTGATGGCGGGAGTTGGGCCATCAAACTGCACTCTCGTCTCTACCCAATAATCTTTGAGTAGGTTCACATTTTATGCTAGTTCTCCTTTATTATTTATTCGTGGTCGAAATTAACCAAAAATACCACTGGAAAGCTGTTACCATGTACTTAAAGCAGCAACTCGACCTCTTCAGACCTCTTCCAACTCTAGCATGAATTTAATATTTATAGGACCATCATTTGTTTTTCTTTAAGGCAGAGCAAAATAGCATAGAATATAAGACCTCCCTAAAGCATAATGGATGGGCTGAAATACAGATATTAATCCGTCTATGGCGGGAAGGAAAGTCATCTCTGCAGGGACCAATGCCAATATGACATCTTGTGGTCAAAGATGGAACTAAAATGGCTTAGTCTTGTGTGGCTAGTACACTTAGAGCAATCAGTACACACTTCTGGTGGAGGTCTACATACAACAAATAAATAGGGAAGTATATATAATGTATAATCTGCATGAATATACATGAAAATCCTTATGGTTGTGGATGGGAATAATGCTTTCATTTTGCATATAAATAGGAGCACAGTGAGAGGTAGTTCACCTCAAGCCCAATAGGAGGCAGCAGGGAGTAGGTATACTGCACATTGTTATGTTATCCGGTTTACAGTTGGTTGACTGCTATTCTCACAGGAGGTATTTCACCTATTTCATACAGAAAGAAGCACCCATATTATTTGTAAATCAACCTGTCCACATATGAGTCTGTGAAGATTGCTGACATATTATAATCTAAAATTCGATGCTTGGAGCTCGAGTAGCTGCTTTAACTATTCTGCTATACCATTTTTGGTTAAAAGGTTAGTTATTAAGGAATAAATTTCTTGAATTCAAGATTGAAGTGTGAAGATTTAAATCACAATTGACTTCGGTTCCGTGTGCTTAAATTAAATTGATTGATTGAAATGACTTTTGATTTTCTGGAGCATCTTTTGCTGAAAGATTGAATGTGTGAATTTTTTGCACTGGGCGCGGAGAAACTGGATCTCGTTCTGCCTATGATCGACAGGCTGTCCCGTACTGGTGAAGAGTAGGGAGAGACCCGGATCCCTGGCCTCACATTTCTAAAATATATCAGATACATTGTGGAATGCCTATAGTAGGGTGGACGCTCGAATTTGACTAAAGATGACGATGTACTAGTAGTCGTGTAATGTCTCAAATGAAAGCTTGTGTCATTAGGAGTTTAGATCTGCTCTATATCAATTCTATCATTTAATAGCGGTTCAGATACTAGTACTGTCACGAGGCTGAGCAGGGATTCGCCCTCACAGTCACACTTGCCTCCCCTATGGCTATGCCTATGGTAGTATGGACATGGCGAGAAACTTAAATTAGAAGACAAATTGGTTCAATGGGAAATTCAATTCTTGGTACAGATCTATACAGTTGAGGTAGAACAAATGCTATTGGTGTGAGCATGAGATGGCAAATAAAATCATGTTAGTGCTTTATAAAACAATGCAGGGTAAAACCATGAACAGTTCTGGGTATTTCTAAGATTCCCCCTGACAAGATCTTATTCTTCCTGACATTTTGGATTCTTGGAACTCTTTTGCCCCCCCCCCCCCCTCCAAAAAAAAAAAATACAAAATAAAACAACAGGCAGCGCTGTCACCGTAGTTGGTCGGCCCCTATTTAGGAGACGGAAAGAAACGGAGCACGGAGACAGAACGGGTCCGGTCTACCCCCCCGGTGAGTACAGTCAACTCCCTCCTAACGGCCACCCCTCTATAGCGGCCACCCCACCAATGCGGCCATCTTTGGAAAGTACCAACCGTTTTTCCCTTTATTTTAATGTAAAAAACTCTCCCTATTGCGGCCACCCCTCTAATGCGGCCACCCCGCCCTGCGGCCACCAATTTTACAGTCCCAATTAAAGAATTACTTCCTCTAATGCGGCCATATGTAGAATAATTCAGCCAAGTGTAATTTTACGATTTTTAGGCCCAATAATAACCATTACGATTTACTGATCCAAATTACGGTGTTTTTTTTTAATTTTTCAAGTTTATATACAGTCACTCATGCTAGTGCCTCATGAATTTGCAATATCAACCACTCAGTGGCTGCATTATGATTTGATATGCTACGTTCTTTTTCTTCATGATACTGAACTTTCATAATTGAATCTACATTTTCAATACAAACCTATCTGTTATTCATGTAATAATACTACATGTATTCCAAAAGTAACTATATTGAGTTGGGGTAATTTGGTATCAATGATTCAATAAAACCTTGACTTACATTTCCGTTTTACCAGTTTACATGTGGATTCAGTTGACATGTGTAGCCAGAATCAAACCGGGTGGGTGAGTTTGGGGGGGGGGGGGGGGGGGTGGGTGGACTGAGGTCTAGCTTTAACACCTCGAATTCTCACCTGGAGAGCCCCCCTCCCCCCCCACCCTTTGCCTCCTGACAAATTCCGCTCATGTTCAGCTTGACTGACTTTGAGGTGACGTAAAGGGGGGTGGGGGGGGGGGGGGTTAACACCAAGGCTATTGTATTTGTGAATTTGAGCCCCCCCCCCCCCCCCATTCTCATCTTCAAATATGTTCTGTAGCTCTTGCATTTTGATTGTTCAAAATATCAATAATTCGAATTAAAATATTATTTTGACCCACATTGAACTAACTATAACACTTTATATATGCAGGGTGGCCCCTCACCGGTCGACAGAAAGCAGGAAATCTCTAGATTTGGACTATTTATCATGAGAAATTTACACAATATAGTAAAGAAATTCTTGTAGAAAAGTAGGATGAGTGGCATCTGTGCATATCAATGTATATAATTTGTTTTCATACTATTAGGGGGCTTTTCTTGTTTAAATACTCTACCAGGAAACTGTTATAATTAACACCTCTAGAGCACTAAGCTTGCATTCCATGTACTCCATAGAATTAGTATTGACTCCCTCCAGTGCAGCCACCTCGCCAATGCGGCCATTTTTGGATAGTCCCAAGGGTGTCCGGATTAGAGGGAGTTGACTGTACTCTGAGTCTGAGTAGTAGGGTGAATCATCCAATTCCCTTCTCCTGCCGTGGGGTAGTGCGAATCGTCCAGCAGGTAGTGCGAATCGTCCAGGGGGACTAGTGCGAATCGTCTAGGGCAAACTGACAGTAGAGCGAAACGTTCATAAGCCACCGTCAGAGTCACTCACTCACTCAGTCACTGTCACTGACTGTCACTCTCACTGTCTTGTCTGAAGTTGTCAGTGCGTGTGGGCGTCGGCCTAGAAACTTTAAACTCTACACTGTAAACTATTATGATTTACTCACCCCACCACCGCTGATAGCTCCAATCCCATCGAAACGACGTCCAGCACCATTTGTGTAGTCTATCGCATAAGGAGTGAAAGATAAACAGCTGTGGAAGCAAAAATCAACAAGTAACACGGATATAAACAAGCTTTTGGCCGCCATGGTTTGTCGCATGTGACTTGCCTCGCAAAGATTAGGTATGTGTTTGTAATTTATTTATTTTATTTCAGTATATAAATTTAAATTCTATAAAGAAATAAAATGAAAAATACTCAAATCAAGTTATAAAGTAAAGTATATCAGGAAATATAATAGAAATTGAGATGATATCATTTTTTAAAAGTTGAAACTTTTTGACGAGGTAAATCTCATAGTAAAAGTTGTAGCCGATACAACTTTCCCGTACTTTTCAGTTGCGCTGCCTAAAATGACAGTTTGTGGAAATATGAAGATATGAAACTACATATTCAAAACATAGAAGTGGTATTCATATGATTTTCGGTATAATAAAAACATGTTTGGAAGTTGAACCATTCAATATGAGTGCTATTGGCCTATATTACGTCTGATAGGTTGCAACGGGTTTGATTTTAGGACAAGGTCAAGGTCGAGAACGCTGTGAAAGAGAAAACGCAATTTCTTCATCCTAAATCTACCAATTTTATGGGTGAGTCTGATTACTTATAAATATATTATCGGGATACAATACCTTTGGGTACTAAAGATAAGTGTCGTGATCAAAACGTTAACTGTTTGAGTTCCTTAACGTAAAATATAACCAGATAAATGTTGTTTACAAGGCAGCTGTTCACTGTGTTGGCTCCCGACAGGCTTACTTCAATCCCACACTTACAAGCTCAGATTGTAATGCGGCAATCTATCTCTTACATGGCACCCCGGACCGGGGAAACTACTTCCCATGTGCGCGGATCTGTCAAATTTTATAATATTTCATAGAGACATTGTCACCCACATATATAGATATAATGTCCATCAAACAACATTCATTGATCACTATCTCAGGGCTGCCAAGTAGTACGCTTTTGGCGTATTAGTACGCTTTTTGGACCCATTTTGAGCCAGAATACGCTTTTACATTTTGAGTACGATTTAGTACGCTTTTGAGGTATGCAGTACGCATTTTGGCTTTAATTGGCTATCATTTCATATATATTGAGTACACATTTTAGTTCTAGATAATTCTCGCTTTAATTGAGGCCACCTTTTATTGATAACTTGGATTACGGGCACTTAGAGTTAATATTTTTGGGGGCGGGAGGAAAAAAAAGAAGAAAAAAAAGCTGCCATTCAGTACTAAAATTGTCCAGGGGCGGGAGGAAAAAAAACCCAAAAAAAAACATTCAAAAAGTCTTGTTTTGGCTATCAAATGTAGGTATATTGAGGAATAATGAAGGTATTTTGAGAAATATTCCGAATTTTGAAAGCCTAATTCTGGGTGTACTTTTTTTTTTTTTTTTGCTGACATTCTCAAAAAAATCCCAGCGGAGGGGGGTAAAAAAAACAAAAAAATTCCATCGGCGAATCCGTAATCCAAGTTATCAGAACACAGAACTAAACCCACCCGCTTAGGCCCAAAAAAAAGTTGGTTTCAGGTAAGATGGTCAGAAAATGTAGGGTCGGTAGGTTGGATATTTTTGTTTTTTTAACTTCTTTTTTTTAACATGAAAGTACGGGCCAGCCTCTCCGAAGACACTAAAATTGACCCCAAAAAGGGTAAAAATACAGAAATTTCTTCAAAATTGCATAAGAAAAAAGTAGGGTCGGCCCTGTTTTTTGGTTCCACCCCCCCCTTCAAGGGATCCAATTTTTTTTGGCTTTGGCTATAATGGAACAGACAAATTATCGTGTTTTTGTTAATGTTATATTAATGCAGGCACCCTAAATCAAAAGTACGCATTTAGTACGCTTTTGGGGGGAAGGGAGTACGCTAAATACGCTTTTCAGGCAAAAAATGACCCAAAAAATACGATTTTGGAAGTTTTGAGGTTGGCAGCTCTGCTATCTAACCGAAAATGGGACATACTCTTTGAATATGAGCCTTTGGCAAGTTTGACAGCTCACCTTGTTTGTAAACAACATTTCGAAATCCCAACTGCCATGACCAAAGTTGTGCACCGAATTTAGCTTTGAAAGTGTCATTTACAGACCTCATTTTGACATATTCTTATAGAATATTGTATTTTCATATGAATTGAATCGAATACTGTCACTATTTTAGTGAAGAATACTAGATTTCTGGAGGTAAAATTGGAGAACTATATTTTGTAGTGCATGTATACAGAGGCCTAGCTGTAAAACATCGCGCGAGGATACACCCACCATGTAACGCGGTCCAACATGACCGAGTCAAGTCCCGTATTTGAGTTGACAAGGTTACCCGGATGCTTCAATTCAAGACCAACTCACAAGTTTGACAAGTGACCCGGGCAAGTGACGAGTCCAACTCTTGCCAAGTATAACTTACCCTTACCCCTCCCCCTTCCCCAAGGCTCTACCGTAGTGTAGTTCACTTCAACTTAATCGCGCTTTCAACCTCGCCGTCGGGGTACCAGTGCCACCAGTGCCACTACCAAAGCTAACAGCCTAACTTCAACTAGACGTTCTACTTCTAGACCAAGACCAATTTACCGTAAATGCCTAGTAGTAGTAAATGCCTTTTGAGTTTTGCCAACTTTTGGCGACAGAAATTTGCACTCTTCAATGTCTTGACTGTTCTGTGAATTGATCCGGGAATTGACTAATCATTAATGACTGCCCAAATCTACTTCTAAGGAAACCTACTGGAATGTGTGTCATGAAAGAAACTTATCTGTACCAGCATGTTAGAGACCCAACAAGGTGCAGAGCAGACACTGAACCAAGTACACTCGACCTCATATTAACACACAGTGACTACTAGTATAACATTCAAAAACCTCCAGCAACACAGCCCTATTGGCAAAAGTGATCACGCCTGTCTATATGCTGAATATCTATGTCCCGGAAGGAGAATAAAGAGACCTTACACAAGATATAACTATGGGAGAGGGAAGTACACAGAGCTGAACCAAACCCTCCAAGGAATAGACTGGGAAATCAAATTACTGAACCCAGAAATAGAATTAGAAGCTATGCACTTGGAACTCGCCACCACTCTCCTTCAACTGAGGGATCGATACATACCATCAAGACTGCTAAAGGGTGACAACAACAGGAAACCTTACAGGCTATCAATAGAGGAACAAAAAGCAATAGAAAGAAAACACAGAGCTTGCACAAGATACATGGAGAGCATGAAGAACAAAAGCTGTGCCCAAGCAACAAGGAGGAAGAAAAAGAAGATTTTTAACCAGGCACGCAACAAAGTGAGATCAATCACTCGGAAAGCCGAGAAACGCCTAGAACGTGAAGTTTGCACAGAAGCGAAAAAGAACCAAAAAAGACTATGGGGGTACATCCACTCAAAGAACAAGATACAAGAGAGGATACCTGATCTTTACTTAGATTCTGAAAACCCGCAGCAAGGACTGTCCTCCAATGACACTGAAAAAGCGAACATACTAGCAGACTTTTTTTGCAAGTGTTTTCACAGAAGAAGACACAAAACATCCCTCAAGTCCCAACACCGGAAGAAAGAAACATCACATGGTTACTTGATGACATTGACATTACGCCAGCAATGGTCTAAGCTAAACTAAAAAAGCTAAATATAAATAAAGCCCAAGGACCGGATGATATACACCCGCAACTGCTAAGAGAACGCCGAACCAATTTAGCCCCACCGCTCAGTACTATATTTAGGAAATCACTAGCTACAAGCACTGTACCCAAACCTTGGAAAGAAGGCAAGATCACAGCAATTTACAAAAAAGGAGAAAAAAGTCAACCATCCAACTACAGACCCGTAAGTCTTACAAGTGTTGTATGTAAGATAATGGAGTCTATCATCCGGGACCATGTACTGGAACATCTCACCTCACAGGACCTCCTATCGAAGCAGCAATATGGGTTTGTCTCAGGTCGTTCAATAATCCTCCAACTATTACAGGTGCTTGAAGACTGGCTGTCAATAATACAAGATGGCGGAGGCCTCACAGCTGCATATATGGATTTCCAAAAGGCTTTTGACAAGGTACCCTTACGTGCAAGAGTTATGGCATATCCAGAAAGATTCTCCTCTGGATAGGGGACTTTCTAGCAGGGAGAACACAACAGGTAATGGTGAATGGAGCACAGTGTTCGTAGTGGAATACCACAGGGTTCAGTCCTAGGCCCTATGTTGTTTGTCATATACAGTAAAATTATAAACGAATTTCGTAGTATCCAAATAGAGCATTTTAGACATCTTAATACTGTCAGAAAAGGCTTCTAAAGTCCTGTTTTGTATAAATAAGAAGAACAGGAATAGACATGTTGTATGTCATTACATTACTCATAATAATTAACATGTAGCGAAATATTACAGGAAATAAATAATGTGAGAGGTACAAAAAGAATTGGTGTACCTGTTGGAGGGGAGGCAGTAGGCCTATGGACATGTTAGGTACCGGACTATGAGTAGTGCATGTGTGTGTGTTGGGGTGGGGGGGGGGGGGCGGTGGTACCTGTTAGCTTGTATCAAACTTAAGATGGGTTGTAAAGTATTCCCAAAACCTTATACAGGTTGTCAGGTTCAAGAGTTGTATCAAACTTCAAACAGAAGTCCTACACCTCTACAGCGAGCTCAGGGGCTCAGGGGGTGGGGGTACCCCCGCTCAGCCTCCCTACCACCTCCCATACCCCCGCCCACCCACCCCCCCCCCTTACCCCCTCCCATACCTGGTGCCCAAACTTCAAACAGGAGTTCACACCTCTACAGCCCGCTCAGGTGCCCCTGTACCCCCCTTTACCCACACCTCACCCACCCCGAAATGTTTTTTGATTGTTTGGTCAGGTAGTTTAAGTCCCATTGACTAATGCATATCTGTAAGTATAGGCCCAAAAAAGTTCGTTATAAACGAATTTACACCTGGAAAGATTCGTAAAAACAGGATTATTTTTTACTATAGAAATGTATGGGAAAGGGTTTTGGTAGAGCAATATGTTCGTTATATCCGAAAATTCGTTATAACCGAATTCGTTGTAGCGGAATTTTACTGTACATAAATGACCTTCCACATGGTCTGTCCTCAATTACTATGATGTTTGCAGACGGCACCAAGATATACAAAAAAAATTCAAAACAGGGAAGACTCCATCAAGAGGACATCAAGAAACTCCATGAGTGGGCACAAAAATGGCAACTCCCCTTCCACCCTGACAAGTGCAAAGTGATGCATGTAGGCAGGTTAAACCACGTGGCCCAGTATAATATAGGGGAAAATATAATGAAGGAAGTCCAATCAGAAAAAGACCTTGGAATACTATTCGATCTGGACCTATCATTCAGAGCCAAAATCCATGCAAGAGCAGCAAAAGGGCACCAAATGTCTAGTATAATCCGAAGGACCTTCACCCACCTAGACCACTTGTCATTCAAACGTCTGTTTATCGCCCTAGCACGACCACATCTAGAGTATGGTGCTCCCATCTGGCAACTGTACAAGAAAGGAGCAGGGATATTTCTAGGGCCGCGCAGCGCGCAATACACACATTTAAAGGGGTACGATACTCTTTACTTCCTACCAACAAATCTTCCCAGGATTACAGCATCTACTTTTTACATGTATTAACTGTATAAAAGTGATGAAAAAACAGGACCTTGCGGTTGAAATGTCCAGAATAGGGCATTGGCTCACTAGTCACTTGTGTAAAATAATTGAAATGAATATAACTTAAAAATTTATGATCATAACAGCTGGTTCTAACCTTGATTTTTGTTCAAACCACATGATATATATCAGTACTTTCAATGAAAAATATAGATAGGATGATATGTATGGGAAATTGTAATTATTTTTAACCTCAAAGTCCAACGATAACAGGGAAAAAACACATTTCTTTTAGATTTCATCCAAAATAAAAAAGATCCTACCAATTGAGCCTCTCTATATTAGAAACCTGGAACAACTATACACTTGGGCACAATATGCAAAAATAAAAATGACATGTAGCGGCATTCATTTTTCCACAAAAAATTGTTATCCAAAGTAGAGATTATTCTGAGGAAGGAGTAAGTTTAGGGGTTGATTTAAATAATAACTCCTTCTCTGGAAAAGAATAACCTAGCTTTATTTGAGGTTTAAAATGTATACAATGCACTGATTCAACCATATATATGAAAACATGTTCCTAATTTACACAGCACTATTCTAAGTACTTCTCATTTGGAGTGACTGCACCCCTGCCACTGCCTGGCTGCCTGTAGTAGGCACAGGTGACCAGTGTGTGTGCTCCCCTCAATACCTATAGGCTGCGCGACTCTGGTGTGCATGGACAACTGTAACTAACCCCTTTAAATGCAAAATGGCGCATTAAAATCCCCAGATGTGCGCCCATTGGCGCATAAGGCATCATGGTATACTAAAACTTAAAAAATATATTCCCCAAAATTTATGTCAGAATTTACAGATAGGGGGTATAGCATATCATTGGAAAGCTAAAAACAGCGGGAATTTGGTCATTTAAATCTCAAATAGATAAACTGAGAATCTGAATTTTCCTAAATTTTCTAATGAAATGAATAATCCCTCTTCCTTCGTCCACTTTTGACATTTTTTTTTTATTGATTGTCTTCCGTCTTTTTTTATTGATTGTCTTCCGTCACCTCCAGCCTTCCTACCATGTATCATATATATTGATCTTAACTCTTTCCCTGATCATGAATGGTACCCATGGGTTTTGATGGTTTGATTAAAAAAAGAAAATTTCCCTTTTCATCTAATGATATTTTGTTCCACAGTGGTCTATATGATTCAAGGTGAGGGGAGCAGTCATTGAAAAATTCAATGTATTAAAGGCCAGACCAAAAAAAAAGTTGGTCAATAGATTTTGCGCACCTTATTTTCGCAAATTTTCTTCCAGTAATTCCCCCAGATCAACCAATAAATTTTTATGTTAGGGGTCCACTAAGAACTTTTGTCGGAGGCTGGTTAAAAAAATATATAAAAAATTGTCCCTCGCTTGCTCGCACCTTTTTTTGAAAAGTGAAATCCATTGACCAGCTTGTTTTTTTGGTGTGGCCTAAAATTATTTTTGTGGGAGCACAGCCTTTTAGGGTAAAATTATCATTTCCAAGAAAATATAGTTAATGGCCCATTAATTTTGAAAATGGCGCATTATTTTCCCTATAGATGCGCCATTGTCCCATGGCATAAAATCCTAGAAATATCCCTGAATGAGACAAAGAACTCCTGGAAAAAGTCCAACGAAGAGCCACAAAACAACTCCCGGGCCTCAAAGATAAACTGTATGACCAGCGATTAAGGGAACTACAACTACCTACACTGGCATTCAGACGTTTAAGGGGGGACATGATCGAAGTATATAAGTTATTCAATAAGTACACTTACAAAATAGAGGATGTTCTAAAATTGGATGGAAACCAAGGCAGAACCAGGGGCAACCAAATGAAACTATTTAAGTCAGCGGGTCAACTCGAGAAAGTCAAGAATAGTTTCTCACGGCGAGTGGTACACTTATGGAACAGCCTACCAAACGAAGTTGTACTGGCGGAAAATGTGAACATATTTAAGAACAGACTTGATAAGACATGGACAGAGCACCCACTCAAATTTGATTGGGAGTGGGAACCCCTACCTGGTCAAGCATAACAGCACTAAAAGGAGCTGGGAAAAGTGGCGCATAAGCGCCAGCTTCCAGTAGTACCCTTAAGTACCCTTAAGTATGATGTCAGTGATGAAAGTCTAAAGAAGACTAAGGAACCCTATATTCTGAACCAGACTTTATCCATCATGATGAGTGAGAATCACCAGTAGCTCAGCGGCATACAGTATCTTTATATGAGACCGGGTGTAGACATACCAGGCTTGATCCATACATCTGGTCCAAAAACTCACTCAAATCCCTCATAAAGAGGAGGTTTAACTATATCCATATTCGAAAATACAATCACTTCCAGCAAGTGTGATAGGCATATTCTTAAAACTTGTCAGGATGATTTGAACTATCCACATGGGAGTATCTAGGTCACACATAATACTAGTATAGACTTACAGCATATCAAAGGCCTGTACCTCTCACACCGTGTTTATGTGGTGTTGAAGAATAAAGAACCCTTACTTCAGTAAATGTGTAGCCTGTAGGAGCAGGATTTCTGTCTTCAGCTCATCTCATAGATTCAATCATTCTGGATACAATCATCCAAGGTACGGGGCCTTTACTTGTGAAAACTTAGACTTGAGAAAGTCTCCTCTACACTAGTCAATGGGGCATTACACAAAGAAACAAAAGACAAAGTATTATCACAAAGCTGCATTAAGATTCTAATCGACATAATGGGGACAGAATATTTTTGTAAAGAAATAAGGACTTGGGAGAATTTTTGGGGTATCAAGATAAAATGTAACTAAATGGGGTATTTATGATCGCCTTATACGTATAATATTCAAAGAGTAACACTTCAAACGGTATACATGTATTCAATTTTGATTATCAGGATTCCAGCAGTTGATAGTCAACCCTAAACAATAATCAAAGAATGGCATTATGTTTGTTGGGCAACCTAAAGCAGTAGAAACCCCTGCTTCATTATTCCTGATAATATCACGGTTATCCCCTTTAGGCACTCAAACTCAGTGCCTAAACTGGATAACCACCGTGCATTAGCAGTGGATAACTGCACTGCTATGACGCCACATGGTGAGTTTTCATGATAAACACAGGTTTTCGGGTGAAATTGTTATCCATGGCTAAGACTCTCGTGCTTGCTTTTTCCCCCTGTGTTAGTGGGGACCTTCATGATGGGGGCATGAAGGAGTAGAATAACTTCATCGGGAGCCTTCCACAATACCAATGGGCATACCGGATTCGTAAAAGGCGACAAAACTTGAGGGGTCTCGTGCCTTACTGCTGTGATCAGTCACGTAAGCTGTTTGGCAACCGCTGCCCATATCCGCGGGCACGGGCCTTCTTGCTGGTGGTCTGGCATGGGATTCCTCCTCAGTGAACCACGTCTGAGATATCAAAGGCCGTGGTTTGTCTGGCCCTGCCTACTATGGTACTAGCCCAGGTAGCTAGGGCCAGGCAAATAAAAGAACACTTGCTATCCTTCGAAAAGAGTAGGGGACGTGCCCCGGTAGCGGTTTTCTCCCTCACCTCATAGATGCGGTCATTCATTTCATAGATTCGATCATCCATAGATGCGGTCACTGCTGTATTGGGCAAGCAGCATATACATATCTGTCCTACTACTGCAAGGCAGACTACCACTATTTGTGGATGACTCCTTGCCAACTTGAGATGTCCCGTGAGGTACTTGATGTACGTCTGGACGTTAAACAAATCAATCAATCAATCAATCAATCAATCAATTCATGTATTACTCCCTTACTTATAATACAAAGGCCATAGCTTTATAACACACAGGTGGATATTCTTTTCCTTCCCCCCCCCCCCACACACACACACCCGTGGAGTATAAGAACACAATATATCAAAGGTTACTGGGGTATGTCAAGATTAAAATGATTGAACGAGCAATCAATCAATAATGTGTTATCGTTTGAGAGGCGTGGGGAATGGTACGGGTATTTACTATCAGCGTATCAGTATATCATATCGCTGATACTACCAGGTGGTGTTATGGGTTCACCAGACGGAACTAGATGGAAGCAGGTCAGAAAATCACAAAATTAATCTAGTGTCCTCAGTGGAACCTCCTCAAAGTGTAGGCCTAACCAGTCATATCATTTGTTATCGTAAAAATCAATTAAGCATTTGAACATAGATTTTTTAAATGATTGATGGACTGTGGACTTTGCCTTGTTTATGGGACATGTTTATGTTGATAAGAAGGGCCCGAGATCTGCTCTACACTAGATGGATTTAGATGGAGCTTCAGGTAGTCCAGGTAAACTCGATCAGTTTATATACATGTGTTCCTACCTTTAGAAAACATGCATGAGAACTGAGATCGCGTTTACCTGGGATCTAGCGTATAACATACCTCGGGTCTTCATTACAATTTTTTTTTAAATCGGGATTGATTCACATTTCTTGTAAATTTCAGGCAGGAGCTTTTTCCTCGAGTGATTCAATATGTCCAGTTTAGTACCAGAAGCAGACGACAGGTGAGTGACTTTATTTCATGAATTTTCTCCTTTTAACTTCAACAGAGAAAACACAACAGCAAAAGCCAAATAGATAGGTCATGGATTGGTCCTACCAGCCTTTAGGGTGTGGTCATTTATTATTTACAAGGGAAGAGGTGAAATTGTTACCCCTTTTAAGCAAAAAACAACAACAATATTATAGACCAATGCATTAAGAAAGAGTGACATTTTCATAATAAAGTTATGTTTATGTTGATTTTAGCAGAATCCTGATAACGTTGTCTGTAATGGCTATATTTGCAAACATCTCACATTAGGAGATTCACAGGACAATTATCTTAAAAAGAGTTTATATTACAGCGAAGGATTTTGAGGTTATATTTATCTAGTTGTTAGTCACACTTCAGAAATGTTCAAAAACTTTATCAACAACTTTGCTGAGAAGTCAGTCTTTCTGGCTGCATTAGTCTATAGTTAGTGTGGGTGGTGGGGGGGGGGCGGTGATTTGAGACTTTCGGCGAGGGGACGCAAAATATTATGCACACTCTAAAAAAGTTGCAACCCTCCCTCCTCGTCATTAATCCATGAGCACTCCCTTAGAAGTCCAAGTAGGCCAGCTGCTGAAAAATCCTAAATTACCTCCCTCTATTATACAGGGATGTAAGTCTTCCTGGTATTCCAGGAATTCCTGGAATTTCACTTTTCAGAAATGTTATATATTGCTGGACAGTCCTTTATTCTATCAATGGTTCCCAGCTAGCAGAAGGCCCTAGAACGGCTACACCACTCTGTTGAGGCCCTCCCCACCTCCCCTGCCCTTGCAGTGGCCCCGGCCAGAAGAGCGCCGCCATGACGGTCTCTTTACCCCTCCTGGAATGTTCCCATTGGATTCACTTCCTGGAATACCAGGAACATTCCAGGAGGTTAAGAAGAGCATCCTGGGGGCGTTCTGCTGACCGGAGCCACTGCAGGGGAGGTGGGGAGGTACTCAGGAGGGTGATGTGGCCGTTCTAGGAGGGCCTGGTCAACCTTCCTGTTGTTTCACCTCTCCTCACTTTACATTCCCCTTCAGGAAGACGTGCTGGGTGTGTTTTGCGACAGAGGAGGATGACCGTGAGGCGCCGTGGGTACAGCCGTGCCGGTGTCGTGGTACCACTAAGTGGGTACACCAGATGTGTCTGCAGCGCTGGGTGGACGAGAAGCAGCGCGGCAACAGCACCGCCAAGGTGGCATGCCCCCAGTGTAACACCGCATACCTCATCATCTTCCCCAAATTTGGTGAGCTTTTTATTTATTTAGGCAAAAAAAAAAGGTTTGTTTCAGGTAACCCGACCGACCCTATCAAAACAGGGCCGACCCTACGTTTTTTTTTATGCAATTTTGAAGAAATTTCCGTATTTTTATCCTTTTTTTTGGGTCAATTTTCGGGTCTTCGTGCCGGCTGGTATTTTCATTAAAAATAAATAAATTTAAAAAAATAAAAATCCGACCTACCGACCCTACATTTCTGCCCATGTTACCTGAACCAAATCTTCTTTTTTTTTTGGCCTTTTTTTTAAAAGGGTTTTTATTTTTTCCTGGGGCAAGCATTCTGGTAAGTCGATCTCCCCTGATGACCCTAGGGGGTAGCACGTGACTTTATATGTGTTTTCTCTTTTGGGAAAGTTCACCGATGATGTTACCAGCTATAGAGTGTGGGGGTGTTACATGTACATTGTATGTACATTTCTATAGAAGGATAGAAATATCCGAAACATGTCTGCTCTGTCACTATATTTCTGAACTATTGTCTTTTTAATTATATTCATTGGATTACATTCACCAAGAGAGTTAAAGGAATACCTTCAAAATTTAGTCATATTTCTATAGAGAAATTTCCAAAACAGTAACAAGGGGTTGTGGGGGGGGGGGCTTAGAAAAAGTCTTAAAACAGATGATATTATTTGTGAACGTTTCCTATCCTGCGTTTAGGTAGAAATTCCTCATGGATATTTCCTGAACACAATATATATGGACAATTTGAGACTCAATCCTTGGTTTTATTCTATAAAAGATTTGTGTTATAAAAGATTTTTCTTATGATGAGAAGTTTGTTTGAATTTACAAATATTTAGGGGGGAAAATAATGGGAATTTGCTAGAATCTATAGCATTGTTTGATCTACTTATGTGACA
Organism: Harmothoe impar; assembly: GCA_947462335.1. Classification (NCBI taxonomy): domain Eukaryota; kingdom Metazoa; phylum Annelida; class Polychaeta; order Phyllodocida; family Polynoidae; genus Harmothoe; species Harmothoe impar. Next base: position 69,735,465 of record OX381707.1, read on the forward strand.
TTATATGTTTGTATTTCCAGGTCCGGTGGTGTACGTCATGGACGTAATAGATAGGATCATCTACAAAGTATGCCCCTTCGTTGCCGGCGGTATCTTCGTGGGCTCGGTATACTGGACGGCAGTAACCTACGGGTCCGTCACTGTCATGCAGGTACCTCACACTTTGTCCGTTGTAGATTTTGCATATTGATTGAAGAATATTGAAGAAAAAAATTATTCATTTAAAATACATAAATCAAGCCATGAAATATGATAATATCATGGCTCTGATACTAACTGGTAAGTTTATATTGAAAATAAGTGATATCAGACAAATCTTTTCCTAAAATGTGGTAAATTGATTGTATTTTCTCCTTTTTGTATAAATAATTAGATATGTATTTTTTATTAATTTAAAAAAAATTCAAATGATATAAAATATTTATTTGACATTGTTGTAGGTATTGGGCCACAAGGAGGGCCTGAATGTGATGGAGAAGGCGGACCCGCTGTTTCTGCTGATTGGGCTGCCCACCATCCCCGTCATGCTGATACTCGGTAAGATGGTGCGCTGGGAGGACTACTTCCTGCGGCTCTGGAGGAAACACTCACCCAAACTACCGCTACTCAACTACTTCTTCAGCAACTCAGACCCAGGTAGGGAGACTTTGGTAGAAATGATCGGCTGTGAAAAGAGTTTGGGATTAATTTCCTCAAAAATGCTGAAAATCTTGGCTATCTTTGGTCTGAGATAGGTTTCATCAAACTTACTTTCGGCTTATAGGTTGGGTTGGCTTGTTATAGGTGGTTATAGTTTAATGATTTTGTTATGATAATTTCTGCTGTAAATTGTCTCCATTTGATTAAAACTATATCATAACAAACTACCTAAAACTGAGTTTTAGGTGTAAATTATAATGCAACAAATGAAGTGCAGGCACCGCTAGTAAAACAATCCACATAGCGCCAAACCTGTTGAAGAATTATGTCTTAACAAAATCATAGTAAGGATTCTAAAGCTTTGCTGGTATATTAAAGCTCTATTTGGCTTTCAGACCTGTGTGAGCGCGTGCCAGCAGATGCCACGCCCCTGTCGGACCCCATCTCGGCTACCCGCGTCTTGTGTGGTGCCCTCATCATGCCCACCATCGCCACCATCGTCGGCAAACTCATGTTTGGTACAGTCTCCTCCAACTTCCAACGTACACTCCTGGTAAGTACTTACCGTATTCTATGTAATAAGCGCATGGTGCGCTTAAGAAATGATTTTAAACTAAAAATAACAACATTTCATTCTATTAAGCACGCACCCCCACATCCATTTCCCCCAATTTTTTTGAGGTTGCAGTATTGTTTTCGACGTATAAAACACACAATAATAATAGAATATTCTATTACAAGTTTCTGATAGTTAAGTCCATTTGGGCATAGAAAAAGACATGTTTTGGGTATTTTTCATGCTAAAATCTGCCCTAAAAGGGGGTCTGCGCTTATTAGGGGATGTGCGCTTATTATGTCGAATACAGTAAATCTTTAACCCTTTAAGGGCTGCACAAGGCTTTAATTGTGGTATTCCCTTGGTCATTGTGATGCATGAATGCAGCACTTAAGTGTCTCCTCGCTAAGCATCATGTTGATCCTTTGGGAGGGGATCACAACGTGTATGGTCGTCGTCCTGATGCATGAATGCAGCAAAAGGCGTTATTGAATATTTTTATTCGGTAGAAAAATCTTTCATCGGGTTTTTTCAGTATAACACAATTCAGTTCTCTTCCAATTCCTTTATTAAATTGCAACCAGGGGATGCCTATGGTCCTGAGTTGTCCGATTACAATACAGTCAAATAAACTCCTTTATCGTCTAATATTATGTAATATTGTAGTGGGCAGGTATCTCTCAGGGCAGCCCGAGCTGCATGGAGAGCGCACGACCCGCTAAGGTAGCTCATGTATCGCAGCGGAGCGTTGGAGAAGCCCCGGTTCCATGGTGTAGCATTCTCAACTCTGAGCGGAGCGACTGGGGCCACACTTAAAACAAAGTCTGTTTCCGGTGGACCGGGCGGATAACTTTTTTCCCCAAGGCCACCCGCCGCATTTAAAACCTTCATTTAATCTGACACTTATCTCTTTGAGCTCTGACAGTGTTACAAGCCGAAATATCAGCTAATAGGGGTTAATTTAACTATAGTGTGTTTAATACTTTGTGAAAGAACACCCCTTCCCACCCCCTCCAAAAAAAGAAAAGAGAAAAAAAAGATTTTGCGGCCGCCCGCAGAGTTTTTTAGCCCACCCGCTCCACTGGAAACAGACTTTTTTTAAAGTGTGGCCTGGGGTTCTATTCCCCATGAGACCCGACTTTTCCGCGACCTGTTGCAATATTATAAAATGTAATTTAAAAAATTCTCTGTTTCAGGGTGGTATTGCGTTCGTCGCCATAAAAGGTGCGTTGAGGATATACTTCAAGCAGCAGCAGTACACGAGACAGGCCAAGCGGCGGATACTAGACTTCGATGAGCAGCTCGCCCCCGTGCAGACACCCCCGCCCAACCCTGTAGAAGCAGAATAGAGTCTCGGTAACCGTGTAATTAGCATATATGTATGATAGACGTGATAAGTGGGAAGAGGGAGGGGAACAAATTGTTATGACTTATGTGGTCAGGTTATAATTGTATTCTTAAATGAATAGGACTCGCAGGCCTATATGGTGATTTTCAGAGAGGGTGTGTAGCTTCATGTGTATATGTATTAAGAAATCTAGATGTCTTCAATTAACATTATTGCCAGTTTCAGTTTCCATGTTGAGCACCCCTATTGTAGATAGTTTGATCCATGTTTAGAACCAATGAATGCAGCAGGTGACTTTTCAGAAAAGTTGTTGAGAACGTTACTGGAGTTTTCTGGTGTTTAATTGGCAAGATTACAAACTTTATATATGGCATAGAAATTCTGCCATCTCAAAGATAATATTTAAAAACTAATTGTTCTTGTAAGTCTTCTGATATAAGATGTTTAGATATATGCAGCAGAGATGTAAAACAGGAAATCCTACCTTTTTTGCTGGAACTTCCATATTAAGTTATGATTATTTCCCACTGGAAATTTTTCAAAAATTATAAAATTTCCTACTTTTTGTCGATAACTGAGTGGCAGACATTACAGACAATATTACATTCTGACACCAGTGTAAACACGACTTTATTATGGAAGGTCACCTGTTCTTTCTGCATGGGCCCCTGGACCTTTTCAGATAGGCCCCTGGATTTTGGAGCTACAGAAAAGGGGCCTTCCAGCGTCTATTATATATGGGTAATGCATATCGAGCAACGATAGGAACTAAAAAGAAGGCCCCTTTTCTGTGGGGCTTGACTAGAAGGGCATAGTTCTAAGGGCCCCAGTTCAATGGCCCTCATTCCATTTTCAATACTATATAAAGCCAGCTTCACCGTAGAGGTGATAGTTGATTTTCAATTTGTTTTAAACATTGACATCGGTTTTAGCTAGATTTGTCGTTTTATGGGAAAACTGCCAAAGTATATGTTTCATCCTGACATGTATCAAATTATGCGGCCCGACCGCTAAACTAGTCGTCCTTCCATGGCACACACCAAAGTGTATTTGTCTCGCCGCGAACACATCCACATTGTGTCCTATGTAGACATTGTCCAGTTTTTAATTAGTTTGACCCCTCAGATGTGTACAGAAAGACGAATAAATGCAAATCTTGTGTAAATAAATGTATAGGAAGAGAATGGCTACATACAGATTAGCAAAAAGAACTATTTTGAATCGATTACGAAATTCATTGTTATGAACAGGAAAATTCATATAGAAAAAAAAGGTGTTTAATATGGAGTGATTTACTTTTCTTATTATATTTTCCTCTCAGTATGGTGCATAGTTTGGATATTACTATTATTATCCTGATCAGGTGTCTAGGTTCGCTTTACATCTTAGAAAAAAGTATATAAACATTGTAGTAACTGTGATCGCACAGTTTTATATTTGTCGTAATTGAACCCACGCGAACTGCTACTACTACAGTAGGCTTGCTAATCGTCAAGCACAGAGCTGTGGGGGAGTCTTGCGGATGCCTACGTAAACTGTGATTTTAGATGAAGACGGAAGGCTCTGAGATTAACTTATAATTTGGCTTTGATTTAGTAGATATATTATATGTGACACATTTATTTAACAAGGCTGAGTTCTCATGCGGGGAGGGGAATTTATATTCGGCGCACTCTCAAGGCAATCCTCCCCCCCCCCCCTCCTCCTCTCTTTGACACTCCCTGTAAGTTTAAAATTTGGCAATTTTGGTTCCGATCTTACGTTATTGACCGGCACTATGTGTCCGGTCAGGTATTAAGATAGACAGATGGCCGTAAGCTAAGACAGACAAACGGCGAGCCCATTGAAATAGCATTGACGGATCGGACCTAGCACCCTAGCAGCATATCCTCTATTCTCCGTAGGATTAGTACTAGACACCCTGCACTGCTGCCCTCTGCCAGGGTGATTATAAACTAATTCCGCTGACTCCTCCCATTCCTCAGCATTGCCTAGCTCACAATCCGCTAAAATATACCTAGCCCCATATGGTCTATTGACTCCCACCCAGAATGCACTGCTCATTCCGGTCTGCTGAGTTTTCAATAGGTACATGGCATTTGAAAACTCACTGGAGCCCGCCCAAGGTTATCACACCTCCCATAGAAGCTCCCCAGTACCACCGCGGTGGCTTAATCTGTACATTGCGGCCCTTAAAGGGAAGTGGCAACATGTTTGTGACACCTGGATAATAACCCTTTAAGGCCTTCTATATACACCCATCCCCAACACAGTACACCTTGTAATACGAATATAGTAATGGGTAATGTTGGCCTCAAAGGGTTAACTATATAGTGAATGTCGTCTGCTATTTCCTATGCCGCTCTCTGCTACTTACCAGGCCACCACAAGCCTCACACATACCCCTTTTGTCATTAGAAAGTCGAATGAGTGATCTAATTTTAGAACAATACGTTATTTCTCATTTCTGACAGCAGAATCGTAATCCCCAGGAAAAACTGATACACTTTAATAGGTCACATGCCTTATTTGATCAAATTCCAGGCGAGCAGGTGGGTGTGGGCAAGCAGGTGGGTGTGGGCAAGCAGGTGGGTGTGGGCAGGCAGGTGGTTGGGGGCAAGCAGGTGGCTGTGGGCGTCGTCGCACGCCAGCCCGTAAACGCCGCCTTACGTCTCAGCCAAAAAGCGAGTCCGTTGGAGCGTAAACTGCAGCGGCCTGTATCTTTTTCGCCGTGTCTGTCCGCCACGGGCGGCGTGCTTTGCAGATGATTTTGGCTGTAGGTGAGCAGGTGGCTGTGGGAAAGCAGGTGGCTAGGGGCGAGCAGGTGGCTGTGGGCGTCAGCGCCCGGCAGCATGTAACCGCTGTTTTACGTCTCGGCCGAAAAGCGAGTAGATCCGAGCGTCGGCAGCGACACCATCGCCATTTCCGTTTCGCCCTGTCGGTCGGCTGCGGGGCAGCGTGTGCTACGTGTCCATGCCTTTGCCGTCGATCCCCTGTCCCCCGCCCCCGTTCTCCCTCTATCCTGTTCTCCCTTTGTCCCGTTCTCCCTTTGTCCCGTTCGCCCTTTATCCCGTTCTCCGTTTATCCCGTTCTCCGTTTATCCCGTTCTCCGTTTATCCCGTTCTCACTTTATCCCGTTCTCCGTTTATCCTGTTCTCCGTTTATCCCGTTCTCCATTTCTCCCTTTCTCCCTTTCTCCCTTTCTTCTGTTCGCCGTTTATCCCGTTCGCCTTTTATCCCGTTCTCCGTTTATCCCATTCTTTGTTTATCCCATTCTCCCTTTATCCCGTTCTCCCTTTATCCTCTTCTCCCTTTCTCCCTTTCTCCCACTCTCCCTTTCTCCCGTTCTCCCTTTATCCCGTTCGCCCTTCATCCCGTTTGCCCTTTATCCTGTTCTCAGTTTATCCCGTTCGCCGTTTATCCCGTTCGCCGTTTATCCCGTTCACCGTTTATCCCGTTCCCCCTTTATCCCGTTCCCCCTTTATCCCGTTCCCCCTTTATCCTGTTCTCCCTTTATCCCGTTCTCCCTTTCTCCCGTTCGCCCTTTATCCCGTTCGCCCTTTATCCCCTTCTCCGTTTATCCCGTTCTCCGTTTATCCCGTTCTCCGTTTATCCCGTTCTCCGTTTATCCCGTTCTCCGTTTATCCCCTTCTTCCTTTATCCCGTTCTCCCTTTATCCCGTTCTCCCTTTCTCCCCTTCTCCCTTTATCCCGTTCTCCCTTTATCCCGTTCTCCCTTAATCCCGTTCGCCCTTTATCCCGTTCACCCTTTATCCCCTTCTCCGTTCACCCGTCCTGCGTTTATCCCCTTCTACGTTCATCCCGTTCTCCCTTTCTCCCGTCCTTCGTTAACCCGTTCTCCGTTTATCCTGTTCTCCGTTTATCCTGTTCTCCGTTTATCCTGTTCTCCGTTTATCCCCTTCTCCGTTTATCCCGTTCTCCCGTTCTCCCTTTCTCCCGTTCTCTGTTTATCCCGTTCTCTGTTTCTCCCGTTCTCCGTTTAGCCCGCTCTCTGTTTAGGCTGTTCTCTGTTTATCCCGTTCTCCGTTTAGCCCGTTCTCTGCTTAGCCCGTTCTGCGTTTATCCCGTTCTCCGTTTATCCTGTTCTCCATTTAGCCCGTTCTCCGTTTATCCCGCTCTCCGTTTATCCCATTCTCTGTTTATCCCGCTCTCCGTTTATCCCGCTCTCCCTTTATTCCGCTCTCCCTTTATCCCGCTCTCCATTTATCCTGTTCTCCGTTTATCCCGTTCTCCCTTTCTCCCGGTTTCCCGTTCTCCCTTTCTCCGTTTATCCCGTTTTCCGTTTATCCCATTCTACGTTTATCCCATTCTCTGTTTATCCCGCTCTCTGTTTATCCCGTTCTCCGTTTATCCCGCTCTCCGTTTATCCCGCTCTCCCTTTATCCCGTTCTCCCGTTCTCCCTTTCTCCCGTTCTCTGTTTCTCCCGTTCTCTGTTTCTCCCATTCTCCGTTTAGCCCGTTCTCCGTTTAGCCCGTTCTTCATTTATCCCGTTCTCCGTTTATCCCGCTCTCCGTTTATCCCGCTCTCGCTTTATCCCGCTCTCCCTTTATCCTGTTCTCTGTTTATCCCCTTCTCCCTTTCTCCCGTTCTCCGTTTATCCCGTTTTCCGTTTAGCCCGTTCTCCGTTTATCCCGTTCTCCGTTTATCCTGCTCTCCGTTTATCCCGTTCTCCGTTTATCCTGTTCTCCGTTTATCCCGCTCTCCGTTTATCCCTTTCTTCCCTTCTCCCTTTCTCCCTTTCTCTCGCTCTCCCTTTCTCCCTTTCTCCCGTCCTCCCTTTCTCCCGTTCTCTGTTTCTCCCGTTCTCTGTTTCTCCCGTTCTCTGTTTCTCCCTTTCTCCGTTTAGCCCGTTCTGCTTTTAGCCCGTTCTCCGTTTAGCCCGTTCTCCGTTTAGGCCGTTCTCTGTTTATCCCGTTCATATTTAACGCTATCCCGCTCTCCATTTATCCTGTTCTCCCTTTATCCCGTTCTCCCTTTCTCCCGGTTTCCCGTTCTCCCTTTCTCCCGTTCTCCCTTTCTCCCGTTCTCCGTTTATCCCGTTTTCCGTTTATCCCGCTCTCCGTTTATCCCGTTCTCCGTTTATCCCGCTCTCCGTTTATCCCGCTCCCCCTTTATCCTGCTCTCCCTTTATCTCGCTCTCCCTTTATCCCGCTCTCCGTTTATCCTGTTCTCCGTTTATCCCGTTCTCCCTTTCTTCCGGTTTCCCGTTCTCCCTTTCTCCCGTTCTCCGACAAACAGAACCCTATTATTATTTCATTTGACTCAAAATCCAAAATTCTAATTTGGTTGCCGGTCACCACACCTACGGTGTGCAAATCCTAGAGCAGAACCTTTGCATCCTAGTTTAGGCTGGTACCAATCTCCTACAGTGGATGGTTTACGAGGAACTACCGGGGTAGCAGCAGAATGAGATGCGAGCCAGAACTGTGTGAAATAAGTCATGTGTTGAATGTTGGAACCAGTTACTGTAAATTCTCCCCTAGAAGCTGCTGCTTATGAGAGTTTCAGAACCCCAGTGCGACTTATTAATAGTTTTTCCAAAGTCTAGATGTGGCTTATACAAATGTATGAGGCTTTACTAGTATAATGCATTACTAAATGATAATTTTCAGAACTCAGGTGTGATTCTAAGATTGTCCCAAACTATGGGAGTGGCGTATACAAGGGTTAGGCTTCTACGCAAGGTTTTACGGTACGTCCAATAACCTTTAGCACCGAGTATCAGTCGCAGGCTGATTTAGATCACAGACATTTCTCAGCAAAACAGAGGCCATGTTAAATTCTTTATTGGATATTTTTTCTTATTTTTTTAGTATACGACTTTTCAAATTCAGGACAATAGGAATACGTGTCCTAAAAGTGTTTCGGGGAAAATGAATTCAGTAGTTTTTGAAGCCCGTTGTTATATGACCTAGCAACATAATATGCAGCCCTACCAATCGTTAAGGGCTGCATAATGCACATTGGTCCGAAGGGTCGTCATGATGCATGAATGCAACCCTGTTAAGTCTACTCACAAGGACTGCATTCATGTATCATGTCGAGAAAAGGGCATAGCGCACTTAAGTACAGTGTTTCCCTCGGAAGGCTAAGTTTGTCCAGTCTGCAGTAAGTTATAATAACTAATAACTTATTTTTCTCTCTTTTTTTGGGGGGGGGGGGGGGGGGACAAAGGGCTTTTAGTTCAATTTGATTTACCTCATTAATTTGCAAACAAAACTCATTGTACATGAAGTCTGTACAAGTCTGCCTGCCATTACGTTGCCATGCTGATTTTCCTCTTTTAGAATTGAATTGTACGTGAACCTAGTTTGTTGTGCTAAAAATGACGAATTCACAAATTTCTTCCACTAGGATGCATAGTGCTGAAGTGAAAACAGTTAAATACTTATGAAGTAGTTATGTACATTGTTGAAGGATTAAGAAGACGCATTGAAATCAAAGAAATTAGAGTTTTAAAGTCATGTGTCCTACCGTTAATTTACGTGTTTAGAAGGAGTGTTTCTCCTCGTCCTATTTATGATATTATCCGGTTCCAATAGAAGTGAAAGGAAATGCAACATACCTGCATTGTATATAGGTAAATGTACATAAAATAATAAAGATTTTATGAATAAAAGAAAACCCTTTGTACTGTCATTCTTCCATCGCATAAAGTGTACATGTATGTACCATTCAATGGATAGTTTGGGGCTTGGTACAGTTTCATAAATATATTGGTCTAATGAACCACAGACGTAGGGAACGGATAGAAAAGGGGCAAATATGTCACTGGCCACTAACAACTTAGGTATAGATGGCTTCAGCAAGCAGGAATGTTAAGTCTTAAACCACGGTGGTGGGGCAGAACAATAGACTTCACACCTTGGTTACATAGCATACCCTGGTTTAAGGTAGCTGTCTAGGATAAAAAACGGACCTACTGCGCATCTCATTGCACATACCAGAGGGCAGGGCAGCATATGTTCCTCTAGCCGGATAACATGATGTGCATAGCCTCATGTACTTATACAGGCATTTCTCTATCAATACACTAGGGGGCAGTAGTGAGCCAGTGATTAGAAATGCACTCTCCCAGCATAGGGCTCTTTCACTAGAACACTTTAAGTATAGGCCTCATGGCAAAATGATAAAAAAAACTAAAATAATGCACGGGACCCTATGTTGAAATTACATAATATTTTAATTTGGATATGATGGTATGGATGTTTTGTGGGAGTTTAGGCATAATTCAAAAACTTTCACTACTATTCCTCATTGATTAAAACTATTTTCCCTCTTTGATCTTAGGGAAATACTTTTAATTTTCGAAATTCTATATTAAAAAAAGTAGCCCGGGACCACCCCTATTTCTTTTTCCTATTGAGTTGCGAATTTTGCAAAGAACCTGGAGAAATGTTTTGGTAGAAATTCAAAAACTTTTGAGCCATCCTAGACAGCCACCATTAAACAGATAGACAATGGTTATGAAAAGGTATGTAGATTAACCACAGCTTGCTGGTAGTGCGACTTGGGCTTCGCCCTCGTCTGGCCCCCACCAGCAAGCTGTGGTTAAGCAGGCGCGGATCCAGGGGGGGGCCGGGGGGACCTTGCCCCCCCCCCCTTCAAAAAAAAAAAAAAAAAAAAAAAAAAAGGAAGAGGAGGAGGGAGGAGAAAGAAAAAAAGGGGGGAGGGGCCAAGATCTTGAAGACATTTCAAACTGTATGATACCAGAATTTCTACACATGCCTTCAGAATTTAGAGGGGGGGGCAAGATTTTTTATCCACCCCTCCCCCATTCTAAGCTCACCTAATGCAGAATCATGCAGTCCCTCCTGCTCTCCCCAGGCCAGCCCAAGGCCCACCCAACGGAGGTCTAGATCTGAGATCTACCTTAAAGGTGTAGGGGCAGGCTAGACTTTTCGTTCAATGTGCCTGCAATATGTACAGGGAACCCATTTAGGGCTAACACTGGAATTATTTTCACCTCAATGTGCCTGCAAGATGTGGAGGGGGGCCCATTTAGGGCTACCATTCAGAGAATTCAAGTAGCGATGGACCTAAAATGTGTGCAGGGAGGGGCCATTCAGGGCTACTTTTCTAAGATTCTTTAGTTGCAATTTTCCCCAATGTGCGGAGTCAGAGCTACATTTTGGAGAGTTCCTACAGTCAATAGTATTAATGGTGGATCTTGGCCAAAACAGAAAGGGGGAAAAGGAGAAAAGAAGCTAGCCCCATCTCCCTTCCTCTAAATTCTGTCACCAATCCCTCTCCTTTCTCTTTCCCCCTATCCATGTATCTCTACCCTGGTATCTGCCTGTTCCCTGCTCCGATTTGGGGAGGAATATGAAGGTAGACTTGGCCAGGTAATTTACTTTCAAAGGGAATGAATAGGGAAAATTTGATAACTTGAAACTATTGTTTAAATAGGAACACACTAACCTCTCAATCTACAACTCTCAAATGCACTAGAATGCACCATTTGATGTCTAAATTTCAAAATTTTCTTCGGGGGGGGGGGGGGGGGGGCATGCCCCCAAACCCCCCTTGTTGGTCGCAGCGCTGCGCTTGCGAAACGCGGCGCTGCGCTTGCGATAGTCCACCTCTTGACAACAACACTCAGCCAGATCTTGGCCCCCCCCCCTTACCAAATTCCTGGATCCGCCCCTGTAATAAGTCTACATACCTTTTCATAACAATTGTCTATCTATTACATAAATGGAAAATGTTCACTTGTGATTTTTTTGACAAACGTAGAAACATCATGAGAAGGTGTGAATTACAATGGGATCCAGTTCCATGGTTGATGTTTGCCCAAGTTCCTTCTCCTGACAGTTTGTGTTACTCTGTTGACCATTGTAATCCGAGACCAAAATGCTATTAGCGGCACCACTGCAGTAATGTATTGTCTTGTATAAATATTATAGTTGTCAGCCGTTTCCATAACAGACTTGTTCAATCAGATCTACCCATGTGTCGTCATGTTTGGGTACATGGATCGATGAGACCTGGCCTGTCTACTCACCCACCACATCGTGCTCACCTTTGGCCAGCCGCACCAATTGTGCCTAAGTTTGGCCAATTTGGCCCTGACTAAAGCTGACCAAGGGCAAGATGGACTAGACATAACAGTACAGTAATGGGGGAGCTAATAATGGGAGGGGGGCTAGTAATGTGGGGGGGGGGTAGTAAAGGGGGGGGGGGCTAGTAATGCTAGGGGGGCTAGTAATGGAGGGGGCTAGTAATGGGAGGGGGGCTAGTAATGGGAGGGAGGCTAGTAATGGAGGGGGCTAGTAATGGGAGGGAGGCTAGTGATGGGAGGGAGGCTAGTAATGGGAGGGGGGCTAGTAATGGGAGGGGGGCTAGTAATGGGAGTGAGGCTAGTAATGGGAGGGGGGCTAGTAATGGGAGGGGGGCTAGTAATGGGAGGGGGGCTAGTAATGGGAGGGGGCCTAGTATTTGGAGGGAGGGCTAGTAATGGGAGGGGGGCTAGTAATGGGAGGGGGGGTAATAAGGGGGGGCTAGTAATGTTAGGGGGGGCTAAGGGGGCTAGTAATGGGAGGGGGGCTAGTAATGCAGGGGGCTAGTAATGGGAGGGGGGCTAGTAATGGGAGGGAGGCTAGTAATGGGAGGGAGGCTAGTAATGGGAGGGGGGCTAGTAATGGGAGGGGGGCTAGTAATGGGAGGGGGGCTAGTAATGGGAGGGAGGCTAGTAATGGAGGGGGCTAGTAATGGGAGGGAGGCTAGTGATGGGAGGGAGGCTAGTAATGGGAGGGGGGCTAGTAATGGGAGGGGGGCTAGTAATGGGAGTGAGGCTAGTAATGGGAGGGGGGCTAGTAATGGGAGGGGGCCTAGTATTTGGAGGGAGGGCTAGTAATGGGAGGGGGGCTAGTAATGGGAGGGGGGGTAATAAGGGGGGCTAGTAATGTTAGGGGGGGCTAAGGGGGCTAGTAATGGGAGGGGGGCTAGTAATGCAGGGGGCTAGTAATGGGAGGGGGGCTAGTAATGGGAGGGAGGCTAGTAATGGGAGGGAGGCTAGTAATGGGAGGGGGGCTAGTAATGGGAGGGGGGCTAGTAATGGGAGGGGGGCTAGTAATGGGATGGGGCCTAGTAATGGAGGGGGGCTAGTAATGGGAGGGGGGCTAGTAATGGGAGGGGGGCTAGTAATGGGAGGGGGGCTAGTAATGGGAGGGGGGCTAGTAATGGGAGGGGGGCTAGTAATGGGAGGGAGGCTAGTAATGGGAGGGAGGCTAGTAATGGGAGGGGGGCTAGTAATGGGAGGGGGGCTAGTAATGGGAGGGGGGCTAGTAATGGGAGGGGGCCTAGTAATTGGAGGGAGGGCTAGTAATGGGAGGGGGGCTAGTAATGGGAGGGGGGGTAGTAAGGGGGGGGCTAGTAATGTTAGGGGGGCTAGTAATGGAGGAGGCTAGTAATGGGAGGGGGGCTAGTAATGTAGGGGGCTAGTAATGGGAGGGGGGCTAGTAATGGGAGGGAGGCTAGTAATGGGAGGGGGGCTAGTAATGGGAGGGGGGCTAGTAATGGGAGGGGGGCTAGTAATGGGAGGGGGCCTAGTATTTGGAGGGAGGGCTAGTAATGGGAGGGGGGCTAGTAATGGGAGGGGGGGTAATAAGGGGGGGCTAGTAATGTTAGGGGGGGCTAAGGGGGCTAGTAATGGGAGGGGGGCTAGTAATGCAGGGGGCTAGTAATGGGAGGGGGCTAGTAATGGGAGGGAGGCTAGTAATGGGAGGGAGGCTAGTAATGGGAGGGGGGCTAGTAATGGGAGGGGGGCTAGTAATGGGAGGGGGGCTAGTAATGGGATGGGGCCTAGTAATGGAGGGGGGCTAGTAATGGGAGGGGGGCTAGTAATGGGAGGGGGGCTAGTAATGGGAGGGGGGCTAGTAATGGGAGGGGGGCTAGTAATGGGAGGGGGGCTAGTAATGGGAGGGAGGCTAGTAATGGGAGGGAGGCTAGTAATGGGAGGGGGGCTAGTAATGGGAGGGGGGCTAGTAATGGGAGGGGGGCTAGTAATGGGAGGGGGCCTAGTAATTGGAGGGAGGGCTAGTAATGGGAGGGGGGCTAGTAATGGGAGGGGGGGTAGTAAGGGGGGGCTAGTAATGTTAGGGGGGCTAGTAATGGAGGAGGCTAGTAATGGGAGGGGGGCTAGTAATGTAGGGGGCTAGTAATGGGAGGGGGGCTAGTAATGGGAGGGAGGCTAGTAATGGGAGGGAGGCTAGTAATGGGAGGGGGGCTAGTAATGGGAGGGGGGCTAGTAATGGGAGGGGGGCTAGTAATGGGAGGGGGGCTAGTAATGGGAGGGGGGCTAGCAATGGGAGGGAGGGCTAGTAATGGGAGGGGGGCTAGTAATGGGAGGGGGGCTAGTAATGGGAGGGGGGCTAGTAATGGGAGGGGGGCCTAGTAATGGAGGGGGCTAGTAATGGGAGGGGGCCTAGTAATGGAGGGGGGCTAGTAATGGGAGGGGGCTAGTAATGGGAGGGGGGCTAGCAATGGGAGGGGGCCTAGTAATGGAGGGGGGTAGTAAAGGGAGGTAAGGCCACACGGCAGCCGTAGCCGGTGGCGAAGGCAGGAAGTCGGGGGGGGGGGAGGCAGGTAGCATCCCACAGACCCCTTAAAGGGGGTGCAGATGGGTCCCCCCCCCCCGAGGTCGGAAAGTCGCTTTAAGGGGTACAGGTCGAAAAGTCGCTTTTTTGGACCCTTTATTAAAGTTTAACCTACTGTCAATATTGTCCAAAAGTCGCCAGGTCGCTTTTATAATTGCATTAGGTCGATAGTCGCCTCCAAAACAGCCCAGGTCGCCAGTACTTTTGACCCATCTGCAGCCATAAAGGGTCATACATATCCTGTTAATGACAGTAGCATCACCACAGAGGAATTGGAAATATATCGTATCATTTATTTTTATTTGTGTCGCTGCACCATCCCATTGAGATGACAAAACTTCCGTGGCTAGCATGTATAGAACAAACAGAATTCGAGATTATTCACCAGAGAAAATGCCGGTTCATTGGAGGAAAGCTGCTATAGAATGACACACATGACACACATTACATCACAAATAAAGTCGAATTGTTACATTAAAAAAAAAACAAAAAAAAACACACAAAAAAAACACATGGACCCCCTAGTTTTCACCGCTTTCTGAGGGGGGCGGGGTGGGGGAGGCAGGTACAGTGGCCCAGAAGGGCCAAAAAATAGAAAAGTGAAAAGTGCAAAGTGAAAATCAAAAAGTGCAAAGTGAAAATCAAAAAGTGCAAAGTGAAAATCAAAAAGTGAAAAGTGAAAATCAAAAAGTGAAAAGTGCAAATCAAAAAGTGAAAAGTGCAAACCTAAAAGTGAAAAGTGCAAACCTAAAAGTGAAAAGTGAAAATCAAAAAGTGAAAAGTGAAAATCAAAAAGTGAAAACCAAAAAGTAAAAAGTGGTTTGAGGTTTGAGGTTTGAGGTTTCCACTTTCAGTGTCACGCTGTCAATCTGTCAACAGGTTGTGACAGGTATCTTTTAGCATTGGGTCAGAATTTCCAAAAATGTGATTTTCGGAAAATTGGCAGAAATAGCGAGAAAAAAGGTCAGAAACGAAAAAAGGCAATTTTTTCTGGGAAAATGTCCAATTGGACAGAAAAATGGTCAGAATTTCCAAAATTGTGATTTACGGGAAATTGGCAGAAATGGCGAGAAAAAATGTCAGAAATGAAAAAAGTCTATTTTTTCCGGGAAAATGTCCAATTGGGCGAGAAAAATGGTCAGAATTTCCAAAAATGTGATCTTTGGTAAATTTAGTTATATAGACACAGAAAATTAATTATGGCCCAATTGTAATGACAAATACTGATGGGAGAACTCTCTGAACCTGCCTTCATGCTCAAAGGGAAAGGTGTATTTCCCAAGTTTGACCACATAGCAAAATGAGAAATTCTATATTATACACTTTGATACTACATTTGCCTCATGCCAGTAACCTATAGAGCCAGTTCAAAGAAGAACACATCCTCAACCCAAGCGATTTCTGAATTATAGGCCCTGGGAAATGGCCCAGAAATAAGGTACCAAAAAAGTGTACTTGAATTTTTTTCATTTCTGACCTTTTTTCTCCCCATTTTTGCCAATTTCCCGAAGATCACATTTTTGGAAATTTTGACCATTTTTCTCGCCCAATTGGACATTTTCCCGGAAAAAATGAACTTTTTTCATTTCTGACCTTTTTTCTCGCCATTTCTGCCAATTTCCCGAAAATCACATTTTTGGCAATTCTGACCATTTTTCTCGCCCAATTGGACATTTTCCCGGAAAAAATAAGACTTTTTTCATTTCTGACCTTTTTTCTCGCCATTTCTGCCAATTTCCTGATAAATCACATTTTTGGAAATTCTGACCCAATGCTATAAGATACCTGTCACAACCTGTTGACAGATTGACAGCGTGACACTGAAAGTGGAAACCTCAAACCTCAAACCTCAAACCTCAAACAACTTTTTGGTTGTCACTTTTTGATATGCACTTTTCACTTTTTGATTTGCACTTTTCACTATTTCGGTGTCATTTTCAGACAGTCATATTTCCCTAAATAATCTTGGTTTACTTATGGTAACACATATGCCTATTGACATAGTTATATAGACACAGAAAATTAATTATGGCCCAATTGTAATGACAAATACTGGTGGGAGAACTCTCTGAACCTGCCTTCATGCTCAAAGGGAAAGGTGTATTTCCCAAGTTTGACCACATAGCAAAATAAGAAATTCTATATTATACACTTTGATATTACATTTGCCTCATGCCAGTAACCCATAAAACCAGTTCTGAGAAGGACACATCGTCAACCCAAGCGATTTCTGAATTATAGGCCCTGGGAAATGGCCCAGAAATAAGGTACCAAAAAAGTGTACTTGACTTTTTTTCATTTCTGACCTTTTTTCTCGCCATTTCTGCCAATTTCCCGAAAATCGCATTTTTGGAAATTCTGACCGTTTTTCTCGCCCAATTGGAAATTTTCTCGGAAAAAATAAGACTTTTTTCGTTTTTGACCTTTTTTCTCGCCATTTCCGCCAATTTCCCGAAAATCACATTTTTGGAAATTCTGACCATTTTTCTCGCCAATTGGACATTTTCCCGGAAAAAATTGCCTTTTTTCGTTTCTGACCTTTTTTCTCGCTATTTCTGCCAATTTCCCGAAAATCACATTTTTGGAAATTCTGACCCAATGCTAAAAGATACCTGTCACAACCTGTTGACAGATTGACAGCGTGACACTGAAAGTGGAAACCTCAAACCTCAAACCTCAAACCACTTTTTACTTTTTGGTTTTCACTTTTTGATTTTCACTTTTCACTTTTTGATTTTCACTTTTCACTTTTAGGTTTGCACTTTTCACTTTTAGGTTTGCACTTTTCACTTTTTGATTTGCACTTTTCACTTTTTGATTTGCACTTTTCACTTTTTGATTTGCACTTTTCACTTTTTGATTTTCACTTTCCACTTTTTGATTTTCACTTTCCACTTTTTGATTTTCACTTTTCACTTTTCACTTTTCTATTTTTTGGCCCTTCTGGGCCACTGTAGGCAGGTGACCTTGGGTGCAAATGCACTTTATATTAGGGTGGTCCCACACAACTTCATTGACAGAAGCTCTGAGTCACTGAGTATCATGTAGGAATTCCCACTCTGCGCAACCTTAAAGGCCTATGTTACCTTTGCCCACAGACATACAGGCCGCGCAGGTAGTAACATAGTGCAGAGCAAACACACTGGCTACCTGTGCTATACCATAGGCGCCCCTCAGGAGTCAGGCAGGGGCAGTGGCCGAAAATACACGTTATGTAGAGGGATGGCAAGCCTACGCTAGACATGGCATCATGTAAAGGGACCACCCAGATTATTGAACATGATAATAGACTTCCAATATAGTGGGGTTATTTTGTATTAAAACCAATAATTCTCATATAAATCAATCAACAATTCCTTCAACTATTTTTTTTGGATGATCCCCTTTTGTAGAAAATTGAATATGAAAACAGGTCAATTTTATTTTCCCATGTTGTCAATAAATATATTGTGCTTACATGGTCTTGATTCAAAGAGAATCTGAACGTACATTTTGCAATGGTGGGATAGAATATAATTTATTATATATAAACATGGATTTTGTGGTTAAAAATTAATTTGTTGTCTTGTTAATCTGTCCAGATTTATATATGCTTTGATGAGTGCTTATATATATGATATCACCGAAATGTTAAAATTATTAGAAACAATCCTCTAAATATTTATTTGAGCCCTGTTTGTAATTGGTAACCATTTCAATAGACTTACCCAAGGAAAGCTCCATTTTGACCAATATAGAAATGGTAAAGTTCTATTTTTTTGTCATTTTTGTGCAGTCAATACATACATAACCAACCTGCTTCAATGATATGGGAATCTGAACGTGAGATATATAAGGTAGCCAATGCCTTTAAGTATGCGCAGTTCCGGAATTGTGCCAGTTCCGATATAGCACTTGACATATGTCTAGTGCTACTATAATTTCTAACAACATTATATAGGTATGTAAGGAGAGTCGGGAGTATTCACGTTCTTCCTCTGTCTGCAATACCCCAACTGTACCGTCATGTTCAATCCCTTAAGGACCCCATTGTGCTTTAACTTAACTTGTCAGGACTGCATAAATGCATCGTACCTAAAAGCAACCTGAAATATATATGTTTCAAGCACTGTAAGTATATCTTAAATAAGTGTCTGTCATTTATGATCACTGGATTAACCATCCCTTCAAGTTCATAAACGCCAGGGCACTTATTCACAAAGATACATTAACCATGTATGCTGATACATGACAAGCATGTAAATCATCACATAACAATATTCATTGATTTAAAACTAAGTTTATTGCACAACACACAGAAAAAAGGTCCATAAAGAGTAGATCTCCCGATGCCAATATTGAGAATTCGACTAGCCATTAGTGTACAGTCAGGCTGTTAAAGCTATCTACACTATATAATGCAGCTGGTACTATCCCTCATGGGAAATAACATGAGAAAATGTCTTTGCTTTTGTGTAACTCACATTTCTTTTAGAAAAGGACCAATTGCAGTATAAAATATATACACCAGAGATATCGCGAAAAGTGGATGTGTCAAAGTTCTTAGAGTGAGCGGATTTTTTTTTTTTTTCTCAGGTCACTTATAATATGTAAATTATTCAAATGGATCAGAAGCCCTGACATTTTAAGTTTGGAATTCTTTTCGAGATTTTGTTTACAGAGATATGTTATATATACCAGCTGCATCTCATTCATCATTTGAGGACAGATGTTGCAAAAATATGACATTAATCATCCTGATGTACCAATGCAGCACCGGCGAGTACATTGGTGCATCATGCTGACCCTACGTGAGTGTCTCAACCCTGGAGGGTCGGCATTATCGTTGAATGCAGCATTGGTGAGTTACTCGCCAGGCCCGGGGGGGGGGGGGGGTACTCAATTTTTTTTTTGACACGGGTGTGCGGCTGACCCTTTGACAACCCTTACCCTTGGTGAGGGGGATTTTGGTCAGAAGTTACCCTTGGTGAGGGGGATCTTGGTCAAAAGTTACCCTTGCTGAGGGGGATTTTGGACAAAAGTGCCTAGGTTTTAGTAATTTTCCTTGAGCAGTCGGCCTTCGTGTAAGAATTTTGGACAAAAGTGACCTTTGTTGCAAGGAATTTTGGCAAAATGTGACCCTTTTCGGGGGAATATTGTTGAAATCTCTGAAAAGTGACCCTTGGTGAGGGGGGTTTTGGTGAAAATTGACCCTTGGTGAGGGGGATTTTGGTGAAAAGCAGACCCTTGGTGAGGGGGATTTTGCTCAAAAAGTGCCCTTCCCAGCCGCACACCTGTGTATACAAAATATATTAAGTGCCCCCCCCGGGTCGCCAGGGCTGCCTTAACAATAGAAAACAATGGAAAACAACATATTTGACATAATGGATAATGTATAGTCTTCTTCTATAGAGATTAACTACACCTTACGGATGATTGAGGGAGATCTATGCAACTATTTTAGAAGCAATGTCATGGTTGGGATCAAGACGTTTTATATTTATATGAATGTGTCTATCTTTCTGTAAGAGGATAATCCCAACGGTAAAGGCTCAGTTGATTTACATCATTATTATAAGCATAATGATTCGATTGCACATAAACACATAAGGTAGAGCAGTGCGAGTAAGAATGAGATTTTAGCTAAAAGCGAGTGGTTTGGGAAGTTTCCTTTTCTGCCCTCATGTGGAGTCTGTGTAGGGACCTGTGTTTGCCCTTAATGACTGACCCGGTACCATTCATGTTCATTGAGGACCTGGAGGTTTTTCATGTTGTCATTGTTGTAGAGCTGGCAGGTCCGTTCTGACTGTGTGTGTTTTAACCAGTAGCAGCGGGGCTCCATAGCACACAGAACACTGCATCCATCAACTGACTCTGTTTGTACAGTATCAATAAGGGATCCCACTTGGAGGGTCTCCCCCTTGGCAATGGCATTGAATTGGAAACCAACTGGAAGTAATAAAAGAGATAATAAGCTTAAATGTACATACCAATGATATCATAAAAGTGTGTTTTGGATGAATGCTTGAAACTGATTTACATTGAGGTTGAGAAATGCAATCAAAAGTAAAAGTTCATGATTTTGACTATATAGTTATATACTACCCAATCTGTAAGCATTAGCAACCTGATTTAACAGTAAATGTTTTGCAAAAAGCATGATATTAACAAATGACAGGTAATACTAGTTTTGCAAGAAACTTTAGTATCATGTATACTGTGGTATACATTTCTCTTATAAGAATACCAGATGGGTGTCAATGTAATGATAAATAATTTTACATAGC
Organism: Harmothoe impar; assembly: GCA_947462335.1. Lineage (NCBI taxonomy): Eukaryota > Metazoa > Annelida > Polychaeta > Phyllodocida > Polynoidae > Harmothoe > Harmothoe impar. The sequence goes on from OX381707.1 coordinate 69,755,892, forward strand.
AGTTAAAGCAGGTACAGTACTATAGACACTATTATTACTGTACTGTCGTGATTTAGCGCCGGGGTGCTCTTTAATTTGGCGGGGCAATTAAACTATAGACATGCACTTATACAAGATCCTATTTTAGTGCTTATTTTAGGAACATTATTGTAAGAACATTATTCTAGGAACATTTCAAGACCCCTGTACCCCTGTTGCTTATACACGACTGGTGCTCTTTCGAAACTGGCACGTCTTCAAGATATTACGGTATATAATCTGAGCTGATAGACTATGTAGTTTCAAATTCTGGCCTCTGCCATGTTTTAATGTATGTACCATAGAAGATGCGACGTTGACAAATGCCCGGCTTTTCCATACTGCAATCATCATCAGCCCACTTCTTGAGTACCCCGCTATTTATTTGTGTACACAAGTGTGTGTTACTATCTGGTTGCTGTGGATGGTAATTATGCCATTTGAAGGGGCTGCCGTCATTCCAACTGGCATTAGGTTCTTCATATCCAATCCATGAGTCTTTGCTGAAGCTGTAAGATTCAAAAGGTTCAAGAGAATAGTTCACCACTGAGGGATATCTAACAAGCTGGAGCCAAGAGAGATAACCCTCGGTGATGAACTATTTGAGTGCCCTATTTTTCATGTAATTAGTGGCAATATTTGTTTTATAATGGCTACATGATCGATTATGGCCTTAAACCTTGAGATACTGGGGAGGGTTATTTAACAGGTGTAAGATGCAATGTTATTTGTTTAAAACAATGGGGCTGCTGTATACACCATGGAATACATAGACAAAGGTTCACGAGTTTTGGTCTGTTGACAGGGTAATTTCACAAGAAATACTGCTTGTGACTCCATAATATTGATTTAGCAATTTACCTCTTATGAGAGCTGATTCTATGAATATGTTTCATATGTATATAGTACCAGTATCATTACTTTGTTTTATATACAAGTTCTTACCCCACATTCTTAACGAAATCAATGATAAAGTCTGATGTTTCCTGAGAGTCAATTGTAGCAAGGTTTCCACCTTTGCTGGCACAGGTCTGTTCCATGTTATGGAACGTGTCAGCAGTTGTCTCCACCCAGTAACATACACGCTTGTATACATTTGTCCCGGACTGACAGATGTTTGCTGAAGTACAAGACGTTTCTGGGTGTATTACTTTTTTTCAAAACCTGAACTGTTTTCTCTCACTTTCATCAATTGTCTTTTTGCTTAAAAAATCAAGAATGTATTTCACATCTTAACTTTTTAGGGACGGCATGATGCCCTTGGTGGGCGTTATCCATTAATGCAGCCGTAGCAAGTAACTCACACTACATTCAAGCATAGTGCTGACGAATATGCATCAATGCTGCACCAGTGAGTTACTCGCCGAGGTTGCATTGGTGCATCATGACGACATGTCATCATTTAGCCACTTGCCTGGTTAAATATGGAGTATCATGACATGACTTGAGCTCCTATAAACACTAAACTCGGGCTGAGGGGCCTCATACTAAATTGAACTGATGTGATTATTGTAAGATAGGCAGATCATTTAGGTTCACAACATTGGCGAATTGCCTGTCATTTTAATGTGGATACAAAATATATAATCATTTTATCTAAATCTTATAATAATGAACAAATAGATAATTCATTTATCATCATTATCATATCTAGATAGCAGGCATACAGAAAGGGGTATTCCTGTGGGATCAGTACCAAATTTAGGTATGAAGCATCTACTATTATTTGGAATGTAAAAAGAACGTTTTAGAGCCTAAATTGGTGTCCTTGTAAATATATATGTTGTCATAAACTCATGATTTTCATTCCAAATAGAAAAATCAAAGAAGCCTACTGATAGAAAGATTCACGGAGTTCTATACCGTCTAGATCAAAATCTATGGCCTACAGGATGAAAATGTATAATCATAATTATGCTACCGGTAATCAGATAGAGGTATCTCAGACACAAATAGACTTAGAGCTTATTAAGAGTTTGGATAGGGTAATGCCCACCCACATTTGTGAAGCTATTTCTCAAAAACCTAGAAATGAAATTGTCAATTGTAATAGTTCACTGGAAAGGTTATGATATCAATTTTAAAGTTGACTCTTTCATTGGATGTACCTTTTCCCTTGCCTGCACACCTAAATTGATCCACAAGTAGGCTGTAAGGATAACTTTGTTCCAACATTTAAATGCACGATACCTTAGAAACAAAAAACAAATGATTACCTGAAGAGTTCCCAGTGGTTGACAGTACCAATATAGTCAATACAATGACGAACCAAATGATCCTTTTGGAAAACATGTCTCTGGTACAGAGGAAATCACATAATTTTATTCAGCAACAGTGCACATGAATAAAGGTTTAGATGATGTTCATTCCTGGAATTATTACATGTTCTTTAAAAATGTCAATTAGAAGAAATGCCGTTGTAAATGCAATTTTCTATAAAGCCTGGTACAACAAGCAAAATAATACTGACCTTCTCTTCGGAGGTAGACGTACAAATGTGTATAGTCCAGTGAGACCTTAGGGTCTTTATTATGGTGACTGGTGACAATCAATGCAACTAATAACTTTCTAGAGTTTCAACACACATGCATATAGACTAGCCTAGGCTGCTGTAACCGTTAAAATGTGCATAACCAAGGGAGACCATCTTATACACACATATATAGTGGCTAGAGGTGCAATCAATGACGATAACAAACAGATTGAGTGTCAGCACAAATGCCTTTTCATATACCGGCACCGGTTATTAGCTAGCTGTAGACTACATGCCAAAGTCAGGAAATTAATGTTTGGTTACGTTAGTAATAAAACCATTAAGTTTGTTCAAGCATTAATCCATTAATGGGTGATGTGTTTGTCAGGTTAGTTTGACATCACAGCTAGCCAATGTCCTCTTATTCTAAGCATGATAAGATTCTGGGGTCAGGATCCATGAGTAGAGAACATGAGAGCGAGACTTGGAACAACATCTTTTAAAGCTGGTGAAATACCTCAGATCCGTGGATTTTTCACTTTCTGTCTCTTTGTTTGAGTATATGGCTATAGCATCTAATGTATTTTCTTTATTTTTTCTTGTATGTTCTTTGTTTATTCTTTGTGTACATAATTTGTGTAAAGATCAACTCTGTACTTCATCTTGGTCTCATTGTAGAATTTTTATCTTTGTATCGCCATCGACATGTTATAACAAATTGAAAACTTGTGAAACTTAAGATCACCTATTGTCATGCTACCACTTCTACTGAGAATGTTGTGTTTTGACAATAACAACCTTAACACATTAAAGAATCAACTTTGAGAATATCTATCATGCTAAATTTAAGGGCATTTTGAAAGAATGGGACATACCACTAACAATGCTGAAATGTCTAGGGTCTGGATAATGGTAAACTACAGCACTCAACAGGATTCAACAGGGCTATCAGAACAGGAAGGGGTTTCTCTTTTTTTTTAAACAGTTAGCTGAATAAAGAAGAGCCTCAGCAAACAGAGCAGCGAACTGTATAGTGTAAACTATAATATGTGTTTCTAGTGGTAAAATCATTGACTCATCGTTTCTGTTGCAAAGAACGAACTGACTAATAAGAGAATTCTTTCAGGAAAATCGCGTGTACTGCTCTGTACAGGCATTTCGTTTGTCACCTGTCCTAATTACAAAAATGTACAAAAAACAGTCTAAATTCCGGAAAACACCCAGGGAATTCCCTTGGTGACGTCACACATGCCTCAGTCCAGAGCTGAGACCAAGAAAATCTTTTGTTACCAAGAAAATCGTTATGAATCACCGCCTAATTGTCACAGGTGTTAACAATACCTCAACTTGGTGAGTGAGTAGGCTATAGGGTACTCACTCACCAAACTGAGGTCTTGTTAAAACCTGTCCATTGAACGATCACACAAAGAACTGACAGGAAATATACTTTTTGAAAATATATACAAAATGGGAGAAAAAATTTGAGATTTTAATAATCTGTATTTTTAGATATAACATGTGTTATTTAACAAATTTCTAAATTCTTATATTTTTAATGAAGCTACAGGGACACTTCTTCCCACTTAGTTGGACCTTCACATGTCCTACTAAGTACCCCCAAGAAACGATTTCTTTAAACTGAAAGAAAATACCCTATTTTCCATAACGAATTCTCTAAAACCAATGTAGAAACACTCTTTTTTTCAGCTCAAACCTTCCAGGGGAGGTTATGGCTAATAGATATAATAATGGAACAAGACATGAAGGGGACTTTGGCCAAATCATTGATCTACAGCCTATTTATTCATAGATGTAATAATCAAATAAATGCGTTTTCAAGCAAGCAGGTAAGCACAGTGTATTGCAGGCAATATACAATGCCAATATACAAATCATAAGTAACAGAGTCGCTAGGCAACGGTATAGGATCTATACTCTCCACACCAGGGATAATATTACTGAGTGGGTCCCGTGGCTAGTTCGCAAACAAGTTGAGTTGAGTCATTGTTATGTGGCAAAAATCCCATACAAGTATAGTCTTTAGACGAGAGCCACAGAGAACAAAAATACACTCTATAGAGATGTCTGTAAACAATTCTCATTGGTGAAACGTATCATATAAGCAGCACTGACAATACAAAATCACATAGAACCAGGCCTCAGTGAGGTATACAATTACAGATCAAAGACTACAACAGCAACACCAGGTCAAGTGAAGCTAGAGCAATCAGTCAGTTAATACTGCTTACTGAACATTACCACACAACTCTAGGTGTCACAATCATGTTGGTACATAGTTTAATAACGCCAGGTATAAAACTATACCAAGTACTACACACTAAAAGCTATAAACCTCATTAATCATTGTTTCCCGCTTATTACAAATAGAGTACTCGGGATTCAAATCATTATAAACTTCATATAGACTCAATATATGAGACAGAGGCGAGTACATCAAACAACAACAACAAAATTAGCTCTCATTAGGGCCAGATTAATCTTAATGTTGGAAAGTTACCAGATGGTCACATCAAGCATGATGACACATCATCATATCTCGCCTAGGTCCCCCTAGACATCAAGTTACGCATTTTATTCACACATTTTGTATACTATACGGGTTGGTCTTCTGAAAGACTTCATCCAACTTATTCCACTCAAGAAATCCTCGATAGAGGGAGCTTTTGCTATACAATTCGCCCTTAGGCCTCTGAAACTTTAACTTAATCTTTTTACTCAAAGTCCTCAGTGGGACAACTGTATTTTTTTTTTGATTTGGTAGTGCGTATTTATTCATAAATGATTTTCAAAATACAACAAAAAAAAATGGATGTGATCCATATAGCAGTATATCCAGTATAGTCACATTCAGTATACAGCACATCAGATTGCTGCTTGAGGTGGCCGCCGGCCACCTAGGCCCCATGGTCTAATTGGTACCATATGATGTGGTCAGATAAATTTCTGGACTCCACAGGAGGGTCAACTTCAAAGCGATAATCAGATTACTGCCTGTATATATTATGGACTGGACTATGGTGTTGATGTATTGATATTTCTTAAAATCCAATATTGTATTGAAAGAAAATGGGTATTGGTATCTCCTTGACTTTAGCTTTCCAACAGTAAAAGAATTTTTCAAATATTCCTATTAGAAGCTGAGTTAGGTCAATCCAACTATCATAACCATATAAATAATATGTCATTTTTACCTTATTTTATTTGCATATACTTATACACATTGAGATCCTATATGTAAAGTTTCCCTCATGACATCCAATAATTGTAGCAGAAACAATGATGACAAGTGAACCACTCCATACAGAGTGATGACACACAGTTACATAACCATCAGATGTTTATGCAGCCTCCTGGCCGATCCTGGCCGCCATAGGGGGTGAGGGGCAGGTCCCCCCTTCCCAGTTGGGGATGTTCTGAACCTCATATGCCGGGGATTGCATTCATAATAGGGTCTGTTGCCCATTCAATGGGGTGGTAGACTCCTCATAGGTACAGCATGTTTGCATGATGCTGCAATGTGGGTTACAATTAAGTGTCCACTTAGTATCACATAATGTAAGTATGAACTTTGGTGCAGTATGTAGTGGATGAGTATACAGAAACAACATATATAGACTTCTTATTTCACAATCAAATTTCCTTGACACAGGTATTATCAGGTAACCTTGAGTACTTGTAGATCAAACAAAGCAGATTTTCACATCGCCTAAAAACTAGTTTTTTTACAAGAGCATCTGGTGTGCAGTGCAGTTCTTGTGATTGACCTGGGGTCTCTAATGTGAAGTCAAGCCAGCAAGCAATTGTTTTGTATGACCTGTATCTTGTCCACCAAATCATCGACACTACCTTCGAGTAGAAAATCGCCTAATATCATCTGTTTGAATAGTAGAATGCCTAGGTCCTCGTCCATACGTTTATATATTCCATGAAGGTTATGTAGTTTGAAGTTACCAGATGAAATTACCCTATTACATTGGTCTTTGAAACCGAGAGTAGCGTCAAGAAACATGCTTGGTCTTATTTCTAACCATTGATACTGTTGAGGCTCTCGCTAATAAATGATAGATCTCTAAGATAAGTGGTTGGAGGTGTTCCATGTCCATGTACAGTGCATCAGCATCTTGCCGTGGGTCTCGTGCGGGCCATAATAAGGCATGAAGTTCATGTGAAGATTCACAGAGAAAGGAAGTAGAATCACAGTGACTCCCAATTGGGAGTCTGGACTCGATCACTGAGGTAACTCTCCCCAGGACTCTAAAGTGGCTCCCAATCATTAGGGAGTCCTAGAATAGGAGTCAGTATAGAGTTCTGCAGGCTGATGTTAGGGAATCACTTTAGAGTCATGGAGAGAGTTACCTCAGTGATCAAGTCGGGAGTCACAGTGATTCTACTTCTTTTCTCTGTGTTGTGTCTAGGATCAATACGTGACCTGGTACCATTCATTCACATTGGAGACCTGGACTTGGTTTATGTTGTAATTGTTGTAGAGCTGGCAGGTCTGTCCTGACGGTGTGTGTTTGAACCAGTGACAGTGGTCCTCCCTAGCACATGAAACACTGCATCCAATTGCTGACTCTCGATGTAGAGTTTCAATAAGGGATCCTACTTGGATAGTCTCCCCTGTGGCAATGGCATCAAAGTAGAAACCAACTGGAACTGGAAGTAAAATCGGTATATGTACACTAGTCTTTAATGTATTAACATATAAGTTCCAGAGGTAAATACTATTGGGAAGTCTAGTTAGGTTTATTTTAAAAGTCAAGGCATTAGGCCACTCAAAAAAAAAGTTGGTTTTCATCACCCAACAGTGAACAATATGAAGAGGGCGTGTTTTTTTTATACTCAGGGCTGAAATGTATAGGGAAATTAAGACTTTTTCGTGAATGATTTTCACATCTTAGTAGTTAAGAGTTTAGTGATCCACAAAAGGTGTTATATTGTAAGATATTCATAGCTCACTGCATTACTGACTGTCTAAGCGTTGATTTGATACCAAAAATGCCTATATTTGTCCACTTTTTGACATATTTTTCATTAAGATTTAGAAAAAAAGTTTTCCCCAAATCACAACTTTCATGATGGTCATTGCATTGACTACATTTTGTAGTAACATACATTATCATGAAGCCAGCAGAGTATATTGCCTTGACAATCTAGTGAATATAATTAAAGGAATACGAATCATTAATCCTATGTAATATATCGTGAAAAACGAGTGATCACATGTACATGGAGTTGTTTGGGTAGAAAGCGCGTCTAACGGTGCTACCGTTCAATGAAAGATTCAATTCAAATTTAAACAAAGTTTTAAAAAAACACAACGATTTCGTTTAAACCCAAGAAGACCCCAGATAATTATATATGGAAGGGCTTACCAACCATACAAACCATCAACAGCAGTTAAATTCCGGCCATATGAAATGTACATGTAGTACTTACCACGCTGACAAAGTCCCATGTGGGTGCGACTACAAAAGTCATCAATCCACTGCCATTTGTTGTCCTCATACATTGCTGTACACAACTCTGTGTAACCATTTGGTTCATTTACCCCATAGTTTGTCCATGAGAAGGGGCTGCCATCATTCCAGTTAGCATTAGGTTCTTCATATCCAATCCAAAAAACATTGTAGCTGTAAAATTTAAGACTTTGGGCTGATATCATGATGGGAATTTGAGTGTAGCAATATATGGCCAAAAAAAAGGAAGAGGTTTGTTTCAGGTCGCCCGACCGACCCTATCAAAACAGGGCCGACCCTATGTTTTTTATGCACTTTTGAAGACATTTTCGCATTTTTACCCTTTTTTGATCGATTTTAGGGTATTCACAAAAATTGACTAGTACATTCATGTTGTTGTTTTTTAAATCAAAAGAAAAATCCGACCTACCGACCCTACATTTTTCTCCCATGTTACCTGAAACAAGCCTTTATTTTTTTGGCCTAAGCCACACTCAAGTGAGAGTGCTTTTGACGACAGTGACGCTCACTTCTCTGCATGAGGGTGTAGTATACTTTTAAAAGTTCTCTTTTGCCAGAATCAGGGTGTACAATTATGAAATGCAAGCTGCTTTATTGCAAACAAAGCATTGTTTGATGAAATATACATGTAATTAATGCACTCTCACCCAACGTTGTTGAAGAAATCAATCACAAAGTCTGATGTTTCCTGTGAGTTGATGGTAGCGAGGTTTCCACCTTTGCTGGCACAGGTCTGTTCCATGTTGTGGAAGGTGTCACCAGTTGTCTCCACCCAGTAACACACACGCTTGTGTCTATTAACCTGAGACTGACAGTTGTTTTCTGTAATACAAGAAACTGTACCTTTTCCCCCATACTAAACCAGAATTTTAGAATGGTGCCCCTCGAGAGAGAGGAACTTCCGAACCTTAATGGCCAAAAACATTAGGTAGGAAATATCTTGGATTAGGTATTATGAGGAATACACAAAAACAAAAAGGTGTAACAGATGAAGAAAACTGTTGTGCATGTGTGAATAAAGACGCTATTAAGTAATTGGAGGCTTAATGCATGGATGTAGTAATTGTGAGTAACTCACCCGGGTGAGTAACTCGCCATGGCTGCATTCATGCATCGAGCAGACCCTATAGGGCCTAGTCGGGACTGGAGCTGGTTGCGGTGGCCTGCACTGATAAGAGCTGATAGGCTGGATACAAGCGTGTCCCTGGAAGTGATTGTTACCCAGGGACAAAGTACCAGTCAGGCTGTGTCTTATCAACCGCACCCAGCAAAATCTTAAATGGCGGACCCACTGGGTATGAGTCCACAGCCCTATATGAGGTTGATACCCGGCATGCTGAATCATAACGACCATTGAACATGAAGCATGGAGATAATTATCTCCTCAAACAGCACCTGGGAATTGAACATTTGTGACTAGGGCAAATCTGGGGAAGTCATCAGAACACCAGAAAAGGCACAAGATCTTCTCAAGTGTAACTTTTCCCCTGTGTTCTGGTGACTTTCTCAGATTTTCTCGAGTCATAAACGTTCGCTTCCCAGGTGCTGTTTGGAGGGATGTGGCCGTGAACGTATAATTTCACCATTTTACATTTCTAGTTACCTGAAGAGGAGCAACGGGCGGACCATACTGATATATTAAATGCGATAGCAAACCAGACAACCCTCACAGAGAACATTTTCCTGCAGCTGAAAACATAAATGTGAAATTTCGCTAGATATTTTGAATGCCGCTTGGTAATGCGTATACAAATGTATATTCAAAATGAATTTGATTCAAATTAAGTAGAGAGTGGCAAAATACATACCATCCACCTTGGCTTCAACTTATGAGTCTCGCACAGTGTTATGTGCCTGACCAAATCTCAGTGGGGGTTAATATTGTATTATCAAGCACATCATTACGTTGACTGTCATATCGACTGATTAAAGTCAACACTGATGACGGTGTCCCAGTGCTGGCCAAACAATGAGTGGATCAATTCGTGTTTAACTAGCAGTGTATAAGTTTTGCACACCAGGTGGAATGACTGTAGTCACCATTTGATAATATCCCACTGCCCCTCCCCCTTTGGCTCCCGTTTGCATATATAAGGGCATTGGTGCTTCAGTTCACCATCCACTAATATATTTGTCCAGTTAGTGCTAATTGTGGTTGATTGGGGATAAAAAATAGAAAGCAGTGCCCTGTGCTGAGTGCAGTCGGTAGGGTCAGTCCAGGTAAAACCAGCCAGTGCATGGGGATCACTTCTAAACCATGGCGTTTTTTAGGCATTTTACAACAGTTCTTTGTAGAGCATGTGTGCATACTGAGTACAGCTGTGTTTTGATCCCCATATTGACCCTCAATTGGCACCAATCACCCATATATAGCACTGACTGATCTCCACTGGTTGGTTTTACCAATTTCTTGATGGAAACCGGGCCTAATACTAGTCTCAGCTCTAACTCCATAGAAAAACATAGAGGGTCAATCGACCACAGTCACATTGATCAAAGTTCATGTGTATCCAGTGGGGGTCCAAGAAAAGGAGGCAAGATCTAACCGTCGTGCTATTTTGGGAAGCAGGGCCATTTCAGGATGTGGGCTTCATTTTTATTTAAAGATAAGTGCACTATCAAATGTTTTACTTCTCTTCAGTGATGTACAGGGTCTTCCACATATTTGTACCAGATATAATCAAAATTGGGATAATATTTATTATTTCATGGACAGCAATAATGGCTTAGATGGGCAAAGACTGCCCATTTCCTGCCCATTCTGGGCAGAATTGGCCCATGAATAGCATGGGATTACCATGCAAAACGTGGTATTTTCTTATTAGATAATATGATATATTTTACACATCAAGTAATATAATTTGAACCCCTAGAGATACATAAAACGGTTAGACATCTTTGGAAAGCTTAGGTGATATGTTGACCCATGGATTAATTTGTGTAGGGGATTACCACTTACATTTTCACACTTTTTTGGGCCTAAACATGGGAACGTCCATGTTTTTCCATAGTTTCATTTTCGGTATTGGATAAAAAATTATTATGTAGGTTTTAAGAATATCTATTTCCATAGGACGTATGCCGTAACGGTATACTTTCATATGGTTCAAAAATCATGTAAATTCGTTTACAGCGCGTTTTAAGTGTGGAAGTAGGAAACACTAAGTTTTCGTATCCCAACATAGCGTCACGGACTAGAGAGGGGGGATGGCATGCCAGCAAAAAAAAAAAAGATTCTCTTGAAATGTTGCATTCTGGCAAAAGTGCTGAGCTCTGTATTTTTCCTGTATCATTAGAGTTGGACGATTGTTATTCGGGTGGAGCATTATGGAGCATTTTGTTTAAACTTTCTGTCCAAACATTTTGCCTAAACTCTAATGGTGCCAATATTTGAATGTATTTTGGTACATCCCATCATTATGGCTCAGATAGTTGTTTATCCGCATTGCTTGCTCCCTGGGATCCTCCCCATCCCACCCCCTACTGCCAACAGTTACACATACCTTAGCCCTTTAAGGATAGTTACGGCTGTAACTCTCAGATGGAGCCGGGGCTAGTGTTCGTGGGTATTGCAGGCTATACTATTTTAGGACGGCATGATAACTTAATGCATCATGTCCTTGGTCGCTGCATGTAATCTTTTAGCGACACCTGTCCTTAAAGGGTTAAACATGCTACTGGGACAGGCCATGGCTGTTTTGTCTGGCCGTTTCCTCTATTTGGGTTTCTATCATGTCACGTCCACATCTAGCCCTAACAAATATTGGCCCAGTTTTAAGCCGACCCCTTTAGCAGTATCATGTCGGAAAATTCGAGAATGTATCTCAACTAATAGGGATCTAGTAATATTTACGGTATTAGTAATTGCATTGCTTCCTCTATCATTTATCACAAGGAGAAAAACAGTTGATAGTGTTGTCCGGCTCATGGTGAAATTTCATCATATTTATGAATGATCTGCAATTTCTTTTTCATGTAATCTTCATGTATTTTCTTTTATATAATCTACTTCACTTTCTGTCCAGTTTGAGGTACCATGTAATTTTACACATCATCTACTCACCATGAAACAGGCCTACTTTGCGGCATCATCACACACAGATAAACTTGATTTGCAGCCATGTCCTTCTCTTTATAGCAACGTATAACCATCTTTAATTTTACTCTGATACCTACATTTGGGCATAAAATATACAATGACTTTCACGCTAAAAGTGTCCGGCTTAAGGTGTGTGTCCGACTATGGGTAAATCTACCCTAACAATACATGACTTTAGCAGTCCGTGCTTCCTTCCTTTTCTTTCTTTCTTTCTTTCTTTCTTTCTTTCTTTCTTTCTTTCTTTCTTTCTTTCTTTCTTTCTTTCTTTCTGTCTGTCTTTCTTCCTTCGTACCCTCCGTCCTGCATTCCTTGGTAGTCTTCAGGTGATCATCTCCTTCTTTCCTTCGTTCCTTCGTTCCTTCGTTCCTTCGTTTGTTCGTTCGTTCGTTCGTTCCTTGGTTCCTTCCTTCCTTCTTGCCTTGCTTCCTTGCTTCCTTTCCTCCCTCATTCCTTCCTTCCTTCCTTCCTTCCTTCCTTCCTTCTTACTTCCACTTCTTTCTCTCTATACTTCTTCCTCCCTGCGTCCCCCCTTCCTCCCTCCTCCTCAACAAATAGCAATAAAGCTCCCGAAACCTCCATTTAAGCAACATCGTTACAGAAGGCATCTATGTCAAAAGGAAAAAGAAATAAAAAACGCTACACCACCCTGTTTGCATACATTTGTATTTTCTTTCAAGATTGGGATAATCCTCTTAAAGCAGTCAATCCATCATTTACCGACTTACCAGCAGAGGTCACTGGGGTCATGGGACGCCGTATGTGCCGTGTTGCGTTTCCACCCACACACATTGAACATTGAGGCCAGACCAAGATAAAAGTTTGTTAGATGAATTTCGCTCACCATAATTATTTGTAGCAAAACTATTTTGAAACAACAAAAATGTTGCCACACTTTTTCTCGTTTCATTTCTCAATTGTTACGCTTGAGGGAAGAAAACTTAAAGATAAGAGCAAAACCGGAATATTTTCATTGGACAAAAAACTCACACGACTTTTTGTAGATTCACATCACGAACTCAGTATCTGTTCAAATCTCAAATCCCCTCCACTCCCAGCGTCATTGAGAACAGGTTTGTTCTGCTATATAAAATCTCACTGTTAAGGGAGATAATGCATACAAGTTCACTCAGGTTACAAAAGTGTTGAAGTATCGTCAAATCAATTACCTTTTGCCCTACTCGTATTGCTGTAAAATAAATTAGCTTTCAAATGAGAGTAAGCCCACAATAAACGCCACACAACATTAAAGAAAAAAGAAGTAAGATTCTACAGGTCGAAGTCTAGGGGGTCTTTTGCGACAGAATTGGGGGACGTACATTTTATATATCTTATATAATTTAGAAATCTCTTACAAGCTACACTTAGGCCTACACCAATAAATCCATGTTAACATCATGCAACCCCCCCCCCCATACAAACTACTCCTTTGAACCGCGTGATTTAACATTATAACACATGTTTTGAGAGAGGGGTGTGTATTTTGAATCTGTAGCCCTAACTTTATACTACCAGCGTCTGTATGTACTCCTTGTGACGTCACTGGACAGGAAGTTTACATTACCCGGCGTCTCCCATGTTGGTCTTTAGCCAGACGGCACCGCTTCGTGGCAGGAAGTGGATACAAGTATCCAGGAGCCCAGGGTCACAGGCGAGTTACTCGCCGACCACTGGCAGTTATTCACCAGTGTCCTGCATTCAATCATTCATAGTGCATTAATAATTGGTATTCATCCTTACTGTTGTTATAAACTATACAGGCTTATTAAAGTTACATGGGACTTTAAAAGAAAATTATCGGGTTTTTTTCTCAATAAAATCCCGTCTCCCTGGAGCATGAACATAGAGTTCAGTGTCGGGAAAATAGTGTATTAAATCAAATAAAACTATGCAGCCCTTTATGTCCAACTAAATGTACAGCATTAGTTGCTCTAAGCTTACTATACTATATATCCATCTATCTAGACTAGGAACGTATATGTTTATTGACAACATTTCATATCCATTGGCACGATCTTCCAATGAAGTCAAGAGAGACAGGGACAATAACAGTTATGTTTTATTCGAAAAAGTGTCACAAAGTGAATAAATATAATAGTTGATCACAAAAAGTCCAGATATTGTTGCCTATATGGGTGTATTCCACAGTGTTCTGCTTAAGATGAGTTTATGAAAGAGTCAGAATACTTTTTTCAAATGCATAGTCACTAGATTGATTAAATGATTTAGGGATTAAACAGCAGTCCATGGGTTATAAATCGTGGAGACGTACATGGCTCCAGCAGGGCTATGCGAAGTTGTCTTTACTTTACTAAATACAACAGGTTACAAAGGAATAAGGACATGGGGGCAGTTTATACCTGCACAGAACTACATCACACCTGTACCACAAATACCTGCGCATATTTATACCACACCTATACACACCTCTACCATACCTGTATAGAGAATAGGTGTAATCCCTGCACATCGATACATATTGTACATCACACCTACACACACCTGCACCACACCTTTACTACACTGAAAATCCATAGGTTGAAAGGGTTAGTCAGTTCAGACTATCCTAGGTTTTGTCATATGTGGCTAGCCTAGGTTCATCATTGGTGTGTTGTATTTGTATACCACTAGTTGGTGCCACCTGTAAGGTACTATCATGACCACTCCGTGGCTCCCTCTGGAAATTAAAAGACTGAGGTGGGTTGGTCAGTACTGGCCAATCTGACAATAATAACTTACCTAGGTTGGTCATATAGCGAGGCAAAAATGACTAACTAGGTTAGGTACTAGTGACTGAGAGATTGGTGGTATAGGGAGCCTAGGAATATCAGTGTACACCTGTATAGTACACGAGTTATTCACCTGCACACCAATACATGTACTTAAAACCACACCTACACTGATATTCCAAGGCTCCCTATACGCCCAACCTCTCAGTCACTAGTGCCTAACCTAGTTAGTCATTTCTTGGATCCCTATACGCCCAACATAGGTCAGTTATTATTGTCAGGTTGGTCAGGACTGACCAACCCACCTTAGTCTTTTTATTTCCAGGGGGAGCCACCGAGTGGTCATGACAGGTGGCCCCAACTAGTGGTATACAAATACAACACACCAATGATGAACCTAGGTTAGCCACTACTGACTGACCCCTCAGTCATTTTTGAATATAACTTTGCCATTATGACTAACACTCATATGACCAACCTAGGATAGTCTGAACTGACTAACCCTTTCAATCTATGGATTTTCAGTGTAGGAATATCAGTGTACACCTGTATAGTACACGAGTTATTCACCTGCACACCAATACATGTACTTAAAACCACATCTACACACCTGTAGACGCAGACAGAAGTTAAATGAGGTGAGGTGACCCTGGGTGCGCCACCTGGTGGGTTGTTTGTCAACCCCCATGTGGAGAGGGACGCTCATGGTATGTCTGGTCTGTAAGCGTTAAATGGTGAAAGTACTGGCCGAGGGATGAATCCTGTAAATCTACACTGTAAATAGTCAGTGTAGGTACACAGTAACATGTACTGTAGATATACAGTAGAAATTATTATCTTATTCTTCCCTCTCCCAGTATCTTATACCTACAATAAACTGTACACCTACAGTAGAATCTACTGTACGCCAAAAAAAATGGCAACCAACCTTTTACAGTGTAGATGTAGGGATGGGGGTCACTTGGTTTCACACCTCTGATATACAAATCGACCATTTTCCTTCCCTACCTACTCATTTGGCTGTCCTCCTCCCCCCTTTTTTTTTATTAATCTAAAATATGGTTTCAAGGTCTGTAGGCATACAACCATAACCCATTTCCTAAATGCTGGAGGTCCCCATTTAAAAACCATTTGTGGACCATGCAGATTTCAGAACACCCTCGATGCTAAACGACTTTGCCCAATGCTTTAAAGGTTGTGTCTCATACATCTCCCTGTCACAGTGTATTGATGTCTAAAGGAAATTGATTTAACCCTCTAAGGATGGCTTTCTTGTTCAGTTGTCCTCATGATGCAGCAATGCAGCGCCGGCAAGGGACTTGTGAGCACTGCTTTGATGCATCATGCCGACCCTTGTATTAACCCTATAGTCATAGTCGGCTTGATACATGAATGCATGGAACACTGGCGAGTTACTCGCCACGATTTCATTAAGCATCACAACACCAATGGGGGATAGTGCATCATTAAAGCACTATGCCGCCCTTAATGGATTTTTCAAAAGGTTAGGGGAAAGGGGTGACAAACTGAGATTACTTGCATGAAAGGGGGTTTGTTGGCGGCTTGGTCTCCAGTTATGTGCAGGAGTCTTTGGAAGCAGTATGCCTAGACTGGGACCATAAGTGGGGATGTTTCCATACGTCCGATCGACTATAGCAAAACAAGGACAACTGTGCAATTTTGAAATGAAATCCTTTGTTCAAGATCATTTTTTACTATATTGTACCCCAAAAGGAAGCCCCGATAAGTTTTTCTGTACTTCCCTTGTAGAACAATTCATACAATAAATAAATCCAACCTATACCGACCCTTTTTTTCCCTCAGACAACGCTACCAGAAACCAACCTGTTATTTGTCACTTGGCCTTTAGAGGACCCTTTGTGATTATGAAAGCTCGTCCAATATTATTAATATGGCCGGCTGGTAATGCTATACAACAGTACACAGTGCCTGGGGCTATATGGCCATGTGCCTGTCTGAGTGTGCCTAGTCCTTTAATGGCAGGTAGCACAGTGCTTTATATAACCCCCATGTCCCTTCTCGTCATGATGCATCAATGCAGCCCTAGTCAACTCACCGGGGCTGCATTAATACATTATGCCAACCATACAACTTTGATTTACCCCCGAAAGGTCGATACGGTGGATGGATAGAACCCTGGCGCGTGGATTCACCAGGGCTGCATTCATGCATCCTGACAACAAATGGCAGAGTATACTAAAGCTCATCGCGGCGTTTAAAGGGTATACCTCCAAACAAACGTACATCCACAACTGCTTACAACTCCCCATATACACATAATACATGGAGAGGGAAGGGTGGATTCAATTTCCAGGGAGATGGACAGGAATTTCCCCTGATTCTTCAACAACTCTTTACGGTCCCAGTCACGTGCCATATCACGTGGTGCGTGATCATCCGACAAGGGCACACAGTTAGAGTATGCCATAGGATAATGGCACGAATTGTTATCTATCTATCTATCTATCTATCTATCTATCTATATCTATATCTATATCTATATCTATATATATATATATATCTATATCTATATCTATATCTATATATATATCTGTATATTAGGGCATTGTTGGAATCAAATCAAAAGTCATGCTGTATACTGCAGTGATATAGATATAAAGTACATTTTCAAAAGTGTTGGACGATAAAGTAATAACTACATTTTTTATACGAAACGGGGATTCAGGTTTAGGAAACCATCCATCAGAAAGGGAAAAGTCCTTAGTGATAAGAAACCAGTTTTTTAAATGTTCTCTAGCCCTTTAAGGCCACATAGAGATAAAATATGCTATGACGCATGAATGCAGCATTGGCGAGTTACTCATCTATGTGCCACCTCCATGCACCATACCGGCCAAAAAAAAGCTTGATACACCCCCAAAGAGTTGGTACGATGCATGATTGCAGCCTTATTGAGTAGTCTTTCTATGGATGCATTCATCACTGTTCATGCATGGTGACGACAATGGTAAAATAGCTCATTAAAGCACGCTGCGGCCTTTAAAGGGCTCGTGTTGATACATGTATGCTGTAGTGGCGGAAGTGTGGCTGGAAACAGGGGCATGTGGGGATCACCTCACGTCCAGTATTACCCCTCATCACTCGGTAAGGATGGGGGGGGGGGGCACTCTATTTCATATTGAAATACGTCTTCCATGTCAACCCTATACTCCTAGTGAGATTCTGGTGAAAATGGATTTTTCCCGAGAGAAAATCTTCAAATAAGACCATTAATATTTGGAGGAAACGTTTTTTTGTTGAGAGATAAATGTAAAAAAGGACCCTTGCTTAGCACTTCTTGGCTGGCCAATAGTATACAATTGTAGCCATTAACTTAGACAATTCATCGAAATGAACATGCATTTACAGAGTAACCCCGCCCCCCCCCCCCCCCCCTCACCACACGCAGGATATCCCACATACCCCCACGACACGACACGGGATGGCGCTGCCGTCGTGACGTGAAAAAATGGCATATGCATGTATACAAGTGTGTAACCTAGCAACGTGACGACCGAGGTGAGGACGTGACAGCCATGTTTTGTAACCATGTACCTATCATCAGCATTCATACCAGCCGTACCCGCCCTCTTCTTACCCTCTAACCCCCCTCTCGGTCGTCACAGACCAAGCCCTCCCAACTTCCCATTCTGTCCCCCACTTCCCCGCCTTCATCTCTGCACGCCCCTCCAACCCTTTCCTTCCCCTCAGAACTCCCCCTAAACCTTCGTCCATCTCCTTCAGCCCTCCGTCAGCCCTCTCTTCCATCCTTCACCCTCTCCCTAAACCCACTTCCACCCCCCCCCCCCCACTTGTCCATGTCGATCTAGGCTTCCCATTCTAAGCTACATTACACTGACAATAAACCCCACCACTGGAACATTCTTCTCGCTCCTATATAAAACACTGTACCCCAGCCACTGTGTGCATTTAATAGTAGCATAGCTTACATATCTGTAGGAGTTAGGGAGTGGGCGGGTCGCTGGAGGCAGAGCCACACTCTACATGCGGCTCCTGTCTGAACTTTAGACTCTCTGCTATGTCTTTGCCCCACAGGCTGAACTCTCTTGTCTATGGAGATGAGGAAAGACATGTAAATAGATGTTCAATAAACCTGCGAATGTACATGAAATAAGCAATTTATAACACGAATGTCAGGTTGGGGCAAAGATAGAAAGAAGTGACTGGCCAAATAAATTAAACCCTTTAAGGGCCGCATTTTGCCGCTGAGGCGCAAGGCTTCATTCGTCGTCATGATGCAGCAACACAGCGTCCCCTGTTGGATCAGCATGATGCATTAATGCAGCACTGGGGAGGGGGGTCATTACTAGCCAGGTCTGCATATAGCTACAAATTAACATGATGCCTTAAAGCACAATGCTACCCTTAAAGAGTTGTGCCCATTATTTCCCCCATAGTTGAATGGTAGAGCGCCCCTATACATAACATGTATACCTCCACCACCAGTCACCAAGCACACACTCAGCCCTACCCAACATTAGGTACAGGAGGAGGGCACACACAGCAGCCCCAACAGGTGCACGGGGGATCCTTACCCCCTGTAAGGGGTCAGGAGTCACCTACCCTTTAACCTATTTCTAACCTCAGGATGCGACCTGGGATCAGACTGAGATATTAACCCTTTAAGAGCAGCATAGTGCTGTACTGATTTTGTCATCATGATGCATGACCAGTACAGCCCTGGTGAGTAACATACCAGGGCTGCATTCATGCATCATGCCATCCTCGGTTGACACACTCACAAAGAGTCTGCATGATGCATCAACGCAGTGCCATCTCGGTGCATCATGAAAACACCCTTGATACTTCAATGACATAGCATGCGGTCCTTAAAGGGTTAAGGTAGGAGGGAGAGGGAGCTGCGTGGGGGTAGTGTGTAGGTGGGTAGTGGGTGGGTGTGCATGGGAGAAGGGGTTACCAGTACAGACTGGGAGTCAGGCAGCAGGAGGAGGATATCCATAGGAGGAGGACCCAGTGGTGGATGGTGGTGGATCAGTTTGTGACTGAGTGAGTATAGTGAGTGAATGGGTGATACCCTAACCCCAACTCACCCACAGTAATATACACACACACTCACTCTGCTGTCGGATCTCCTCCAGTACCCAACACCCGCTACCCCAGGGGGTGCCTTCCACATGCTGCACACCTCCAGGGGGCTGCAACCAGGCACCAGACATTACACCCATAAACCACTCCCTGTTTGTGACCTTTGATCCAAAACTGCTGGAGGATTATTTTAGGAAACCATGGCAACTAAGGTGAGCATCAGAAATGATGATCAGACTACTACTGGTGGTGGTGGTGGTGCCCAGTGTGGGTCCTACAGCAGTGGCGATACTAGTAGCAGTGGACTGGACGCACCACCAACCACCAAGGAGATACCAACCACCAAAAAGGGCAGGAGTTTACCACAGGAGGATTCTCCCTACAGCAATGTACTATACCCTCCCAGGGTAGCAGCAGCAGCCTTAACCCTGGATACTAAACCATGGAGGAGTTTACACCTTACTACTACCCTATATCTAGGCCTCATCCTCCTGGTCACCCTGGTCCCTAAAGCTACCTGTAGGCCCCACCATGAGAGTCACCACCACCACCTGTATAATGCCACCCAGGGGTCGGTGAGGCTGGCGGGGGGTCAGTCCCAGGGTACAGGTAATGTCCTCCTGTACTTTAATGGTGAGTGGGGGGCGGTGTGTGACGATGGGTGGAACCTGGACAGTGCCCATGTAGTCTGTAGGTCCTTAGGCCACCCCTATGCACTGGGATACACCAACCAAGCCTACTTTGGAGTACCAAAACATCGTAAGTATTTTGATAGATGAATAAAATCTTGATTTGAATTCCTTGGTATTAAATATAATATTATATGTAAAGGCTCTATTGCAAAATGTAAGCACGTGGTACTGATTTGACTTACCTATCATTACAATATGTTTTACATCTTACATTAAACTATTTCATATCTTAGAGGACCTTATATTCACGTTTACCCTGTGGTAAAGGGATGAGTATGTTAGTACTTTTCTCTAGAAATCTCCCCACCCTTCCACTATACCCATTGCTCTTGTGTTATATAATATCTTTCAACTAGCCTATTGCACTATGTCAGCTGTAAGACTGAAAAGAACAGCACACCACGTATTCATGACATTGGATTTATAGCTTTCTGTCATGTGAAAAGAACTACATTTTTGTAGTACTATCACTTTGTCGACATTGTCTAGTTTAAGCTAAAACGTGGTGTTGACAAAAGGACCATTCCTATTACACATACACCTTACATTATGCCTCTCAGGGCCGCATAGTACTTTAAGGCGCTATGCCCTTGTTTGTCACAATGCTTGACTGCAGCTCTGGGGCGAAAATGCACTGTAAATAATTAGTCTAGATACACAGTAGAACCTACTGTAGATCTACAATAGAATCTACTGTAGAATGGCTTTACAGTAGAATATATTGTAGATTTACAGTAGATTCTAATGTTTACCCATAATGAACTGTACGTTTACAGTAGAATCTATTGTACACCTCCAAAATTGGCAACCAACTTGCTAAAGTACGTTTAGTGGTCGGGCTGCAATCATGCATCATGAAAAAAGGGGCCATAGTGCATTAGGTGGCATAATCACCGAGCGTATCCCACTCCCAATTCTAGTACTGTTCTAGTCTACTATGTGGTTAAGTGTGAGTGGTGAGAATACCCCTTTAAAGTACTATGCAGCCCTGATGGGTTGAACTGTCTCATCCAGTCACTGGCTACACCACACAGGATTGTATATAAAGACAGCCAACACTATGTATGTCACAGCAGCTTTTCTAGTAGTCTCTGGTACCGCTTTTTAACATGTGAGGATGGATGGATATGAGGAAATGCCTGGTGATCCACAACAGTACAGAAAAAACAAGACTATGACGAACAGGGTGTCCCCATATGTCCTCCTGTAGAATGTCTGGTTAACATAACTTTAGCCCATAAATGTGACAGTGCTGTGGAGGTTAGAGAGTCGATACAGCTAGATTATACCTTTTTCAAAAGGAGGGGGCGAGAATACTAGTACTTGTAAGGAGGAGAGACAAAGGCACATACAGCCAGATAGGCAGAGGGGATTGGACAGAAGGAGAGACAGAGAAAGAGGGCTTTAGAGACAGGAAAATAAATAGAAAGAGACATCTTGATATTTATACTAATGATTGTACATCCAGTTGTATATCTGTGTGTGCCCTATAATAGCAAGCGTGAGGAAACGGGAGATGATGCAATACAATACAATGGTGATTCAAGAATTTCCCAAATCAGATTACCAAAATATTAACGAATATTAAATGTTTGACGTCTAAGATTAAATCTCCCATAATCATGGAGTTGAAACTTTAATAAGAGCTGTTGAAACCCCAATATCGATGTTTCGACATCAAAGTTTCAAAACGTCAATATCGAGAGTGACCATCTGTTCCCTGGATAATTGGTATGCCACAGTCGTTCCCCTCATGGGTACAAGCGCACAGACACGACGTGCACGTGCCTCATTGCACGTATACACGTACCTAACACGTGCCTTCATACACGTACACGTACCTAACTCACCACGCCCAACCTGCAGACAGACCAGACCCCTCCAGAACCACCATCCAACCACCCCACTTGTGTAGACAATGTTCTAATGTTATATTACACAACGTTTTTACTCTGCCTTATGTGGTTCAAATTCCATGCAAGGAGTACATCACAAGGAGTTAAAGTGTCCAGGTCCGATCTGTTTAAGATTCTAAATCCAAACATTGTTGCAGTTTACTACTTGGGGGATGAGGGAAAATCCAAATTTGCATATGCATATATGTATATGTAAATTTGAATTTGTATGTATACATTCATGGTCAGTCAGAGCACAGACAGGATGGCCGATCGGACCCAACCATTGTCTTATACAGCGTATTTTTAATTGGTGCTATTTCTAACAATCAGAAAGAGAGAGGGGTTAAGAGAGGGGAAGAGAGAGAGAGAGAGAGAGAGAGAGAGAGAGAGAGAGAGAGAGAGAGAGAGAGAGAGAGAGAGAGAGAGAGTAAAGGAGAGAGATGGACAGAGACAGACAAAGAGGCAGACAGAGAGGGAACAGTTAGGGACCGATGCAAAAAGAAAGTGAAGATTGATAGGGTGAGGTGAGATAGGAGGGACAGGAAGATAGCTAACATGCGCCAAGTAAGTGAAGATGGATGTACATTTGATGGGTTAGGAGCTAATTTTTGGCCAATTTTCATTTTTCACTTACACAATGTATTTTTATTCGTAATGCCTATACAAATGTGTGTGTAAACTTTTGAGTTCTACTGATACTTAGAAATGCATACAATAGAGAGAAAACAATGTCAAAATAGGTCAGGCGACCCCACTCTATTACAAAACCAGGCCCTCTCACCTTGGATTTATGCATTTCTAGGTGGTAGATTGATTTAGAGGTTTACGCACACATTGATATAAGCATTATTAATACAAATACAATGTGTAACAGAAAAATAAAAATCGACCCCAAATTTGATAGCTCCTAACCCATCTTTAACTATCCAAAGGAAGGGCAAATTTACAAATCCTTTATGACACTTAATTTTAGGCCCTCAACCTAAAGTACTATCCCTTTTGTTGACAGCTCCCCTTGCTAAACCATCTTTCTGACAATTACCATCAGATTGCCCTCTTTAATGGTCACCTTTCAGTCAGTCAGGCATTATTGGGCCTTAATGCATGTGTTTCCTTAGGAAGCAGGGGTGGGGTCCATGTAAAAATAAAGAAAAGAATTAATAAGTATTTAGATATTAAGATCTGATTCGTTATAGGAATATAATTCTGGCATCTGTTCTTGTACTGTTTCATTTGCTGAAAGGACACCAAGGGATTTATGACCTTTCAAATGGTGCAGGGTGAGAGATTTAAGGCCACACAGGTGGGGCAACGCCATTGTGGTAAGGTTTAACCATTTAAGGATAGCAGGGTTATTTAATACAGACCTGTACTGGTGAATAATGCTTCAGCATGTGCTGCATGAATGCATCATGGCGACCCTTCAATATCATATAACTGATATACCGACACATCACCATTGAGGTAGCGTATGGTTCTGTTTACATATAAGCATGACGACTCAGATATCTCATGCCTTATACAACTGCCTGCCTGAATTCAAATAGTGGGAATGTGAACCTCGGATAGGACCCCCCAAGTTTTAATCTAAACTTGAAATTTACCCCTTAGATCCTATTTAAAGCTCCTAAAGTCAAATCAGGGCAGACATACATATGATTAAATAGCTACAGGAAGGGGCATTGTACACATTCAAGAGGTAGCGATTTGAATAGCAGCCTTTAACACTATACACATAAAAAGAGTTTCACTTACACACAATGGCTCCTGTCACTAGGTAACACAGGCTGCTGTCACTAAGGTGACACCTATAGGTCTCAGTGAGGGTAATCCCGCACAAAACTGAGAGTCATATACGATTCTGGTCAGAAGTGAATACTGCAGGGGCACTGAATGGTCCATAATTAAGTTGGAAATGATGCCAATATCATGAAAACTTGTACACATGCTGCTGAATGTCTGCCAATTTCAATCAAATAATAGGAAAGGGATTCTCAGTGAGTTTACATTTTTTTCAAAGGCTAGATTGGGGATCAGTGAAAATGCAAATTATTCAGTGCAAATTCAGGCGGAATTCAGGTGGTTTTACGCTACAGACCAGTGCTCAAATTTTCCGTGGTGAGTAGCTAATTTTGGTTGGAAATGTTTTGTAGGAAAGATGTATCTTTTAGATCAAGGGTGATTTTCAGAAATTGTAAATGTCCTGGTAGCTGTTTTTGCGTTTTCCGCTATATTAAAATATATAGTAAAAGGATTTCCTTCGCTGAGACCTAAAGCAAAAGGGCTATTACCATGGAAAAGTTAAAAACCCGTCAGATTGATTTGTTTTTGCACTGGTTATCTACAGAATAATTACTTTTGCAAAATCTCATGGAATATTTATGACTAGGTCCTTGAAATGTGAAAAAAAAAGGAGGAAATTCACAAAAATATTATTGTCGGAGGGTCCCCGCAGCCGGGCCGCAAGTTGATTTCAGCTTATAGCCACTGGGGGTAATTCAAAGTAATTTGATATGTCTTATTTATTTTTACATTGATCATAATAACACAGGTATATCAAAATCATGTAGTATCTACAGTTTGTAACCAGTTAAGGGCATAGAGGGAGCAGGCGTTGATGACTTTTGAAGGCTCCACGGTGAGTATTTAGTTAGAGGCTGGTACTGTAAATGGCATATCTGCTACTACAAGGACAATCTCCACCGTATCTTTTTAAAGTGTACTTTCTAAAAATCATGAAGAAATGTAGAAAAACATGAGTCAATGGCCTTTCAATATACTCTAAAGAATCAGTCCTGGCATGACGTGCGAATAAAGTCTATTTCTATGGTAATTTTCAGGTATTTTTCCATATTTTCCCATAATTTTTTCACCTTATGACCAGAAATCTATAGTATTGGCACATGTATCACATAGAGATATTCTATGCAAAGATCCATGTTGGATTTGATGGTCCTAGAGGTACTCTTTGCTGTGAAAATAGCTAAAACATGGAGGAGGGGGCGCTCTCGGCCCAAAGCGGGAAATCAGGGTGATTTTGGGCCTGAGTTTGTCCAGGAAACATCAGCTTATCTTGGTATACAGGAATCCAAGGGACATAAAACCTCAGGGCCTATCTATAAACATGTATTGGGTTATAAAAATCACAATTATAGACAATAGAAAGCCACATCCCACTTATAGTAGGTCTCAGTGAGGGTAATCCCGCACAAAACTGAGAGTCATATACGATTCTGGTCAGAAGTGAATACTGCAGGGGCACTGAATGGTCCATAATTAAGTTGGAAATGATGCCAATATCATGAAAACTTGTACACATGCTGCTGAATGTCTGCCAATTTCAATCAAATAATAGGAAAGGGATTCTCAGTGAGTTTACATTTTTTTCAAAGGCTAGATTGGGGATCAGTGAAAATGCAAATTATTCAGTGCAAATTCAGGCGGAATTCAGGTGGTTTTACGCTACAGACCAGTGCTCAAATTTTCCGTGGTGAGTAGCTAATTTTGGTTGGAAATGTTTTGTAGGAAAGATGTATCTTTTAGATCAAGGGTGATTTTCAGAAATTGTAAATGTCCTGGTAGCTGTTTTTGCGTTTTCCGCTATATTAAAATATATAGTAAAAGGATTTCCTTCGCTGAGACCTAAAGACACAACCTTCGATTAGCTGTCACTGCTGTCAGGGCTCTGTGACACCACATTGTCAACTGAACTGGGGTCTATGGACTCAAAGATTGTTGATTCTCCTAATTCTTAGATAGTAGGATATGTACATTTAATATATTTACAAAATGCAACTCATTATGATACATTTGCATTGGTCTCCACTCGTTGAAGCCTGGCATGTACTACAGCCTGATGTGGAATGCCCAGGCTTTACCTAGTGAAGAATGGTTCAGATGAACCCCATTGTTATGTAACTTTGCCAATATGTATGTGTACATTTGTTCAACCACCCTCTGTAATACTCCCTTCTCTGACCAGCTTATAACAGAGCCTACCTTTTCACATATTACCCCTTCACAATAAGCATGTATGGAATGTTTCAGTATGCTCTAACTACACAGAAAAAAGTAAAGGAGTCGCCACAACTCTGACAGCCAGAGTCACAGTTTGTCTCCTATGTGACACCTGCAGAGGAGAGTCCAATGAGTTTGACTCTCCATTCTGGAAGAGGGGTAATCAAGATTGATACCTGAATACATGAGTGGCATGCAGGTAAGGTGGATTGTGTAATTATGTTAGGATAGATATGGGGCAATAGGTGTATAGCATTAGTGGGTAGGCCAGGGTGGACCTGCCCAGTGGGCACAAAATCCAGTTCCATGTTGAATCAACATTGAATCAACATTGGATCAACATTGACAACCATCTATCAATGTTGATTCAATGTTCTGTGCCCACTGGGTGTGAGAGAAGTAAGTAGGTGAGGTTATTGCTTAAGAGAGGTTAATATTAACAAGGCATGTGTTCATGTCCACCACCTCTCCTTGTGTGAGAGGGCTAAGTTATATTTGTTGCACACTACACTCTGCAGAACATTGGCCACATATATCAAAGTGGATGCCAATATCATACCCAGCTAACAAATAAACGTTATTTTACGTCAAAATTATGTTTTAAACTTTACATAACGTTATGTCATACTGACGAGCCCTAGAAAAACGTTTACATATAACGTTATATAACGTTATATAACGTATTGAATTTAAATAAAATGGTGTATAACGTTATTTGTTTACTGGGTAGGTCTATATGTAGTAGTAAGCAGTGCCATACATTATATCTCAATTATAGAGTTGATCTTCTACCAGAGTCATGGTGACGCCTTTACTTCTCTCTGTGTACCCCTTACTAACATAGTGAGGGTAGGCAGTTTTTTTAGTATTCTCTAACACCTGAGTTTTTAGTATTCCTTGAACACCTGACACCATGTGATGTATGGTAGTCTTCACTTAATCTATGACCCCTGCATACCTGGGGGTGCCTGGCAGAAAGTGTAGGAGGAGCACCGGACAAAACCCAGAGCTTAGAGAGTAACTTTTGTCATGGGAACCAAATGAAGTTTATACGTGTAGACAAAGCCTCCTTATCTCTGTATTTATCATTCATCATTAAAAGATTAATGAACATAGAGATATACAAATGTAGTAACTACAAAGGCAAGAGCTAGCCTACATGTTCCATCACTAGAAGCAGTGTCTCAAGTTATTTCCTGTAGTTAATACCTGAACAAAAACCTGCTCTACCGCTTAACTACTTTAACACTGTAAGGATGGTACAGTACCTCAAGACTACAAATACATTATGTCATAATCATTTGTCATTATGAGGTCCAGTGCCAGTGAGTAACTCTAGTATTGATATATTGATTGCATGCTGCCCTGGTAAGTTACTTGGCTGCATTCATGTACCGTACCGTCGTGTTTAAGCACCCCGGCGCTTATAACTTTGGATCCAGTTTTAGTGCTGAAGAGTTGTTTCAAGACCCTCATACCCCTGGCGCTTATTCAATACCCGCCGCTTAAACGTGAAGGTACGGTAACATGAAGACAAAAAGGGCATAGTGCACTTTGCTACCCTTGAAGGGTTAGCATCACCCTGCAGCTTCTGCGCTGTGTAAACTGTTGTAATACTAACCCCCTGTAAGGAGGATTCTATCTGGGCACCAAGTCAACCATGGGCAGTGCTATCTCCAGGCTATAAAAGGAGATGCCTGGTTTTTGTATATAGAAAATGGGCAGGTTGCGCTGGGGAAGTGTTGGATCATACAGATTGGCTCTTAACAAGCTGTGAAATATCAATGACAACCCGATACAATCAGGAGAATGAATCAGGCTGAGCAGAGGAGGTGTATGGGGGAGAGCGTAGAAGTAATTGTAATACAGTATGGTTGGAGGAGTAGAATGGAGTAAAAGAGAGAGAAATGGAGAAAAATAGAGAGAGGGCATGGCGGAAGGGATATAGAAGTTAAGAGAGACCATGGATAATATTAAACGTGTTATATTAATGTTTAAGGATGATACTCTCTTCTAACACCTTTGCACGTGTCATCCTAAGACAAGTTTACAAACTTTGATGACACCTTTTATAGCCCATTCTCAAACTGTTGCTATTTACACCATTTGTTGAAAGGTTACCCCTACTAGCCATGACTAATGATGGGAATATGCCACCTTTATCCCCCTGACAGTCAGGGTCAATAGCCATCAGATTGACACTCATCACTGAACCAGGTATTGGGCAGGGTCTAAACCAAGGGGGCTGGATTGATATTATGTGGTATAATTTAAAGCCATAAGACACACAGAGAGAAGTAGAATCACTGTAACTCTCAAATGGGAGTCCAGCCCCGATTACTGAGGTAACTCTCCCCAGGAATCTAAAGTGACTCCCTAATATTAGTGGGACTCTATAATAACTCTATACCCAGTAAACACACTACGTATCTTCTACGTAGACTTTAAGTAGGATTATGTTGGTTTTCTACCAGACATTTGATAAACGTACATTAAAGGTAGATAAGAAAGTTAGTAAATTATGTGGATCTACGTATATATTTTACGTATATTTCTGGTAATTATTTACGTATCTATAACGTTAAAATGTTTTTGTGTTTCTGGCTGATCTCACCAGGTGGCAGTTTAGCATGTGATAGTACTATGCTGGTAGTTGCATAGTAATATTCTTCTAGAATATGCAACAATAATGCTGATATATAAATACTTCACCCAATCTGGCATCTGCATTAAAATGTTTGAATATTTTTAGACAAAATATTTCTTTAGATAATTATATGGTGCCTGTATTACGATGTGTAGCATGCTGCACACCCATTTCATGGCATTGAAGGATATATATATATCCAACCTGTTCCAGGTACCACTATGAATAAATACATGAGCCCTGGTGACATCTGATGGCTGTCCTATAATGATGAACTGAAGGGTTTGCCTATCCCTATAGCATTGGATGTATAAAACGGGATAAA
The DNA here is from genome assembly GCA_947462335.1 of Harmothoe impar. NCBI lineage: Eukaryota > Metazoa > Annelida > Polychaeta > Phyllodocida > Polynoidae > Harmothoe > Harmothoe impar. The sequence goes on from OX381707.1 coordinate 69,785,376, forward strand.
ACTGAAATAATTTGAGTGGAGAATTAAACATTATCTCTCTGTGTATTTTATAGGTTTTCATTCTTCTACCTAAATATCTGAGAAGAAACGCTTATACAACGATAAAACACATATTTTCTACATCTTCTGATGTATTTTCTAATTGAATTTCTACGTTGAAAAGACGAATTACTACGTAAAATCTACAAAAACGTTTAATATACGTAGATCTACATTAACGTTTATATGTTTATCTACGTTCAGTATATACATATTTCTCCTGAAATATCTACAGGGAAACTACGTATTTATTACGTATATGTGTTAACTGGGTAGTCACAACTCCATAGGGAGTCATATGTAGCCGACTCCCTTTTGACTCCCTAAATTATCCTGACTCTCAAACTTAAACTTTCAATATCTCACGAGTTCTCTTCCACTAGACGGCCTCATAATATAATTTGTAGAGTTTTTCTCAGAATAGTGCCTGTCATAATGGTTTTAAAATGGCCCTCTTCATCTGGTCAAAACAGAACTTAGTAATACTCATGCTAATCATAGGAATGTCTGATAATAAGTACATGGACTAAAGAAAATACTATTTCATTATGTGAAATAGACCAAGATAAGGTACAGTAGAAGCATAGACACCATTTCTGTGGGTAACTGTTTATGTTCAATCATTTTCACTGTTTCATCTATTCATGGATTATAAGCTTGATGGCTGAGATCAAGTAAATAACATCTCTGATTTCTCCCACTATTCAGATTGGTGTAAATTATGAAGGGAGCTGTTAAGGTCTCCTTGCAACACCAACTTTGACTCCCTACAATACTAGTGTCAAACAGATTTGACTCCAATTGTTTATGGTATTGTCCCATTTTGACTCCTGTTTGAATCTATGCAAAGGGAGTCAGTGATGATAGGGAGTCACTTTAGAGTAGTGGGGCGAGTTACCTCAGTGATCCGGGCCGGACTCCCATTTGAGAGTCACTGTGATGCTACTTCTTTTCTCTGTGCACCTGGAAGGTTTAGAGGTGAGTCATGCAGTTACTGTTGTCAATATGACTACCTTACCACAGCTTGGTCCAGAGTACTAACCTGAAACAAAGATATACATACATAGCTAGCAAATTGAAGCCGGGGGGGGGGTGTACGCATTGAAGAGATAATGGTTTAACCTGTTATAGAAAGGTAGCCTTTATCACTCTTTCAGTACATATAAAACGGTTTCACCTAGACACAATACATGTTGTCACTATGGTAACACAGTCTGCTGTCACTAATGTGACACCTATAGACACAACCTACCATTAGCTGTCACTTCTATGTGACACCACATTTGTCAAATGAACTGATAGAAACACCTTGTGACAGCATTGACTTATACACAATATCATGTTCTTTGTTCAGTCTTTTCACAGTGTCTTGTTTGTTAAGAAAATACAGGATACTTGGAATTGAGTATAGTGAGCCCACAGTTGATTGAAATTACGAAACCATTTATCAAGAATGATAGGAAGATAAAATCAAAATCTCAAAATATACGTGTTGTTTCTAATAGCGATGCATTCACCAGTGATGCATTCAATCATAATAATTATAAAGGGATATGATGTATTGCTTCATATATATATAGCACTATGATGCCCCTAAAAGGCTGGATCTGACTTGAAAAGTTTTGTCAATGTCCCACCTGGCTAAGCTGAAATATCTAAACTGGCAAATGGTGGCAACGCTTACGAAGGTTCAAATATGGCTACTTATATTCACACCGCTATTTGATTATCACAGAGATCAGATTTAAGTATGGTGCTCCTATGATGCAAATGATGATATTCAAAGCCACATTCCAAGCATTTATGGATTATTTCTCAAAAGCTTCTCAGTATCTTATGTATCTAGTAAAAGAATTTTATTCATAATATCAATCCACCTTGGTTAAGATCCTACCCTCTACCTAGCTGAGAGAGGGCTTTTAACTTGACAATCAGTGATCTGATCACTATTGACCCTAAGTGTCAGGGTGATAGAGGTGGTATACTCATACCATTACTCATGGTTAGTAGGGGTAACCTGTCAACAAATGGGGTAAGTAGCAACACTTGGAGCATTGGTCTGACATCTAACAAATACCATCAATCTGTATAGTCTGAAATTATATCATAAAATAGGTGACTTTAAAACTTTCTAGGAGTGTTCCTGAGTAAAATCTGTGTGAAATACCTCTTTATGTCAAGTTTTGGGTGTAGATTCCATAATATTATTTCACTAATCGAGTAATGCATTTCAAGGCTTGTGTGGAGAAGGTGTGAGAAGAATGTGTCCTCATGAAGTTCTATTGCTTCCTTCTTCCAGCTTTCCCATTCCCTCCCAATTATATAGAACCTCCCATCTGCCCATCCATCCATCAGATGTTAATTCACGCCCTCACTATAAAGATTTAGCCTATTTCCCTGATAGATTGCACTGTACCTGATAGTTATATTGGCATTTCACACCTAGTTTAAAACCCCTCTTTATGATCCTGCACCTCTCCGGCACAACCTACCCATTTACTATAGGTAAAACCCAGACATCTCCTTTTACAGCCTGGAGGCAACCTTATGTATGGTTGACTTGGTGCCCAGATGGGATCCTCCTTACAGGGGGTTAGTATTACAACAGTTTACACAAGGCAGGGACTGTAGGGTCGGTAACCGGTATTATCATGAGAGGTTTGTGGAGGAATGAATAACAGGAAATAGCCTGAGAAACTGCTACTGGTGACAGAAAATGTAGACTAGCTCTTGTCCTTGAAGTATTATATTTTATTCCTATACTATAATTCCTATCCCTAATAATCATTTACTGGTGCATGCTGGATTATATTGCCCGTGTAACTCCTGTATTAGCCACACCCCCACTTTTCAGATATCCTATAGCCTAACAGGGGATGTGAAAGGCGTTAATCAAGCACTGTAGTATAGTAATAAAAACCCACATATAATCGGCACCCCGACTTTAAGCTGATCATAATTATAAGCCGCACTGGCGATCTGACTTGCGTACTAGCCGCAGCTTTTAAGCAAGAATTTACAGTACCATATATATCCTGCTTTAGACATAGTATTTCCATAGACAGATCTAACAAAGTCGGGAAGTTCATGACAAAAGCTGTATAAAGTGCTATACCCTGTCCTAAAGGTTTGTGTTAATATTGGGTTTGTCTGGTGCTCCTCCTACACTTACCCCCAGGCACCCCAAGGTATGCAGGGTCATAGATTAGGTAAAGACTACCATACATCACGCAGCGTAAGGTGTTTAAAGAATACTAAAAACCCACTGTACCCTCACTATGTCAGCAGGGTGCTGCTTGAAGCATACAAAAAAACAATCTACACCCCTGTATAGTTTTTGTGAAGGGGTTATGTCTGAAAGGATAGGCTGTGTTGTATGCTGGTCAGAGAAGGGGGCATTTCAGAGGGTGGGTGCATGAACAAAATATAATGTATAAAATATAGTATGGATGGTGTTAGGTAGATGAGATCCTTCACAACTTTGCATGAGGATTTTCAAATATACAATATATATGTGTGTACTCTACAACGCTTTAAAAGCTTAGGGAAAGTAGAAACATCCCCTTCAACATTGTAGCCTCAAGGCTTCATGCTCATCTGTCGCCATTATATTTCAATGTAGTGTATGAATGCTGCCTTGTCGGGTCATGTCGACAAAAGGACATGGCCCATGATAGCACCATGCTACCCTAAAGGGTTAATACTGCCACTTCAGCTTACCTCAGATACCCAGTCATGCACAGCACCATTCTACTCCTTACCCCTAGGTTGTGAGGGGGTTTCTATAGTAAAGGGAGTTACAAGAGAGATGATGCAGAAGGGTGGGACTGGGTTCAATTACAAGGCATCAATTAATTGCTACTAGTTGACATTATTGTGTAATGTTGTGATAGAAGCTAAGGTAACTGGAAAGCGTTAGTGAAGGATTGGAGAGATAGAGAGACAGACAAAGAGACAGAGACAGAGAGGTAAATAGATTGAAATGCTTAGAGTGAAAGAATTCAGATATTCAACTTGGGAGACCTGTAATTCATTTTGACATTGCATGTACATTCCCGATGTAAAGGACATCGACTGAATTACAAGCATCCAGGAGTTATCGGTTCTTTCAATATATTCCTATTATCAGTGCATTCCCTAGACGCCCTGCACTGATAAAATCAAAGCGTCTAAGGTTGTCAAATAGTCGTCTTGTAGGAAGACTTTTGGGTATTCTAAGTGACGGTCATAAAATAAACGAGTTAAAGGTTGTCTTTCTGAGGACCTACCAAGTTACCATCCCACAAGACAACACTAGGCTCATCTAACTGACAATGTTAGCCCAGGCAGTGGCCCACTCCAAGTGACAAGTCTAAGGTCGTCAAATTCACAACCCCAGAAAAGTTAACCCTTTATTGGCTGCAAACTGCTTTAAATGTGCTTGAATCCTTTTGTCAGCATGATGCATGAATGTAGCCCTGTGAGTCTATTCGCCAAGCCTGCATTCATGCACCTTTGGAATTAAATGAATCAACAGTTAGGCGAGTATATTAATCATTAGTTCATGTATTATGATCACATAGAGCATAGCACCTTAAAGCACTATGCAGCCCTTAGAGGGTTAACCTGTGCACTATAACCTCTACTTCAATGCAGGTGGAGCTAACTGGGTTCTGAGCCTAGGCATAATTGTTGTCCATGTCTATCTCTATTTCTGAGGTTTGTAGTAGCTTATTCATACAAACATAGAGGTATGTAGGTTAAGGTAATTCCTGCCATATCCCCAAGTCTATATTGAGAGTATTTCTGCCCTTTAGTAACAGACTGGTAACACACATGTGGATGTCATACCAATGGGAGTTTCCTTGCAGCTATTGTACCATAGAAATAACCACAAAAGAGGTGTCTGTGCCCTAAACATATTTGTTTTGTCTCAATCATATCAAAACATTGAATGCTTTACCTTTTCTAGCATCCCCAATAGATAGCTCTCAAGATTCTACATAACACAAATGTGTATTTACATAAATATGATTAAAATCAACATAGAAAGTATGCAATTCATTCCCGCACTTCATACAGAATGCAAGTTATACTGATGCCACCTACAGGGGGAATCCTGAATCAGGCCCTGGTTGACGAGTTTAGGGCTGGCATGAGTCAGGTTTTGGGCTGGCACATGCCAAGTGTATCTTCTAACTGACAACTACAGCTAGAGGACCCACTCTCTTGTCACTTAGAAGAGTCTGCAGACGAGTTTACTTTTTGAGTGTGACAGATCGCCCCTTGCCCCTAGACAGCCCTATACCCTGCTGAGGGGGTGCACTAACTGGGGTCATGTAGAGGGGGTTAGGGTGTCTAATAGGGACACTAAGGGACAACATGTGTGCTGAGTCTGGGTAAGTTCAGTCTAACCATCCATAATCTATAATTTAGACTTGGAGAACTCTTACACGGAGAGAATATATAGCGTCAAAAGGGAGTTCAGGTTGCCTTAAGAATGACCCCCCTCTCTAGTGGAGTCCAGGTCGCCTGAAGCAGCCTAGGTGACTCTCTGGCTGGCCTAAGGGAGTCACCTGGGGGAGTCATATAGCTCCTGGACTCCCTTTTGACGCTGTTTCTTCTCTCTGTGATATTTATGATACACTACTGGAAGTATTATAATATAGAGGCACAGCGAGGTCAATAGTTAACAACAAAATACATATCAAGAAATTATGTTATCATAATCAAGGTAAACCTTTTTTCACAGTTGTAGGGGGGGGGGGGGGGGAGGGGGAGGGGAGGGGAGGGGAGGTAAGACGACATAAGGAATAAGAAAGGATGGGACGGAAAAGAGGGAGTATGGAAGCAAGGACAGAAACAAGCCAGGTCCAATATACATTCTAAAATCAACTGTAATACCAAATGTTACCTATAATTGAATTCTCGAACGTCGTGACACTTTCTCACAGTGGTACATATTTCCCCCTTGTCAGAGCAAAACACGAATTATCTTAATCTACTCACTGGTAACACGCTGACATTTCCCAGGAGCAATTGTTATTCCAACTGGCAATGATACCCCACTTATAGAGCTTTAAGGGCCGCAACATGCTTTAATGCACCGTTCGTCGTCATGATGCACAAATGCAGGCCTGGCTAGTAGCTCACCAGGGCTGCATTCATGACATGTTATGATAAAGCAATGCAGCAGCATGGTTCTCAGTGGCGCTGCATTAGTGCATCATGAAAACAAATGACTAGGAACCATCATGGTATCATGCCGCCATTTAGAGGTTAGCTAAATATGGTATGATCTAACAAAAATGGGAAAGGCTCCTAAATAGATATCCGACCACATGAGGACCTGGGACCCTTGCAGCTATAATAACATGGGATAAACACTTAGCAGGTTTTCTCTGTCTTTTCTTCTTGAACGTTTTCTACATGATCGTGTTCAACTATGGTCCCACCTATATCCCTTACTTTTGTTATGTAGAGTACAGAAACTAAGGGTATAACTACATAGCATGGAGGTTCACTTGTCACTGATGCCCTGGACGGAGAGTCGGATACATATATATGGGGTTCTTGATAGGGGGTCCCTATGGCTCGCCGAGACAGACTCTCCCGGGAACGTGGAGAAGAAGATCTTTCCAATCTTAAAAGTGATAATTCAAGTCAATTATCTTAAAGACCTTGCTTGCTTTTAAGATTATCTCCTCGGTAAAACCGCTCTAGATGGCGCTACTCATACTTATCGTTTTTCTATTTTGACCCTTATTTATATATTGTTGGTAGTATATTGTATCATATGGGGGGCTCCTGACCCCCCCCTTTTTTTTGCATTTCTTCTTCAAAACTAATATCAAACACAACTATGGACAACTGTGCCAGGTATAATACAATTGTTCCATCTGGTGTTTAGAATCTTCAATTTAAATTATCATACTAGAACAATCTGAAATAATGGATTATAAATGTTATTATCACAAAACCATATCAAAATGCGGAGGGAAACGTTTTTAAGATTATCGCTTTTAAGATTGGAAAGATTTTGTTGTCCACATTCCCAGGAGAGTATGTCCGCTAGTGCGTCCCCATGTCCTATGCCGTTTTTTAATAAATGGCCATGTCGCCAAATCAATTTTATGAGATTCCCAATGTCCCATGTCACTATCTAATTTTCCATCCTGTCCCATGTCACTAAGCCTCAAAATGTTCCATGTCGCCAAGTCAAATTTAAGGATCTAGGGCCATATATGAAATTCGTCGTTCTTCACGAGTTGCAGCTGGGTTGTATTAAAGGCCTACAAGTCTGTAGGCCCAGTGTCCAACGAATAAATGCAACTGTCCAAATACTGCAGTTCAAATGCGAAGAGCAGTAACAACAGCCCTAAGGGAGTGATCATTTATTATCAACAGGGGGGGGGGAACATTTGGACCCCTTGACCGGGGGTGGGTGAAAAAAATTTTGGACCCCAGCCAAAACGCCTGCGCGTTACTATGCCTCAAAGGGCCTGCGCATGTGCCGATTGTCGACCCGTAAGGGGGGGGGGGATTTTTACCCCTTGACCGGGGGGGGGGGGGTGTAAAAAATTTCGCCTGCTCTGCGCCAAAACCTACCACCCCACCTGTTGTTAAAAAATGATCATTCCCTAATGTCAGATCTGCTTGGAGAGTGACAGAAACAGAGATGAATGGACTCTCCAGTCCCCACCCACAATATGACCAACCACAAGCATGCGGCTCCACCAAAATAACTACGTCAGAAACAAACAATACCAGTCATGTTTATGCAGTTACACCACACCTCAACGTATGCCAGAGAGTAGGCTAGACCTCTGAAAGTTTGTAGTTTAAATGACAAAACTCTTGTCACACACTGCTATATTTAGTGGCCCATGTCAGTTTTTAAGTAGTCCCATGGGTCACTCTATAGGCCCCATGCCCCTAGTCGATTCTGAGAAAAAGCCACATCACTGTGACAAATTTTGTGGTCCGAGTCATGTTGATAAACTAAACCATGATGACATGAAATTGTTTACAATTCTCATTTCCATCTTTTTAAGTGGGTGGCGTCCAAAGTCAAGGACTGCCAACAAATAAACTGTCCCACCCTAAAACACTAACCTCTACCCATCAAATACCACTAGAGATCAAACACAAGGTCATACGGACACACCAAGGTCACATAGAGGTTATTGGAACATGGGGAAATGTTCTGGCTGTTTTCCCAGATTATTTCTCATCATACTATTGTGTTGGCTCACATGATTGCCTACCTTTGCTACCATATAAAATAAAATGTGGCATAAATTCCTTAATAAGGGAAATGATGCCAAATGCAAGACCCATTTGTATAGTATGAGGTTTTCTAGATATTGGTATTGACATCTGCCTAATTAGGCCTAGCTAAAACAAGCAATTTACCAAATTTAATCAAAATAGAACATCTTTGGAAAGGTTATACGTTAAAAAGTATATGTTAAAATGTAGATGCATGTTTAGGCTATGAAATGTTTTAAATGCTAAATCCCAACTTAACAGTGTACGTAAAGTTGACTCTGTATCCACTCAGAGTCAGATCCCTATTTTCTTCACATCCCTCTCTACCAACTCTAGATGGAGGTATGTATAAGAGAGATTGTTGTCGGGAATAATGGGTTAAATGAAATAGCATGAAACTAAATAATGACAGTAAGTACATTCTATATTGTCGGCAAAGTTCCCCAGGCTAAAGAAACACATCTAGGGATAACCGATTGGATAGATCAATCCAGAAGTCGAAAGCTCTTCTCACCTAGAAATCACATGTATATGATATTCAAGAGTTTTCCTTTCTGTCTGTTTGCAGCCATTATGCTTGATGATGTCCGTTGCTATGGTGACGAGACATCCATCTTGGATTGTACCCATGAGTCGTGGGGTCGTCATAACTGTGACGACCGGGAAGCAGCGGGCGTCTTCTGTACCCCCAAATCCCATACGGCGCTGACGACTCCGCGACCCAGACCTCCAACGACAACAAAAACAACAACAACATTACCAACAACAACAACAACAACGCGAAAACCTAAAACAAAGCCCACTAAGAGGTCACCGAATGGTGCAGCAGCAGCTCAGCCTACAGTGAGACTACTAACGCCCCCTACAAACCTCCCAGTCCACATTGTCCATACCATACAGGAACCGGAAGTACTACCATTCATGCGCGACCAGCGCGAGGAAACCGTGCATATAGATAACGTACGAGCCAACAGGATCCAGCAGCCAGAACAGCAGAGGCGGCGAGGAGGGGGTGATGCAGAGGTAGAAGTAATAGACCAAAGTGAAGAAGAAGAAATAGAAGAAGAGGTAGAAGAAGAGCAAAGGGAAGAATACGAAGATACTCAAACTGACGCAACGTCTAATGAATTATGGGCAACGGAAGAAGAGCAGGAAGTGGATCCCACGCATGCTCCAGCTGAGGGCACTGTACTTCCGGTGGCCAGTACAGAGTGGTCCTTCATAGAGAATGCTACAGACCCAGCCCTAGCTGAGATCATGAGGAAGAAAAAGGCCAACATACAGAAGGAAATAGATGCAGATAAGGCTAAGGTTAAGGCATTTGTGGACGAGACGGAGAATGAGGTGGAGCACAAGGTGTATGATGACCCGCATCATCCCAAGGTGAGATGAATTAGATAAATAAATAATTCCGATTTTTAAGTCTTTGATATAAAAGTACCTAGTTATAGGCTATGTCGCACCCTGAGATAAGGCAAGGGGTCTACTTCATCACAAGGTATCAGCTCTAGTAATAACTTTTCTATCAATAGCACTAGATTTAGACTAAATCAACAATTGGTTTTCTGTTTTGATCGAGTGGACTAAGGTCGTCAGCTGTGTTGGCATTTAAGGAAATATTAAGTAAAATAGTATGCTTAAAGTAACACTTTAAGCATATTTATTTCAAGTAAATGCCACTTAAAGCTGCATCTATATTATAATGACTTTGAGCAATAAAACGTTTGCTTAAATGCCAACGTTCATGCAGTGCTAAATCTGAAAATCACAATACAGCCATAAAGTTACTTAAAGTTGCTTAAATCCAAATGCTCATGCAGTGTCAGTGGTAAAGAAGTCAGCTGTGTTGTCTTTACCCTCTGATGTCATATTAACCTTTTCAAGCCTTATAACAGATTTAACTCACTCTTCCCACTATCCACTTTTCCTTACCTCTCCACCAGCCGTACGACCTGCGCGTGGTGGAGGGTCGGGACCACACGGAGGGCCGGGTGGAGGTGCACATAGGCGGTGTGTGGGGCCTCATCTGTTCTGACAACTGGGGGCTCCTGGAGGCCCGAGTAGCCTGCCACCAGGCCGGGCTAGGGTACGCCAAGATGGCCGCCAGGGTAGGTCACAGACACTGACACCTCAACCTTTGCTTCCATTTTTACTACTTGAAATTCAGATCGGACTTAAGGCCACTAAAAGAAGGCCAAAAATGGTCACCTAACCGGAGGGAAAACAGGGCTGACCTATGTGCTTAATCCTTTTTTGAGAAAATTATTATGTAGAATACTTTCAATCACAAAAGAAGCCCAGGCATTGTTCCAATGTTAGAAGTGTAATTAAACAGAAATAATAAATGATGCATATGTCTCTGGAAACACAGCTTTTAAAAGTTAAAGATTTGTCTAAAGGGGTTCTTAAGGATCGGTTTAAGCAGCTTGATGACATACTCCTTGTTTGACAGGGCACCTACTTTGGCGGAGAAAATATCCCTAAGGTCCTGTCGGGTATTCGTTGTGACGGTCTGGAGGACTCGCTCTCCGACTGTTACCACGAGAAGGTGGGTGACGTCACGTGCCCGGAGGTACAGTTCATCGCTGGTGTTGTCTGCACATTCTGTAAGTATTATTTACATCTATGGCTCTTTGAAAAAGAAGAAGAATTCTCTGTACACCAACTCTACCTCTACATTTATTGTAATGGTCTAGTTCAGGCCCGTAACTAGCCCTCTTCGTGGGGTGGTTCGCTTTTGGATATGATTAAACATGATTTAACTTATTTCAATGGTGGAGCTGCACTTTTACAATATGATGGTGGAACGTTTTATGATATATCTAAGGCGGAAGCAGAGTTTTGCTTTTATAATGTTTTATGTTTTCTCTCTAGAATCCTTAATAATTGTTAGATCGACAATCCGTAAAAAATGGCATGTCACCAATTACTCTTTTCCTCCTTTTTAGAGGTAAGGTAGTTTGTGACGACCGACCCCCTCCCTGTAGTTTTAATCCATGTTGTCATTTCTCATTTTAATATCAAAACGGGCTTCTTTGGAATACACAAAGTGGAACCCTTCTGAACATTACCTAGATTTCCTCCCCATACATTATTTAACAATATTCAAACATAAATTCCCTCCATTGTGAGATGAATCAGATCAAACGGCCTCTTTCTAGTTGACATGCCTATTTAGAGTTGTACATGCATGTATCACAATTTGCCTTTTAGGCGGTGTCTCGGAGATCGGGCCAATGTGAATGTTTTTGACTGGGTGCCATCTTTGACTGGGTGCCATCTTTGACTGGATGCTATCTTTGACCGGCCACCATTAAAAAAAGATTTAAGAAAAATGGTCATCAACATTAAAGACGTTCACATTGGCCCAATCTCATGAGGCACAACCATGTAACATGTCCATTTCAGTGCTGCCTGACCTGGTCCCTAACAACACCCTACTGGAGACATCAGCCTACCTGCAGGACCTGCCCATGAGCTACCTGCAGTGTGCCATGGAGGAGGGCTGTGCCTCCTCCGGGGCCTACGTACTCAAGAAGAAATTCAGGGGTAAGTGTCTTTTAGCACTATTTGGTTTGAAAAAATAGTTTTATTGTCTTTCACAATTAAGCAGAGTGATTATAGACAATCTTCAATATTCATTACAAATGATCAGAATAAACCAGTTATCTATTATATTTGCTGTGGCTCTGTACACGGCTTCATAATTCTTGGGCATGCTCTTTAAATAAGTCATGCATCATGTCTGCCCAGCTGGGTTAATACACTCCTTAGTCCTATTACACTAAGATATTCTAGTTTTTTTTTCTTATTATGCATGACTTCCTCTCTTCCAATAATAAAGCTCCAGCTGGGGTACGGCCGTTTTTGACAATTTCCTACCCCGCCCTCTAATGGAATCGAAGAATTTTGATTGTGCTGTACTTTTGTTGCCATGGCAAACGGTTGACTCGCATTCTAGGTTATAATTCTCAGGAAACCAGGGGAAATATCAGGGGCAATCTACACATATCTACTACATCAAAATTGACCGACAGTAATATAACGGTGCCATGTTATTGGTTCCATGGCAACAGCAGATGTCTGCCTAGCAACCAATGCATTTTGCTATATTTTACCATAGGTATGCATGTACTATAAAAGAAGTACCTAGTATAGTACAAAAAATTTCGAGTTCAACTTAACATTTTGAGGTAGCCCATTGCAATCTAAATTGATGAGAGGAGCAGGACATTGACGGTGATGACCTCTTTCCAATATTTGACAACATTCATCCTCCATTTGCCTTTTGATGTAAAATTTGTGTTCACCGATACTGGAGTTTATCATATTGATTGAAACCTCGCAAACCCGAGTGAACGCAAAAGAGAAGCTTTTAAAATTAAGATACTGTGGTCAATAAAGTCAAATTTGTTCAAAAAAAAGAAAAATCTTCTAACTGACTGATGTGACAATTGCAGACTGGAACATCATGAGACGCCGCTTGCTGCGGTTCTCGTCCAGCACGTGGAACTACGGGACTGCCGACTTCAGACCCTTCATACCCAAGAACAACTGGGAGTGGCACATGTGTCACATGTGGGTACACTTATACTTACTAGCCATATTTAACCCTTTGATGACTATAGCTGAGATTCCACTACCCGATTTTGCCATCACATGTGACTGCAGAGGGGTTTTCAGCGACCTCGCGAATTGGGCCGTTTTCCAGGCGACTTTTCGACCTGGGGCAATAATTTAACCGACCTGGCGACTTTTGCACAAAATTGATTATAGGATAAAGGGTCTAAGAAAATGACCTTGCGACCTGAGGGTCTTAATTTTGGCGACTTTCCGAACTGAGGGGGGACACCTCTGCACCCCCATCAGATCAGAGCTGTTCTCACAAATCGGACCCAATCAGATCTAATATAATCATAGACAAACCCTAACATCTGATCAGCCATGTTACCATGATCTGACAGATATGCTTTCATGAGAATGGACCAGAATATCGGTTAGTGGAGCCCCAGTTTATTTTTGGTCCAAGACAGTGCCAGTGAGTAACTTGCCATCCCTGCATCGGTGTGTTGGTTATTGAGCCGACCATTTGGGAGGGTCTCATCACATATATAATATAGGGTTGCCTTTGCAGACCCGCCAGAGGTAGCTGCATTTGATAATCATGAGGATAACAAGCACGCTGTATTAAAACACTATACGCATCAACAAAGTTGTCATATTTTTGAATCCATAAGTGCACTGCCGAAACTAGCCCCTACCCCAACAGGCCATTTCGGCCTGATGGTTTACAAAACATTGTGCTATTAGTCCGATTAAATAGGGACAATTAATGATTTCAAAACTCTTGCTCTTGTATTCGATCATGAAAATCATCTCAATTCTCTCAAGCTCAATGTAATTGAAATTCTAATTATATGTGGCCAGGCACATGAAAAGGGATACTGAGGGGGGAATTCACAATTCAAGTTTGTGTCAAGATCTTTAAAATAAGATATTATGAGCAAAGATATTCCTTGTAGTTTTGTCAGAATCATATCTTGAACATGTGTTGTTACTTGTAACTAAAAATTACAGATAAGCTCTAAATGCACCGTATCCAATGATAACAACTGAAATTGATGAAAAAATCAGATTTGCTGAAAAATATCCATAAAAAGTGTTCATATTCTATGTAAATTTGGTTTCAGAAGGAATTTTCAAGGTCTGTTTTCAGTTTTAAGTTACTGATGGGATTTCCAAGAAACTAGGACCAAAATGTTTCATATAGAAGAACGGGAATTGTTTCCATGGTAACCAAAAATTGCAATATGTGCCTATTTCTCATAAAAAACGTTCCATTTGCATTCCAAATATAGAACATTTACACCAAAAGTGGAATAATTCTCATAGGACTACTGCATTCTCCATAAAATTTACCTTAAAGCATTTTTGGGCATATCTTTCCCTATTTTGCCATTCTTATGCCTCCTGGTGGCCAAAACCAGTACTAAAAATCCCCCGCGAAGGTACCTTCTCACGTGTTGAGCCACATATTTTAGGTATATCTTAAATGCTACCAGCATAGTAAGAGTATAACCTTAAGAACCTAAAGGACAGTCTTCCAAGAAATATCAACCATATGATATATACAACATGTATACCGTACCGTCGCGATTATGCGCCGGGGCGCTCTTCAATTTGGCGGCCCTGTTGCACAGGCGCTTATACAAGACAGGCGCTTATTCAAGGTCTTGATTTTAGTGCTTAAGAAACATTTGGAGTCCCTAATACCCCCGGCGCTTATTCAAGACCGGCGCTCTTTCAAGACCAGGCGCTTTATCGCGACGGTACGGTAGGCCTAATATTTCATATCACAGGAAAAATTATCATGATTGTAATACAATTATGTTACATTGACAAACGAAATATATACATATACAATATAATATATATAATATATATAATTATATGTATATATATAATAATTATGTTAAGATAATAAGATCATACTTATTATTTTATAATTGGCAGGCATTACCACAGTATGGAGGTGTTTGCTGTGTACGACCTGCTAGATATGAACCATAACCGGGTGGCTGAGGGGCACAAGGCCTCCTTCTGTCTGGAGGATGTCGAGTGTCTGCCCGGTAAACCAAAGCGCTATGAGTGTAACGGCTACAGCGATCAAGGTGAAACTTTTGTTTTATGTGTGAAGCTTTTCTCTCCTTTATTGTGAAAAAAAGTAATAAAAGAAAAAGAAGTTATGGTGCTCTTCAAACTCTTGTTTTTCATGCAGGCTTCTCTCTATGAACTGTCTAGACTCTTTGGTATTTAAATTATCTAGAATAAAGAAATAACGTATTTTGTTTTTTAAATCTATGAATTAAAATTGTATCTTTATGTTACTCATTCATGTCTTGTACACTATCACTATCACAACTTATCATAACTAATAACCAGCAACATGCCCTCAATATTATATCTTTTTCAGCATCAGTTTGTTAGGTGTTTAACCAAATACTGATGATATGCAAAAGTAAATCCTATGATTTTAGTATATTATAGTCATCTTTGTTTTCTCATGTCAGGAATATCGGCCGGCTGTGCAGATACTTACCTACATAATATTGACTGTCAATGGATCGACATAACCGACGTCAAAGTCGGAAAATATATATTCAGGGTAAGTGAGTGGTTACATGTCAGATGTGTACCTAGACTCTAGAGTAAAGATAATCACATTGCAAAGGTTGTAGTTGATTGATTGATTTGTTTAATGTCCAAGCGTACATACTACCCTATGGGACTGCCTCAGGTTTGATCGGACACTAGGTTGTTTCTTTTCTCTTCTTTAAGTTGTGCATAAGTATGTAGGTGTGTGTTTGCGTCCATGTGTTTGTGAGTCTGCTTGTAGCAGTGGAACATGGCTCTTAGCAGTGAGATACTGCTCATGGCATTGGGCCCGCTATATTGTGCTGCCTCACACAGGTTGTGCATATACACTCAGTGATTAATCTTATCACTACTGTGACTGGGGCAGCCACCTGGCGTGCAGTGATAGAACTGTTGTAGCTGCTTAGAACCGTCAAGGGAATATGCACTGTATAAAGTGGCTATATCCAATTGTGCCCAAATTCTAAATCTTACTTAAATGGGTTCCGAGTGTTGTGGCAGTACGATATCTGAGGGATGGGGGCAACCAAATGTCATCTATGGCCAATAAAAGCTCAGAAAGGGGCTTCTATAGGGCTCAGTCATGGTCTATTAAGCCCAAAGTCCACGGCGACAGGAACGTGCGATAAAACGGTATCGCGCCGCTGATGCCCCCATTTTGCGTTTATTTCACTGTGGACACATGCGAAATAGCGGCAGCAGAGGTGCGATACCGTTTTAACGCAGCTTCCTGGTGGTGTGGACTTTGGGCTTTACAGTGTTATTTAAATGGAGAGATCGAATTGTGCACGATTTTATTCGACCCATTGACCATGGCAAAATAAAAGGGATGGCTTAGGTCAAAATCCTGGATACATTTAAAGAATTTTTTATTTTGGGCCCCAATCATCGGATATATTAACTTTAACTGCGAGAAGTTTTAGGTAGCTTTGATTTAAGTGTATCTTTGATATAGTCTTCCAGCACCAATGATACTTTACTGGGCAATGTACTAAACTTAAGAAAATTAAAATAAGATTTCCTTCAAGTTAAGGCCTGGAACCATGAACGTTAATCTCGGCATTAGAATAAAATTGTAAACTGTTGTGAATCCCAAATATTGGAACCAAATGTATAGACTTTACCTGCCTCTGTACATTGACCAATGAATTCATAAGCTACAAACTAGGCCAAGTTAAGGTTGGACTCGTCCCCAGTCCGTAGGCCTATACACCACCTTCACGATCTCGCCATTTTGTTTTTTTAATAGCAAAATCGCGCACCTTTACCACTAGGATCCATTACCAAAACGAGGCTACTGCTCTAGAAAACGCAAACGCCTATCCTTTAGCATAGCGAGCAAAGTTTCTGGGCCCTAAACAAATGAATTATTATGGCTCCCTGACCATAACCCTGCTATGGAGAGGTAGATTGAAATGAACTTTTGGGGTTATCAGCTGTTTTTGGTCGTTTTGTGTCCAATCACACAAGTAATTGAACCCCAAAATCGTAGTGGGCGATATTAGGGGGCGCTATCGCTACGGTAAAAGTCTGTTCCTGTTAAAATAATTCATTTTTCAAACCATTAATGGTTCAATTCGACCTAAACCATTAAAATGCCTAGATATCCACCAAGATCCTTACTCCAATCGCTGGTCAATGGTAGATTGGGTGACTTCGTTTGCTCCTCGATTCAAAGTTCGCAGCAGTAGCCTCGGGAAGACGCTGTCAAAGTGGTAAAAGTTGCGTCAGCTGCTGCAGCTTGTTCCCGGCATAGGGTATCTGTTCTAGCCTCACTACTGGTACCGTTACGTAAGCACTAAACGATCGCAGCGCCGCCGGTGTGTGAAGGTGGTGTATATACTGTAAATGTAGATATTTTTTTCGCATGAATGATTCTTTTTGCGAATTTGCTAAAAATGACATTTTCACCGGTATTTGCGGATTTCCAAGATTTGGCTCTTCAGTTTAATGCTGTATAAAAATTCGCTGTGTACATATTTTCGCGGATTTTGAAAAATCGTGAAAAATCGCGAAAATATGTACAGTATGTGGGGTCAGTAGACTGTAACCCTGGAAGGGGCGGGAAGGGCGAATCAGTTTTATAAGAGTAGTGGCAGAGTAGACACAGTCCTCGTCAAATCCTTGGTCTCAAGTGTATCTAATTCATTTTTCAGATCCACATCAACCCGCAGATAAAGGTGGCAGAGTTGGACTACACCAACAATGCGGCCACATGTGACCTGGACTACAACGGTTACAATGTGGAGGTGACCAACTGTGCCATCGGGGATGGTAGCCACATGCCTCACAGACCCACGGACGAGTAATGACATTATGGTCCCACACTGCATGAGCTATCCCATTTAAACAATTTTAAGTTGACTTTCAAGCAGCTGTAAGCGATTTTTTCTTAAAGCTGCTGAAAATTGGGCCATTAATCAAATTTACTTTTTCCTTAAGAGAAAAGACCAACTTATTTTACATAGCACTCTAACAGTAGTATTAGTAATGGCTCGCAATATTCTGACATGCAAACTATCGAAATATGCAGCATATAGCAGTTAAAGCAGAAAGTATTGTGTTGATGGTGACGCTGCATATTTCGATAGTTTGCATGTCAGAATATTGCGAACCATTACCAATACTACTGATAGAAATCCACATAGCATTAGGCTGGTCTTTTCTTTTAAAGTTGCATGGTCCATGCATATTGGCTCCTGATATGAACCCAAGCATGTCAGCATATGGTTGATAGTAAATCCGTTATATATTGTTATATGCTGAATGGGATCAGTTACCAGTCATTTCCATCAGACATTTACATGTGATAACATCAGCATGTATGGATCTCATTGCTTGAATCCACCTAACTCTATTTGGAAAATATACAAATTCAAAAAATATATTTTATACTGTAGACCAGGTCTGGTGTGATGTTACCTTCCCTACCTCTTGAAAAAATAAAAACCTTAAATTTTTGTTTTAACCATTCCAGTACAAATACAATACCCTATTTCATTGTGTAAAGGGCATTTCAAGACCTGGCACATATATACAAGACCCGCGCTCTTTTGAAACCGGCGCTTTACTACAACTTAGGTCAGGTGACTTTGACTAGAAGGGGAATTGAGTTTGTCTGGAATCCAGGCTGAAGACTTGAAATGTCTCATCACATTAGCAGAATGATTGGAGGCCATTGTACTTATTAATGTCATAATGGCAATTTATGATCTTAATAAGCTTTTACGTGTATAAATGATAAATGCACATTTGTAACGCACTTTGTTTATCTGCCCAACAATTTATAGTAAAAGGATTGTAGTGCTTAGAAGCCATATATGTATACAATCAGATATGTTAGAAATGTCATAATACATGATACTGGATACTAGTACTATAAGCACTGGGTCTTATTATGCACAATTACCAAAATAATGTATTCCCTAGGGTAATATACAAGGCAAATTGATATGAATAAGCATAGAAAACAAGTTTTATGACCTTTTTATGTAGTTAACTTTGTTCAATAATTATGTTTCGTAAATAAATTATGATAAAAAGAGAAGTGTGTTTCAGGTTACATGATCCTGCATTATTTACCCAGTTCTTGCAGAAAAAGAAAAAAATTAGATCAGTATTGGCAAAGAGCAAACAAGATTAGCATTCTTTGCTCTTTAGTATTAGTCAACACTACCCAGATAGAGCATAATATAGTATGTTTTCGACCGAACCCATTTATTCCCGATATTTATTTTATAAAATATTGAATTTCAAAACTTTAATCAAACTCAAATCGGGTCTCAAGTATATTTTACAAATACATCAAAAAGGTGGTTTCCAAAAAAGGTCGGACCATGATCAGACTGATTTCTTAAAATTCTGCTCTGTCCTATGCGGCACATGAGTCCTATCCTGCGTAAGATTATAAGCAAGAAAGGGCTTGAAAATTCTTTTTGCGACAGACCCGCTTACCCCCTTATGTATACAGCAGATGAGCTATACCAATATTGACCTTGTGTATCCTGGAACACAGCTTTTTGTTCTGCTTATGATGAGATGTGGCTGTATCCTGCATGTTGAATAGGACTGTTGTCGGTGTGTACTCTGATCTCCGTACCCATAAGCACAAAGAGGATGCTGATGATCTGTAGTCAAGGATTCACTAATGCGAAAACATGGCAGAATGTTGCACGGTCGCACGACAACAAAATCGTTTCCTTTCGTTTTGCAGTGTTTTGCGTTGGTGGATTCTGGGCCAAAAGGTTAATCTTAAATTCCTCAGCAAACTGTTCAGGGGACAATTATATCATCTTGTCATTGTATATGTGAACATCTAATGTATGTCTAGGGTTATGCTACCGTTATCATAGTACAATCATGTCAATACTGCATTGTTGGGTATACCAGTTGCTATTTCAATGGTGCTTAATATAATCGTTTTTTTACTGGTTTAATCGATATAGCTATCTCAGAATATGCAAGTGCTCCTGCCCTTCATCAAACAATTGGCAGATTGAAATCTATGGTTCCTTAGTTTGTATCACAAATGATTGTATACCCCTTTCCTTTTTAAGATAAATTATCTATTCTGGCAAAAAATTGAGTCTACTTATAATCAGCAGAGGGCTTCAATTCCCACTATTATCTACTTTCTGTTGGGAAGGGAGACATTTGATTACTGTAAATGTAGATATTTTTGTGTGTATAAGTTTTCGCGATTTTTCTAAAAAGTGCATTTTCACGTGTATTCAAATTCGTGACTTTTGGATGATTGTAGTAGTATGACTATATACTGTACATATTTTCACGGATTTAAAAAAATCGCGAAAATATGTACAGCGCAAAAATATCTACATTCACAGTTTTGATTACAAACTTGAGGGCGGCAGCACTGAGCTATCTGCTGCCACAAGTATCAGAAAAGACTTCCATTCCAAACTCATGAGGGGGTGTTACAAAACAAAATTTACGTTACGGAACGTAATTCTGTTATGACTAACGTTTTAAAAAAAATTTACGTTAGGGTTTAAAAACTTACGGTAATAACAGCTTAAATGGCAAATTTACGCTATTGTCTTCAAATTTAGGCAAATTTAGGCAAATTTAGGCAAATTTACATACTTTCTTCACACCCCCTGGCAACACCCTTTGTTTGCGCTATGATTTTACGTTGTGTTTTGTAACACCCCCCAGTAGGGAATTCAATTGTCTGGTGTCTTGAATGCAGAGGGCGCTACTTGGCTGCTGTTATCAAGTGCTGGATTCTTTGCTGGAAGCAAATATTTCTTTGGTTCTTCTAAATTTAGCAGCGTTAAAATCCACAGAGTCAGTATACTCCAACAAGGAGACTGTTTATAGATATCAAGAGGGTGAAAAGTCAATATATCTAAGGTATTGTACCAGCTGTAGGTCATGGGCTTCTATGGAAGATAAAATTGGATGAGACAACTTATTATTGAGTATCTTAAACTTAGTTAATAAAGATAATAATTACGACAACCAGGCTTCAATTCATTTTAATTTCTCACAGTAGGGCATATAGCTGCACAAGTAAAGCACATTATCATTTGATGCGCAGAAGTATGATGCCATATAAATAGATGATATGTTTTATATTAATACTTTAACAACAGCTGCAAATACATGTATGATACATGCTTGAGAAAATACCTGACACTCTTTGTACATAATTATATCCCGAATTGGAACAAGCTTCAGATAATTGAAGTGATAAACTTCCTATCACAGACAAATTCACTCATCTCACATCGTACATTAACAAGTTACGATAACAGCCTCCATCTCCTCGCGTGTCGCCTTGGGGGAACTTGGCAGTAACCCACAGATCCTTCCTGTCTTTCACATTGAGTTCCCCAGCAAAGACTTCTCCCTCTAAAGCAACCAATTCCTCTCGCCAGTCACTCTTGTCGTCCCAGAGTTTGACTTTAATAGCCCCTGGGACTTTAAGCTTGAAGTAATACTCTGTGTCAGCCATCAACGGGTTCACTGTGGGTCCAACCAAGATGCAACCCAAACTAAAGTTGCAGAATGAGGGGAGCCCATACATTACTCCACAATCTGTTTGCGAATCAATAAGAAATGACCCAACTGTTTTGCTCTTTGGTTTGTCCACGACTGATGCCGTGACGAGAAGTTGGAAGTAACCAGTCGTTGGGACAGTGACTTTGATGACACTTTTTTCAGAATATTTTTCAACGAGGACACTTTTAGCCGCTCTGTCTGAAGATAAGGATGCTGCAGGTTTGATCCATGCTTTAAGGGTGATGTGGTTCATGTGTCTCACGGTAATGCTCGTAAGACCGGTCAAGTTCCGTAACACCGTTGGAGACTCTGCTTCCTGGTCTACTTTGAGGTCAAGATTCAGGGCTTCATTGTTGAGGCCCCAGACCCCATGGCAGTTAGGATAGGGCCTGAATGAGCTACTTGAATCCACTATGTTTTCTATCAGGTACACAAAGACTAGATCATGCTGTTTCCTACCGCTCTTTACGTACCCGCGTAATTGGTAGAAACCCTGATGACTACCTTGGAAATGCATCATGACCTTCTGGTCCAGTTTATCTGAGTACAGATGTCCTACAACCTCACTACCATCCTTGTAGACAATGAGCAAGAGCTCAACAGATATTGGTACTCGAACTGGAATATGGCAGACTGAAGTTTCATCAGTCTTTACATAAGAGCATGCAGATGGGTATGTGTCCATACCTTTCTGGTAGAAAGTCAGCGTCGGACCATATATTCCTGGAAAGCTTTCAAAGTTGTAACTCAGTTTATGACAAGGTGGCTTTACAATGAGAAGGTAACTGGCAAGAAGTGTTTCTATCTCAGAATCGTACAGTCTCAGTGAAAACAGGCCTTCAGTACCAAGCCGCACCAACGCAGTGATTTTCTTCGGGTCTTTAGCTCGGTAGCAGGCAATGCATTTATCAAGCTCCTCATTGGGATTATTTCCATGAGTCACGAATATTCCCAAAGGAAAGTCCAGTCGTGGCAGTGTAATTTGCATTTTCAGTTCACCATCAAGAACGCGCATTGAAGATTGTTCACTCTGAGAGACAACCACACCGGACTCAGCCAGAGCATCTCTCGGGCCCCAAGGGCAGTTCTCATGGGCAGGGTATAATGCTCCTTTATAGCCATCAGGGTTTTCAATGAGAAGAACCACAGCGATTTGATGTGGCTTCTCGAGGTCTTCAGTCCCAGATATTTGGAATTTGAAGCGACCGTCTACAGGTAGTCGTAAATGATAGTGGATGCGGCTGCCATATTGTTCTGCATAAACAAAACGCCTCCAATTTTCAGACTCTGTATTGTCCAATCGGTGTGAGACATGGATCTTCCGTGAAAGCTCAATGGACACCTTACAGTAGCCATTTTTGGCTTTGATGATGGCTGACTTCAGGTCCAGGACTCGAAGACCGAGGGACACCGCTGGCTCTTGCAATCCCCATATTAGATTAAATGGGGGATAGGAATCCTCTGGGTAACCAGCTTCAGGGGAATGGATAAAGAAGCTGATTGAAACATTAAAGTTTTCGTCATCCTCCTCACCTGATCTCATCCAAAAGGTGAAAACATATTCACCAGGGTCTGGCAGGGTGAAATGAACTTTGACGAAGTGCCCAGCCCGATCGGCACAGATCCACTTGTCATCCAAATTTACATCAGGCTTATCTACAGGATTAAAGCAGATTGCATGTGGGAATATATCATGGGTTGGCACCTGGATAACAACGGTGCCAGTTCCACTTTCCACTTCCAAGCTGGCCCCCTTGTAGTTCACAATATCACAGCCTGTATTGATGAAGTGTGGCGTAAGCCCCCATTGGAGATCTCTTTCAAAAAAGGGCACTTCTGGCTCTGAGGAAGATGTAATGATCTTATAAGTGAAAACAATATCTGTGTCATCTCTCCCTGGGGTGACATGGTTCAACTCAAAAGGCGGTTTTGCCTGTATTCGCAATAAATACATTCCGGGCCCGGGTAGCCTGATATCCACTTTGATGACATCGGACGTGCTGCGAGCCTTGTATATCATCACATAGCCGTTGAGACGCTCATCCGTCTGAATGTCAACTAATGTATAGGTTAAAGTCATCACATGTGGACTGCAGAAAGTCATTCGGATCTTATTAACCTCAGAGGGAATCACTGCGAATGGGTGGGAAATGGGCTTCATACCCCACTCCTCCCCACTACATGTAATCCACACGCTATCATTCCACTCCTTGAGGTCAGTCACAGCGTCATATAAAATTTGCTCATCTTCGTCAACGACTATTTTACCATTGGCGAGGAACTTGAGCGGCATATGTGTACATATGAAGACCTCGGGGTCAGTCAGGAACCAGACTTCACGAAACCCGGTAGGCTTTTCGACTATCTCGCCATCGCAGATTTCTTTTGGGTGATATGAAAATCAAATGATCATCATTAGATTCGTTAAGACTATTGAGGAATTTGTCACTGATTTTCAAGCATGTCATAGAGAATTGCTGGCATTTGGAAATGGGATTGCAAGATAAATCAAAGCATCTTTCAATAGATATAGATAGGGAGTTTCATTGATAGAGAAAGGAATACTTAAGTAGATAGCTATATTCAGTTTAGTTCAATGTTGCCTTTCACACAGGTCACTTTCACTTGAACATCAAAATTATTCGAATATTCTCATAGTGATTAAACCTAAGGATTACAAATGTAGATCTAAATGCTTTTGAACTTAAAACTTACAACGTTTATCCCTAAACTATACTAACTCAAAACAGACCATAACTATATATATATTTCACTGTTGAAAATCGGAGGTCATGACTGGTCATTTTTAGGCTAACATTGGTCATCTTGACAAATTATCAGATATGATAAGTCAGTAATGCGATTGATAACAGCAGGATAGGGCACAAATAGAAAAGGGGTGTTTCAGGTTACATAGTCTGAAAATCTAGGCAGGCATCACATTTCATGTCTTGCTGCTACAGTGTATATCTGCCATAGCTACATAACCAGGAAAATAATTTCTCTTTGTCTTAACCCTTTAATCGCAGGTACATGCTTTAATGAATTATGCTCTTTTGTTATCACGATACATAAATGGGAAGCTACTAGTCAGGGGTGCATTTATTCATCAGAGTTAACACACTCCATTAGGTTCGGCATGATGCATCGGTGCCTTACACACCAACGCTGCATCGATGTATCACACCAACTAGATCTAGTACCCCTACATGAAAGGGTTAAATTAATTTCATATTTAAAGAATAACTCACCCATTTCACAGGCCCATGTGGGGTCACACAGGAACCAGCAGCCATTGACCTTGACCCTGTTCCAGCAATGTCTGCTAGCACTCTCTGCTGACGTCAGAGTTGTGACGTCACATCCGGGGAGGTATGACGCACCACGTCCAATGCCCTCCACCATCTCACACTCCAGGCCGCACTCACTGAAACGTGTGGTTTAATGTTTAAATATTTAAATGTGAGGTTAGTAGACATGTTATGTTATTTATAAGTCTGTACAATAGAGGTCTGTGAATTCTTAATAATTGGTAGGGAAATACGATTTACAGGTTAATGCTTAATTACATGGCTGATATAGCACTGTCTATGTTAAAGCATAGGGACATCCTTGTGCCATCCCCCTGCAGAGTATGGCAATGCCGTATTCCCTGGGCCGTACTCCCTGGTAATAATGTCACAGAATAGGCCATACCTAGTATTAGTGGTCTATTTAATAGCATGGCGCTTATTGATTTCAACTAGTCTTTACCCCCCACATTTAAACAAGACTGTCGCTTATTCAGTCAAACAGTTAGTGCATCAAAACATATTCAATATCACTCTACACCCAGCGCTTATTCAAGACCAGCACGCTTAATCAAAGACCTGATGCTTTAATAGGTCACTATGGTAAGTGACATAAATGTTTTTTTTCTTCACTTTTAGACAACAGTGACATGCAATGACTACAAAACCTCACTCATTGGCCTAGATTTCGATTATACTTCATGACTTGAATGTGCCCAGTACCAGGTGAAGCCTTAACCAATATGGTCAAACTTCAATCAAATAAATTCCTGGTTCAGTGATTTCAGTCCCTCAGTCTAGACTTACTTCAGCAAATATTTAAGCAGCATTGAAAAGCCCTGACAGTTGCCATAGCCACAATCCAAGATGGCTGCCGCCCTCTTCGCCTCTGGTAACTGACTGTTTATAAGGTTAGATCCAGTGTCCTTTTTATACGCGATGTTTGCAGTGACCCACCGGAAAATGGCACGGAACTTCTCAGCCTCGTTTTCAGATTTCTGATTCAGTTCAAAGAGGAAGCTGCGAATGTCGGAGAAAGAGTCCGCCTGAATCTGTCAGAGGAGAGAACATTGGATTTCAGAATGGGAAAATCGGTTATGATTTCCACTGGATAATTCCACTTTTTCTGAAGGAAAAGGGTATGTTGGTAATAAACACATTATGGTTAATTTACAATGAATCTCCAAAGCCTACATCAGGTTTAATACAGTAAATAATCCGAAAAGCCCAAATATGCCTATTAGGATTGTTTTCTGTTGTAACGCTGCCTTGTGCTTGATCATGAGACACTCTCATTTTTATGGTTGGCATGATGCACCAATGCAGCACCTGCGAGTTACTCGCCGGGGTTGTATTGGTGCATCATGATGACAAACGTCATCGTTTAGCGACATGCCATCCCTATGGCCCCCCAGAAATGGGGTAGGTAGGTAGATTTCTTTACCATTTAAAAAAAAAAGAATTGGAGACATTTTTTTGGGCCTAAACTGACTTACCTGCAGCACGTGTTCGTCCACCTCACACACCCTCCTGTAGCTACCCAGCAGCTGCTTCTTAAAGCGCCACCAGAAGAAGTCCCGCGGGTACACAGTTCTCTCCGTGCTCGCTAGGTGGCTCACCCATCGGGGCGTCCCGTCTCCAACCTCCTCCAGGCGCGGTGACTCCCTCGTGGGGAAATGCACATTAATGACTCCTAGCGAGGATGATGTCCTGGCCAGCTTCCCTTTTCTTAACCCTGTGCTTTTAAAGTCATCTGGAGATTTCTCATCACTATTCAGCTTATCCCCCGTGCTAACAGCTCTTTCTACTTCTATTCCTATTGCTTTTTCAAACACATTATTCAGTCCCTCCTCTTCCTCCTCCTCGGCCTTCGGGCGGGCATCCCAGGCGTTCCTGCCAAAATTCTGGGTGAACCCCAAAGCGGCTAGTGTCTTTGGGGCTGCCACTTTATTTGCGAAAAGTCCCCGGCTGACCCTCTTGATTCCAGCCACCAGGCCCGTGTCGCTGCCTGATTCTGATGTGTCCTCATCCTGCTCCTGGGCCGTCACCGGTGCCACCTGATGGTTAAAGAACAGCAATGTGGTTTGATATTATTGTGTGAACTATATCGATTTCTCTTTTTATTAGTATCTACTATACGGTAACTAAAATATAGTTAGGCCTATAGGCCTACTGCACAAAGTATCGACTCATAAAGGTGAGCTAATAACGCCAATAAAAGTGCATCTCTATAAAGGCCCTTTGGCAGTCGGGAATGGAGCTTGTTGCGGCGACCCACACTGATAAGGCCAAAA
Organism: Harmothoe impar; assembly: GCA_947462335.1. Classification (NCBI taxonomy): domain Eukaryota; kingdom Metazoa; phylum Annelida; class Polychaeta; order Phyllodocida; family Polynoidae; genus Harmothoe; species Harmothoe impar. The sequence continues at coordinate 69,812,428 of OX381707.1, forward strand.
AAAGGTTTGTTTCAGGTAACCCGACCGACTCTATGTAAATTGGGCCGACCCTACGTTTTTTTAAGCAATTTTGAAGCAATTTTGTATTTTTACCCTTTAAAAAAATAAATTTCAGGGTTTGCAGAGAGGCTGGCTAGTACATTCGTGTTAAAAAAAAAGCTTTAAAAAAATTTTAAAATCCGACCTTCCGACCCTACATTCCTTCCCATGTTACCTGAAACAAACCTTTTTTGGCCTAAGAGCTAATAAGACGGTTACACGCGTGCCCCCTTGTTTGTCCCCTATGTGTATCCATAGTAGCATGTCAGTAGTATAGTATGTATCGGAACGGGACTATAGTTAACTACTGTTTATTACTCAATCGACCTGCAGCCAATCAGAGGCCTCCATTTGGTCACGTGACCCCCTCATTTGCATAATTACGTAATAGGCCACGCCCCCTCATTTGCATAATTACGTAATAGGCCACGCCCCCTTGATCACCAGCCAATCAGGGGCCACCATTTGGTCACGTGACCCCCTCATTTGCATAATAGGCCACGCCCCCTTGATCACGTGACCCCCTCATTTGCATAGTAGACTACGCCCCTTTGATCACCAGCCAATCAGAGGCTTCCATTTGGTCACGTGACTCCCTCATTTGCATAATAATGGATCACGTGACTCCCTCATTTGCATAATAGGACCACACCCCCTTGGTCACGTGACCGGAAGCGCTCTTTATTTGGAAAATAGGCCACACCCCCTTGGTCACGTGACCTGACCCCCTCCCTCATTTGCATAATATAGACAATAGACAGACCACACCCCCCTTTTGGTCACATGACTTGGACTAGCCAATGGGAGGCTTCTATAAGGGGGGAGGGGAGGGGGGCATTTTAAGATGCATGGGGAGGGGAGGGGGGGAGGGGGGCACTATTTATGGGGTGGGCGGGCACTTGGGGGGGGAGGGGGGGCCTTTGGGGTCTGCTCGGGAGAAAAAAAAAATTATCTGATCTCTAGGGATTCGCTTCCTCTCTACCCCCCTTTAGGGGGGTAGGGAGGAGGCGAGTCGGAGGTGACTGTAGAGGAGTTTTTCGGTGACTTGATGACTTTCAAACGACCGTGCTGATAGTTGATAAATTTGACTTTTTGACTTGAATATTTCTTGCGACTTTGCGACTTGTAAGCGAAAGCGAAAGCGACTTTGCGGCCCGTAGCCCCTTAAATAAAGAGGTGACTTTGTAACCTCAGGGGGGAGATCCTTCTACACCACCACAGAAAGGATCTCGGTTGATTGACTGTACTTTGACTTGTTGTTGTAAACAAAAAAAAATTAATGAATAGAACGACCCTCTTATTGCTAACAAAGGAACGACTTTTGAATTACACAAATGTGACTACCCTCTTTTTGTAGGGGTTAGCGGTAACTCTACTTGAATTAGAGTATTAGGGAGAGCAAAACGCGACTACACTCCGTCAAAGACTGTCGTCTTACGGACCGGATAACAATAACCCTAGTTACCTCGGTTACTGTTGATGACGCGTAATGAGCAACGTCGTCAAAATTAAGCTGACGTCAGCGGTCGGCTAGCCAGACAGTGTTTTTTTGTCAAAATGACCGGAGCATGTTACGTTGCGGTCGCTCAAGAGACGGCGATGCATCTGGTCACGTGGATACTGAAAGAAGGTCTACCTATAACCACCACGCTAGTTTGAACGCGGCGGGTATGAGTCATCATGGGGCCCTTGACGGGTGGGTCCTCCCCATGCAGCCGTATGTCGAATTTAAGAAATGCCCGTGTCACACGTCACTAAGGGAGAAAACGTTTTTTGAAAATATTTAGAACCCGAATTTGAGCATTCTGGTACATTTTTAAGGACCCAGACACCGCAAAGCCGGGTACCATCCAAGAAAAAAAAAAAAAAAAAATTGGCGAAATGTTTAGGCTTGAAATGGTACTTTTCTGATGCACTCTTCGAACATTTTTTTTTCCTCATGTCACTATGGTCCATGTCACATGTCGGACTCAAGAAATGCCCCATGTCCCATGTCACTTAGATGTCCGTGCCCGTGTCGTCGTATCGATTTTTAAGAAAATGACCATGTCACCATATCGAATTTAGGGGTCTAGTGACATCAGCATGTCCGGCTATCCTCCACAAATTTAGCTCTAAAATGTTTACTTTTTTTTTTGGGCCGATTTTTCATCATTTAAAAAAAAAACAATAGGCTGTTGAAATGTTTGCTGTTGTAAATAGAAACAAAAACAAAACAAAGCGCATGGTAAGATTATGTCACATTGTAGTCGCGGGAGGGGGGCACTATTTATGGGGTGGGCGGGCACTTGGGGGGGGAGGGGGGGCCTTTGGGGTCTGCTCGGGAGAAAAAAAAAATTATCTGATCTCTAGGGATTCGCTTCCTCTCTACCCCCCTTTAGGGGGGTAGGGAGGAGGCGAGTCGGAGGTGACTGTAGAGGAGTTTTTCGGTGACTTGATGACTTTCAAACGACCGTGCTGATAGTTGATAAATTTGACTTTTTGACTTGAATATTTCTTGCGACTTTGCGACTTGTAAGCGAAAGCGAAAGCGACTTTGCGGCCCTAGCCCCTTAAATAAAGAGGTGACTTTGTAACCTCAGGGGGGAGATCCTTCTACACCACCACAGAAAGGATCTCGGTTGATTGACTGTACTTTGACTTGTTGTTGTAAACAAAAAAAAATCAATGAATAGAACGACCCTCTTATTGCTAACAAAGGAACGACTTTTGAATTACACAAATGTGACTACCCTCTTTTTGTAGGGGTTAGCGGTAACTCGACTTGAATTAGAGTATTAGGGAGAGCAAAACGCGACTACACTCCGTCAAAGACTGTCGTCTTACGGACCGGATAACAATAACCCTAGTTACCTCGGTTACTGTTGATGACGCGTAATGAGCAACGTCGTCAAAATTAAGCTGACGTCAGCGGTCGGCTAGCCAGACAGTGTTTTTTTGTCAAAATGACCGGAGCATGTTACGTTGCGGTCGCTCAAGACACGGCGATGCATCTGGTCACGTGGATACTGAAAGAAGGTCTACCTATAACCACCACGCTAGTTTGAACGCGGCGGGTATGAGTCATCATGGGGCCCTTGACGGGTGGGTCCTCCCCATGCAGCCGTATGATGAATTTAAGAAATGCCCGTGTCACACGTCACTAAGGGAGAAAACGTTTTTTGAAAATATTTAGAACCCGAATTTGAGCATTCTGGTACATTTTTAAGGACCCAGACACCGCAAAGCCGGGTACCATCCAAGAAAAAAAAAAAAAAAATTTGGCGAAATGTTTAGGATTGAAATGGTACTTTTCTGATGCACTCTTCGAACATTTTTTTTTCCTCATGTCACTATGGTCCATGTCACATGTCGGACTCAAGAAATGCCCCATGTCCCATGTCACTTAGATGTCCGTGCCCGTGTCGTCGTATCGATTTTTAAGAAAATGACCATGTCACCATATCGAATTTAGGGGTCTAGTGACATCAGCATGTCCGGCTATCCTCCACAAATTTAGCTCTAAAATGTTTACTTTTTTTTTTGGGCCGATTTTTCATCATTTAAAAAAAAAGAAAAAGCTGTTGAAATGTTTGCTGTTGTAAATAGAAACAAAAACAAAACAAAGCGCATGGTAAGATTATGTCACATTGTAGTCGCGGGTCTGCTCGTTGCTTATCCAGCCTCTTCGTGGATCCGCGACTGCCAATGTGATCATATACTAATCACCGGCGTTTACGGTATTATATACTAAGGTATGAGACAGGTCTTACAGAAAAGGTGTCTAAAAAGCCCTGTGACTTGATTGAAATGATGTCAGCGGCGTCTGCTCGTCAGTGCCCGGCTGTAGCCCGTAGGACATGTCATTCTGCTTTTCTGGATGTTTTGAAATATTTTGATTTAACTGTTAATACCTGATAACAAGCCTCTGAAGCAGTTTTTGATCGAGTACCTCTTCTCTACTTTTCCATCGATTAGCTGCTTCAGCAAAAAAAATCGCGCGCGCGCGGTCTAGTCTAGATGACGGAGTCGCTAAAGCTCTGTTTAGAGAGTGGAACTTGACCTTGACTATAGACTCAGTACTAACTGAACGCCCCCCGAGGTCACCCCTCACGTGGGTATATGTGCAAGCTCGGGTTCTTCACTTTACGGCTTGACTAAAACTGAGACGCGTCCATTGATAAACTCTAGCCCTTTTTTTTCTTTTCTAGGATCGAGAGAGAGATTTTAAATGGGGCGGTTATCTAAATAGCGTGGAACTAAAATCAGGCTGCGGCAGATAGTATCTCTGCGCACCTCAAGACTCAACGTAACTTTCACTCTCCAGCAGAAGTTTAGTTGTCACTTATTATGGGCGGCGACCGTCGTGCACCGGCGGATATTGGAGAGTGTTGGAGAGCTGAACCTTACAGACATATAAATCAATCGCTCTGGTGGAGACAAGTGTCGGAAATATCTCGCCATAGATTGGAACCAAATACTTATCTAATGGAATCGTTATCAGTTTTCAGTTTTCTTGCCGTACAAAATTTATTTCCCACTCTTCACGTGGTGATAGCTGAAGGTCACTCGTCGTAGGTACGTGTGACCGGGGAACACCCTTTTTGGTTTTGGCGCGGGTTGACTGTCTATGTTAAACTGTAGGGTTAACATGTGTATATTGGCATAGTTACTCACCCCCCTCTGGTTGGCCGCTGCTACACCAGGGGGAGCTCCAGAGGTCACTAACCCCTCTGCTTCATTTCCCGCTCACTAGGGGGAGGGTCGGCGTCCCTGCCGTTCGTGTTTGCATAATCACAGTTGATTTTTGCTGAACACGGGCCGCAGCTCAAACAGCATGTGCATGAGTTGGATTAGGGAATTGTTTTGGCTTGCGGTTAAATCAAACTTCCACTTCAAGTCAGTATATATAAATACAAAGAATAATATTATATGTGATGCCCTAAGTAGATGGGGGAGTGAAGAAGCCAGGACGAACCTCCTGTACGCCACATCTGATATATCCTTATGTTGTTATTCAATTCTCTAATTACAGGTCCCAGGGCTAGGCTGGCAGCCAGACTTCAGTTGTTATTGGACAATGACTTGTCTGATAATTCAGACAAAACTAGGGCGTCTCAAAAGAAGAAATACTTGGAGTTCTGCGCGCTGTATGGGGTTGAGCCTTTAAACCCAGGGTATGAGGGTATTGCGTTTTATGTAGCCCATCTATCAAACACCCATAAATATTCATCAATAACCGGTTATTTATCAGGGGTAAACTACTATCTCAAATCACATAGGGCTCCGGAGATAAAATATTCAGACCCTCTAGTAGCAAGGGCAGTAAGGGGAGCCAAGAGGTTATTGGGGGATTCCCCCACTCAGGCATTAGCCTTTTTACCGGAGCATTTATTGTTATTATACTCCAAATTACCCCACTCAATGGGTCATACATGTTTTTGGGCCGCTGCCTTATTTGCTTTTCGCACCTTGTTACGTAAGTGCCACTACACAGAGTCGGATAGCATGTTGTCTCGAGGTGCTTTCCAGTTCTTTGAGTGGGGTATGATGGTCACAATAAGCAGGACCAAAACTATCCAGTTCAAGGAGCGCAAGCTGTTGCTCCCGGTGTGTAGAGTAGCTAATCTGGATCTATGCGCTGTGTATTGGGTGGAAAAGCACTTTGATGAGGTAAAAGGTTGCTTGTCTCATCCAGCATTCATGATTCCCAGTGATGAATCTGTGTCACCAATGACGTATAATTTGTTGTCTGAGATGCTCAAATTCTTGTCCTCCAGGGCGGGGATCGTGGCAGAGCGCATTTCTAGCCATGGTTTCAGGTCCGGGGGGGGCAACCTACCTGGCCAGGGTAGGTGTAGAATTGGACATCATAAAGGAGAGAGGGGACTGGAAGTCGGACCAGGTACTGATCTACCTGCGTCGCCCCCTGGAGGATAGGGTAGCCCTAGATGATAGGGTAGCCCGGTTACTCTCCAAAGTAATCTGTGATTGATGATTGAAAGTATGTGTGGATTGTTGAATGTTTGAATCCTGTGATTACTCTTATTTGTATTATTACTTTATCGTTGCTCTGCTACTCTTATTGTATTGTACTTGCTTGGCTGACAGGGATCCTTGGGGGATCCGATTGGCAGGTATAGCCAGCCATACGCGTTAAGCACCATTATATATGTGTTGTGTCTCATTATATATAATGTCATATCAATAATATACGTAGCGACAATATTGTCTATGTTAAACTGTAGGGTTAACATGTGTATATTGGCATAGTTACTCACCCCCCTCTGGTTGGCCGCTGCTACACCAGGGGGAGCTCCAGAGGTCACTAACCCCTCTGCTTCATTTCCCGCTCACTAGGGGGAGGGTCGGCGTCCCTGCCGTTCGTGTTTGCATAATCACAGTTGATTTTTGAACTTACTGTTGTTCTTACTTGTATGTTGAACTTTACGTTCATGTCTAATAAAAGGGCAGGTATAGCCAGCCATACGCGTTAAGCACCATTATATATGTGTTGTGTCTCATTATATATAATGTCATATCAATAATATACGTAGCGACAATATATCAGATTTGTACCGTACTGTCGCGATTAAGGGCTCTGAGGGAGTGCTTTTCAATTCGGTGAAGTTCTTACTCAGGAGCTATATACAAGCAAGGCGCTGGCGCTTATTCAAAGTCGCGATTTTAGTGCTTGAGAAAAAACATTTGGAGGCTCTTATACTCCGGCGCTTATACAAGACCGGCGCGCTTTCAACACTAGTTGCTTTATCGCGACCGTACGGTATGACTTCGGTGTCACAAGGTCCCAAACTCCAAATATACCTCGTGCGCGTCATAGCGTCGTCGAAAATAGTGTGACGTCAGCTTCTCTCAGGCGGCTAGGAAGTCAGTTCGACAAAAATGGCTCACCGAGTTAACTTCGTGCCCGTTTCTCGATCTATGATCGATGCGGCCGTGGAGAAGGAATTCGTAGCCGCGCTACAGAGAGAGGAGGCGGAGAGACAGAACTTCGTGGCCGTTTCTCGATCTATGATCGATGCGGCCGTGGAGAAGGAATTCGTAGCCGCGCTACAGAGAGAGGAGACGGAGAGACAGCGGACTGCTGCTGAAGCAGAGGGTGTGGCCGATGAGCTGATCACGAACGTCACTGATCAACTCATCCGACAGTGCGTGGAACAAGTCAAGCAGCAAGTCTGCATGGAGGAAGGTCTACCGCCCGCCGTGCTGGGGGAGCTGCTGCAGGACTACCACGCGTTATGACCACGCCCTCCGCTTCAGCAGCAAGGTCCCTGCGACCCTCTCTACTAAACGGTCCTTTTAAGGACCAACCACTGATCACAAAAGTTGAAAATCAATCTCAATATAATATACGCATCAGAAAAAAACCCTAATAGGCTCTACACTGAAACTCTGTTGAGTAGGTAGATCGGGTTGGGTTTTTTGTTTTTTTTTAGGAAGGGCAATCAGGTCATCGTGTGGAGGTCATCAGGTGTCCTGTGTGCTGTCTGTCTGTCTGTCTGTCTGTCTGTCTGTCTGTGTGTGTGTGTGTGTGTGTGTGTGTGTGTGTGTGGGTGTGTGTGTGTGTGTGTGTGTGAATTTTATACAAATACAATTATTCATTCCTTTCAGCAAGAAAATTAGCTCAATGTAATCATATGATTTTAACTGCCCTACTTATCAGGGCCTTGACGACATCTGACCGCCCCCCTTTTCAGGATCTAAATGGAAATTCACCGCCACCGCTTTTCAGAGTCGTGCTGCAGTGGTTATCCAATACATGGCGGAGTGCCATTACCTAATTCTTTTGTATGTAAAAAAAACAGCACTGATAAGGGTTTTAATTAGACAGATATTGGTTCTACACTATCAAAAAATAACCCCTCAGCGCTTTAATGCTAAAGGTAGCATAGTGCTTTAATGCGCTACGCCCTTTGTCGATATGCCGGTGCATGCATGCATGCAGCCCTGGTGAGGAACTCTGAGTGCTGCATTCATGGCTTATGACGACAACGGGCACTGCACATTAAAGCGCTATGCGACTATTAAAGGGTTAGATCCAGTCTTGCTCCAGTCATCCCGAATGCTATACCCAGAGTTGGTGGTCTGGTCCAGACTGCTGTACACAGATTGTGGACGGGATGGCGGGTTGCTGCCAGACTATCCCCCTGGTACGATATGCGGCTGGCGCGGCCGAGACTGTCTTATATGATGCTGAGTCTAATTATGTATTAGATACCCTACGAGTAACTGAGAGTATGTCAAAATAATCACGGCAAACTGACTGGCGACTTCATAGGACCATAGGGCGGTTATTATTACATAACTCAGTAACCTTCGGTTATGTGTTAGATAGAGTACACTTGGACACGGTTATTCCATATACCCACTGCCCTACAGGGTCAAGACGAGGTGATTAAATAATAAGACCCAGACGGGTAAAATAGCCAAAGTCAACAATGACCTGTTTTTTAGCCAATATGGACAAAGAGACACGGGGTGCTGTACACAGCTTGTGGACGGGATGGCGGGTCGCTGCCAGACTATCTCCCTGGTCCGATATGTAGCCGGCGTGGCCGAGACTGTCTTATATGATGCTGAGTCTAATTATGTATTAGATTCCCTACGAGTAACTGAGAGTGTGTCAAAATAATCACGGCAAACTGACTGGCGGCCTCATAGGTCAGTTATTATTACATAACTCAGTAACCTTCGGTTATGTGTTAGATAGAGTACACTTGGACACGGTTATTTCATATACCCGCTGCCCCACAGGGTCAAGACGAGGTGATTAAATAATAAGACCCAGACGGGTAAAATAGCCAAGTCAACAATGACCTGTTTTTTAGCCAATATGGACAAAGAGAAACGGGGTGCTGTACACAGCTTGTGGACGGGATGGCGGGTCGCTGCCAGACTATCCCCCTGGTCCGATATGCAGCCGGCGTGGCCGAGACTGTCTTATATGATGCTGAGTCTAATTATGTATTAGATGTCCTACGAGTAACTGAGAGTGTGTCAAAATAATCACGGCAAACTGACTGGCGGCCTCATAGGTCAGTTATTATTACATAACTCAGTAACCTTCGGTTATGTGTCAGATAGAGTACACCTGGACACGGTTATTCCATATACCCACTGCCCCACAGGGTCAAGACGAGGTGATTAAGTAATAAGATCCCCAGACGGGGGGTAAAATAGCCAAGGCAACAATGTCCTGTTTTTAGCCAATATGGACAAAGAGACACAGGGGGTGCTGGGAGTTGGCGACAAGGGGCAAGACGGGCAAGACTACTTCTCAAAATAGACAATGACAATGGCCAAGACCTAGTTCTTAAATTCGACAAGGCCCATTGGCATCTCTTATATTCGACAAGTGACACATGTGCCCCGTCTGTGGTCCTAATATAGATTTTCTAAAAAGTAAATTTTCTGCACCGTGTGACAACGACCGATCAGCTACATAGCAGAGATTTCCCCAACCTATTTTGGTTATTTTTCTATTCAGTTTTTGATCAGCGCACTATATTATCGTGGTTTTTTTTAAAAAATTTTTAATCATAAATAATATGTAGACTTGGAAAAAAAAAAAAAAAAGAGAGCTGACACGCAAACTCCGACTCTCCCCCCCTCCTACTCACATGTCGCTGTTTTGTCACTAAACCCAAAGACCCACCCACCCCGTAGGAAGGGGAGACGCTTGTGAACGTTCCCTTAGGCCTCTATTCTTTATTTATTGTGTGGCCCCTAAAGAGGGGCCAACCAACTGACGCTGTCAGTTGGTTATATGCTGCACAACATGGGCGTAATTAATTACGCCTGGTGTTAAGCAGCATGGATCACTGTGGTTTGACAGACTGACCTCAAAGGGCCCCCGTTGGATGGGGGCCCTTGTGGCACAACGAGTCAAAACGAGTTGATCCGTTTTTCAGATTACCGACTCGGCGAGAGTTTCTGACTATCTATCTTTTATAAAGCCTTAGATATGGTGTGGTATTTTTCATCTCGCTATAGTTTAGTTGGTATTTAAAGAAACTGCCTCATTTCTATCAGAAATACACAATATTGAATTGTTTTTTATATTTTAATATATTTAGAAGCGCACTTTGTTGCCTATATAGCTCATTATGCGTTGAAATGTTCGCGAGCATCGTAGGAATGTACAAAACCCCTATTGTGGCGCCATCTGACGAAAGAGCGGGGAACTATACGTGACCTGAACCCCTCCCTCAGCGCGTTCGTTATTCGCATCTTTGACAGCGACTAAGAGACGCTCAAACTGTCTCTTATTTAGTTTGAACTTATCACAAATTTGTCTTTGCTAGGTCGTAGATTGACTTCTGACTTTTTTTTCTTTTTTAGTTAGAATAAAAAACAAGTGACGCCGACACAGACCTGCGCATTAACGCGCTCCACCGTCTTCAGAGGGTTAAGTCTATAGTACAGTAGATTCTACTGTGTACTTACACTAACAGTGCTACATATACATACCTGAGTCATAATTGGGGGTTTTTGTTGTTTTTTTAGGGAAAAAAAGTGATCTACTCACCCAAACCGCTATTAGTAGGTAACCTGTATGACCCATACCGCAAACATCTGCCTCGTGACTGATAGTGTACCGGTGGTGAAGTGCTGTTGCAAGAACAATTGAGGCTCTTTATATAGCTGAGAGAGCGAATGGCCTAATCTTGTTTTCACCTTGAGCCCCCACCCTATTCCAGAGAGGGTATCAAAAATCACATGTACATGTATATGGGCTTATAGCTGGTGAATAGATAAGGCGGGGCAACTGTGTATACTAAGACTACAGGGGGCGTTTTAACGACAGGTGTGACGCGCCAGCCCGTGGACGGAGCTTTTGTTTTCACCTAGAGAGGGGATCGAGAGTGTATACAAAGCCTACAGGGGGTGATTAACGACAGGTGTGACGCGCCAGCCGGTGGCCGGATCACCGCATCTTCTAAGCTTTGTTTTCACCTAGAGAGGGGATCGAGAGTGTATACAAAAAAAAACCCTACAGGGGGTGTTTAACGCGGCCGGCTGCCTACATGCTATGATCTAAGCCTGTTTTCAGCTAGAGAGGGACCTAAATCACCTAAACCCTTTCCACCCTTAAATCGATCTGATAATTACCATAAAGAGGAGTAATGCGCGTTACATGTATATGGGCTTATAGCTGGGTAAGAGATTAAGATGCTAGTCAACTGTGTATGCAAAAAAACAAAAAAAAACTACAGGGGGTGTCTAAAGTCGATTGTCATGCGCCAGCGGGCGGACGGAAGTCTGCCACTCTAGCTGTGACTACAAGCGCGTGCGTGTGGTAGACAGCTTAAATCAAACACAAGTTAAGCTCCTTATAGCTTCCTACTGACTGCGGATTCGAGTGCTTGAAAGATGGTCTTTTGTTTTTTTCATCTATTTCCTCGGGGAGTCGAACAGGATTAAAGATGTAACGAACCCGCACCTACACAGGCAGACAGCTGGTCGCCTTCCTAGTGAGAGTTTTCCTCTTGAGTTAAGAAGCTTATCTCGGAGCCTAGTACATAAGCGAGAGTGAAACATGGGTCCCACACACTTCTTCTACCACCTTCAGCATGGCGTCATCAGGAATCACTCTACGTTCTACCGAATGTGACCAATCCCAACACTACTACAGAGCCGCGACAACACCACACGAGGAGACGTCCATGTTTACTGATGAGTTAACAAGTAGCAACGTGGAGGTTGGTTTTTATCAAGATTCGTACGGGTGGCTGGAAAGTGTGAGGGCTACTTCTGCAGCTATTGCTGCTGCTCGTGCAAAACGTGAAGCTCGTATCGCTGTTCGTGCTACACATGCTGCATACGAAGTTGCCAATGCTGCTAACAACGCTGCTGTTACTCTCGCCGCTGCTGCTCGTGCTGCTAATGTTCTTGCTACTGTTTCCGCTCTTGCTACCGATGCTGCTGCTACTGATGCTGCAGCGTCTGCTAAAAGTGCCGCTGTTGCGGCTGCTGCTAGGGCTAATGCTATTAATGCTTGTACAGCTGCTAAAAAAATAGCCTGTTTTGCTTATGCTAGTCGCAGTGTCGCTGTTACGGCTATGGCTGATGCACATGATGCTAAGTTACGGGCTGTTGCTTTTGCTGAAGATGCTGTTGATGCTGAAGATGTTGCTGCTGCTGCTGCTACTGCTGCTGAAGATGCTACTGCTGCTGCCGCTGCTGCTGCTGAAGATGCTGCTGCTGCTGCGGCTGCTGCTCTAGACACCTATGACGCTGCTGCTACTGCGGCTGCTGCTCTAGACACCTATGACGCTGCTGCTGCTGAAGATGCTGCTGCCGCTGCTGCTACTGCTGCTGCTGAAGATGCTGCTGCCACTGCTCTAGACACCTATGACGCAGCTGCTGCTGCTTTTGCTGAAGATGCTGTTGATGCTGCTACTGCTGCTGAAGATGCTACTGCTGCTGCCGCTGCTGCTGCTGAAGATGCTGCTGCTGCTGCGGCTGCTGCTCTAGACACCTATGACGCTGCTGCTACTGCGGCTGCTGCTCTAGACACCTATGACGCTGCTGCTGCTGCTGAAGATGCTGCTGCTGCTGCTGCACTAGTCATCTATGACGTGGCTGCTGCTCTAGACACCTATGACGCGGCTGCTGCTGCTGCTGCTGCTGCTGAAGATGCTGCTGCTGCTCTAGACACCTATGACTAAAACTTAGTAGGAGTTGTTTTACAAACACTACTGCTACCTATGACTAAACTTAGTAGGTGTTATTTACAAACAAGAGAGCCACGTGGTGTTGTTTACAAACAAAGAGAGCCACGTGGTGTTGTTTACAAACAAAGATAGCCACGTGATGTTGTTGTGGCCTATCATGCCAATGAAGGGGACACGTGATCAAGGGGGCGCGGCCTATTATGCAAATGAGGGGGTCACGTGACCAAATGGCGACCTCTGATTGGCTGGTGATCAAGAGGGCGTGGCCTATTATGCAAATGAGAGGGTCACGTGATCAAGAGGGCGTGGCCTATTATGCAAATGAGGGGTCACGTGACCAAATGGTGGCCTCTGATTGGCTGGTGATCAAGGGGGCGTGGCCTATTACGTAATTATGCAAATGAGGGGGCGTGGCCTATTACGTAATTATGCAAATGAGGGGGTCACGTGACCAAATGGAGGCCTCTGATTGGCTGCAGGTCGATTGAGTAATAAACAGTACTTAACTATAGTCCCGTTCCGATACATACAATACTACTCATGTCCTATCAGTGGGTTTAACCTCAACTAGCGAAATTTAAAATGGTGGCCCCACTGGGTATATGCCTTTACTTTAGACTCCTATAGACATGAAAACCACAATTACTTGAAACTGTCGAGCACAATTAATTGTATATATGAGGAAGACCACTCACATAAAATAATTATATGCAACAAAACTCTTTCAAATTCCAACTCACCTTTCTAGAGGTCCTCCAGGGTAGTCTGAGGCTGCCCCTACTGTCCCGCCTCTGACCCCACCCGGAGGTACCGGTACTGGAGGTACCACTGGTACCACTATTGGTGGAGCTACCCAGAGACAGCGAGCACTGCATGGAATCCCCACTCATGACGTCATTATCCTTAGCTATGACGTCACCAGTTCTATGCGACTCCCCCTGGTCTGTGACGTCACTGTTGGACCAATCATCAATGCTGTTCCGCGTGACGTCTAGATCTGTAGACAGGGTGTCAGGGCTGTCTCTGTTGGTTGAATAGCGCTGGGAGCTATCGGATGGTCTAGGCCCTTTAGTGTAGGTGAAACCTACACTGCTGCCACACCCCATGGTTGGTATTATAATGTGGGGGCGTTAAATATTAAAGTGAAAGGGGCACTTTAAATATCAAAGTGTAAGGGGTTCCAATCAGAAACGCATTTTTCCCTTTTATTATGTCTGATTGTCATTTTGTTTAATAATGCATATAGAGTTATGCAGACTGCATCCTAGACTGCAGTATGTGAGCATGTAAAGCAGGAGGGGCCCCACATATCGCAGGTCAGCAGAATTGGCGTCTTTAATACCACACGGCCGACTTCTGGATCCTGCAAGAGGGACAATGATTGAATATTAAGCGATGAAGTTGCATACTATTCTCCTAGAATATTGCTAGAATTAGAATACACACATTATACATTCTATATGTATATCTATATATTCTCTCTCTCTCTCTCTCTCTCTCTCTCTTTCTCTCTCTCTCTATTCCCTACACAAATTTAAGCGCTGCATACTATTCTCCTAGAATATTGCTAGAATTAGAATACACACATTATACATTCTATATGTATATCTATATATTCTCTCTCTCTCTCTCTCTCTCTCTCTCTCTCTCTCTCTCTCTCTCTCTCTCTCTCTCTATTCCCTACACAAATTTAAGCGCTGCATACTATTCTCCTAGAATATTGCTAGAATTAGAATACACACATTATACATTCTATATCTATATCTATATATTCTCTCTCTCTCTCTCTCTCTCTCTCTCTCTCTCTCTCTCCCTCTCTCTCTCTCTATTCCCTACACAAATTTAAGCGCTGCACACTATTCTCCTAGAATATTGCTAGAATTAGAATACACACATTATACATTCTATATGTATATCTATATATTCTCTCTCTCTCTCTCTCTCTCTCTCTCTCTCTCTCTCTCTCTCTATTCCCTACACAAATTTAAGCGCTGCACACTATTCTACTAGAATATTGCTAGAATTAGAATACACACATTATACATTCTATATGTATATCTATATATTCTCCCTCTCTCTCTCTCTCTCTCTCTCTCTCTCTCTCTCTCTCTCTCTCTCTCTCTCTCTATTCCCTACACAAATTTAAGCGCTGCACACTATTCTACTAGAATATTGCTAGAATTTCTAGGCATACACAGTAATCACATGGCGGTTACATCAGCCTGAGAGTCATTTAGTCACGTGAGTAATCTACTTGATGTAGCTTTACACGTGTATATCCCTGCTTAGACACCTGGATACTAGGAATAGTATAGGGCACTAGCAGGATGCAGTAATTCTACCTTGTGAGACCTTTAGCTGAAGCTGGTTCCTGTCATGTCCAAAATCGGAGTTTTAGGGGTCATAAAATTCACACATAATTTTAACATGTATTTTTGGTGGGTCAAAAATTGTGATAGTATACAATTCGGTTTTAAAGATCCTTTACACAAGATCAATATTAAATTTATAGTGTAATCTAAAATAGTGTTGAATCAGTTGTATTTGAATATTTCTCATGCCACCTGGTTGCATTGGGGGAGTGGTTAGGACACTGGCCAATCAATCCACGGGTAATAAGTTCAAATCCATGCCAAGGCAACATATCTTTTTTTATAGTTGGTAAGAAATGGTAATATTATTCACAATGAAACCCCAATGCAACAATACAAAACCATTTTAGATCTTCGATTTTGGGCGTTAAAGATCTTTACAACCAAGTTGTATACTATCACAATATTTGACCTACTAAAATACATCTTAAAATTGTGTGTGAACAAAATAGCCTTGACATGGATTTGAACCCATGATGCATGGATTGGTAGGTCAGAGTCCTAACCACTCCCCCAATCTGAACAGGTGACCTAAGGACCCACAATAGAGGCCTATACTTGAAAGGTTTATGACCCCTAAAACACCAAATTTCGGTCATGACAGGAACCAGCTTCAGCTAATCAGCAGGCTTCTATAGCTAGCAGAGGAAAGAGCACTGGTACCAGCCAAGATGGCGCTGTACAGTGATCATCTAGCTAATGCGGAATACTCACTACCAGGCCCCTGTGTAGGCTGTGCACTGATATATGTATAATGGGGTTTAACCCTTTAACCCCAGCATAAAGAATATTTGTGTTACGCTCATTGCATCTTATCGGCATAACACATAAATGCGTCCACAGTAGCTATACACTGTCAGAAGTAAGTGTAGCTGCACAGTGAGTGTAGATCTACAGTATTAAAGGAGGTATGTTTGCTTTCAAAACTAAAAATACCTACTTTTATACTGTAGTTCTACAGTATAACTGACTGTGTAGCTGGTATATAGTTACTTCTCACAATATAGCTCGCTATAGTGCTGCATTCATGCTTCATGCTGGTGCGGTGATACATTCCTAAGGGGTCTGTATGATCCAGTATTGCAGTGCATGGAGGTCAGGAGCAGCATTGGTGCATCATGAGAGCAAATAAAGCCGTGAAGCAACCTTTAAGGCTAACAAAAAAGTTCAAGGGATGGCATGATCATTTGTTGGGACGGAATTGGGTAGCAAGCCTTTCAGATGAGTAACAGTTCTAAGCCAATAACATTCATAAATGTTACATCAATGCTAAAATTACCCTGAGAAAACTATTGTTAGACATCAATTATACAATGCAGCGCCGTTGCCAGCGAAGTTTAGCTTTGACCAATTGTCATGGGCCTGGCTTAACCTGCATATACAGCATGGGAATCAGCATGAAGCAGTGGCTAAGACCTAAAAAGATGTGCGTTTCAAGCAACCCGACCCTCCCAAAGACAAAACTGAACCGTCATTCAAAAAAAGAAGAAAAATGTAAGTGATGGACGTAGGGAAACAGTTGTACTCTGGTATGGGGGAGGTGAAGGTAGAGTAGAGGGGGTTGGTGTTACTGAATAAATCATGCCACTCGGCCTGGATGTAAGAGATCAATATGGTGTTACATACAGTAAGGATGGAACAACACGAGGCAACAGGTGTCCACTGTAACTGCACGAACGTTGGCATTTAAGCATTTATTTTATGGCCTAAAGTCACTCTTTAAGCGGCCTTAAGTTCAATAAATGCCATTTATACCACAGCGGGCACGGAGAACAAAGCATTTCACACCTCTTATATACTGTGCCTATAAGGCTCCTTCTCTGTATTTCGCATAAAGATTGGTACACGTCCTATAACTACTACGTAAATGTCATCGAAAGGTCATGGTTATATTTTAGTGGCCTTAAGTGCCACTTCCTGGAATAAACAATACTTAAAGTGGGACTTTAATCAACCAAATCTTTGCCAACTTTTCTTGGGGCAATACCAATGCTTATTATAGAGGCCTCTGTAATTCATTGTACTTTGAAGAGAAAATAGAGAATACATCTCGGTGGTTTATAGATCTCTGAATTTTGAATGCTGAAAAAAACTAGATAAGATGCACGAGGGAGGACACCCTATCGGGGATGTTAAGGTGTGAGTTGTAAACCCAATGGCAAGCCAAGTGAGTGAGAGAGATATAAAGAGAGGATGATAGACAGAGCAGACATACAGTGGCGTAGGAAAAGGGAGGGGCCAGCCCGGGCCCCCTATCACTGAGGAGGGGGGCCCCGAATATGTTTGGGCCCCCCAAAAAATTGGTCAAGACCTGTAATATAATACACACAATTTTCAATCCTTACCTCTCTCACATAGAAAAAAAGTGGGGACAGAGGGGGCTGGGACCCCAATCAGAACTAAAGGGGGCTCAAATACTTATTTTCCATAAAATCTAATATAAGTGTGTAAATATCATGCATAAAAATCGATACTTAAAGTTGGTTGGAGTGGGCCCCCCCCATGGGCCCCCCAATCAAGATTTGCTTCCTACGCCTCTGAGACATACAGAGACATACAGAGACATATAGAGGCAGAAAGAGACAGAAAGAAAGACAGAGACCGACAGAGGGCAGGGGGCGAATAAAATAGGAGAATGAGAGGTACATAATGATTTGAAGCCATACAAAAGCAGAGAACCAATATTCCCTTATCGCATTTAAGCAAACATTGATGACAACAGGCCACAAGCTACATAACCGGTATGTAAAATTACTCTGTATACATACCTTATCACTGAACCGGTTACATTTCATCAGTAGTTCCCACCACACGCCCACCACAGTGTCCTCCCGTAGGTCAGGGGTCTACCTTCATCTGGGCTCTGCTGCTCCAGGGTTACAATACCTGGTACATTACTCATTCTCCTCCATGATCCTCTCACTCCTCCAGGGTCCAGGCTATAGGCTATAGCAGCACTACTACTAGTGGACTACACAGTCTTAAGGGGACTAAGTCATGGTCCATAGCTATGTTTTATGCACAGTAAAAGCTATATAATGGTTCTAGAATTCTACTACACTAGTATCCCCCATGGTGATGGAGTAAACAAGGAGGACCGTACTAGCTTGTTTAAGCGCCTGGTGGATATAGTACTACTCCCTAGCGTTTATATGAGGGCGGCGCTTATTCAAGTCCAAATTTTAGTGTTTAGTATCTATTTCAATATCACTGTACCCCAGTGCTTATTCGGGACCGGCACTTATTTGAAGACCTGGCGCTTAAACAGGCCATTATGGTATACTGTGTGTGTGTGGTGGTAGGATGGGCAGTGGACCGTGGAGGTTGCTATAGTGGGGTATACATTTATAATGGGTGCATACATAGATAATGGGAATAGTACCCTTGGTGATCACCATACTGAATGTGCGGTCTGTGATATACACAGTATAATTAACCAATAATGAATGGCTGACGCCCTCACAAGGGGCTGTATCGCTGGATATCGGCACGAGTGCGAAGCACGAGTGACGATATCCAGCGATACAGCCCCGAGTGAGGGTGTTAGCCATTCAATATTAGGTTTATTATACGATTTATTGATTCAAATGTCCTTATTTACCTTTAAAAGAACCTAATTTCTCCATTTTGAATGATATCCAAGTCGTCTTGTACAGAGGGTGCAGTCGCCATGTTGTGGAACTCTTCAGTAGGGGAGGCGCGGGGACCGGTCATTATTTTGTTACGCTGCTTTCGCCAGCCTAAAGAATACGACTGTACTCCCGCGTCGGCCCCTGCCGTTTTGGTTACTGACCGCTCCCCTCTATACTTCAATATAGGCGGCGTTTCCCCACCCGTGTACCAGATCAGCAGTGGCCGAGCGGTTAGCGTGTATGGCTCATACGCAAGGGATCTCCGGTTCGAACCTGAGGGTGGACTAGTGGAAACGTAGCAATTTTAAAGGGCCTATATGTATGTGAAAACCCCCCCCTAAAATTATTTTAACGACTAGGTAAATAAAGTCCAACTACTACCTTTATAGTAAAAAAGAAATTTGAAAAAAATATGGATTTTCAAAGAAATTATACGAAAAAATGCCTTTTCTTCTGTAACTCGGTAAATAATGGTCCTACAGGGCTGGAAATCCGCCTGTAGACTCCTTGTTACGCCACCTTCCTCTACCAGCGCCTTCACGGCGTGGTGGTTAGCACGTCGAACTTCAAGTCTTGAAGTAGCGTGTTCGAGTCTCCATGAAACTTCGGATTTTATGGGGGACGAAATTTCGGAATGACTCCCGTCAACCGGAAGAGTGCCGATATCCACCGGAAGAGTGCCGATATCACTAGATATCAGCACGGGGATATCACCTAAAAAGCACGATGAGTCGTTCAATCGTATAATAATCGGTAATAACACATACTTTCGCATTCCCCTGACCAAAGCTGTGTACTATGAAGTCTATCTCTCTATCTCTCTCTCTCTCTATCTATCTATCTATCTATCTATCTATCTATCTCTCTATCTATCTCTCTATCTCTCTATCTATCTCTCTATCTATCTCTCTCTATCTCTCTATCTCTCTCTATCTATCTATCTATCTCTCTATCTCTCTCTCTATATCTCTCTCTATCTCTCTATCTATCTCTCTCTCTCTCTATCTATCTATCTATCTATCTATCTATCTATCTATCTCTCTATCTATCTATCTCTCTATCGCTCTATCTATCCCTCTATCTCTCTATCTCTATCTCTCTCTTTCTATATATATAACTATGTGTGTGTGTGTGTGTTCATTGGGACAATATCAAATCCAGGGCCTCCCAATGTTAATCATCTGTATAGCATTCTGAATACTCTGTCGATATATAAAACCAAAATGTGGAGTAGTTTTACCTTAAATCTTGTCTCACTATTTAATCAGGCGTGTATCAGTGTACCAGATTGCATATAGAGGAAGTAGCTGTATTATGTATAGCCAATCATAAAACGCCATCCAATATTGATGTCACACCCCAACAAATGGCACGTGCCACTACCATCATGGGTTAATTGACTCTAGTAATGACACATGTTAGACAGCAGTATATTTAATTTATTATGACATACATATTCATACAATTGAAGGAGCACATGCAACTTTGGCTGTTGAGCTACCCTGTTTAGTAGCCTAACATTATATCCCAATACTGTTCCGCTTTCTACTGTGCCGATGTAGATGTATTTGGAAGGCGAGGTTCAATGGTGTAACATTACTGTGAAGAAAAGTAAATGCTTATTAAAGTTTGTACATATTGTAGATCTGCTATTGCTTAGAGATGTGGTACTGTTCATTAGCTACTGGATCTGTGAATTCATGATGTGATGCGTATGATCCATACCTATTATCCATACAGGTTTGTCATGCTTTATGGCAAAAGAGTGTGTTTTCTTCTGAGGAATGGGAGTATTGACGGGGAGTAAATTGTGTTGTCAACATGATCAGGAGCAAGTAGCATTCATCAAACACTGGCACCGGTACAAGAGAGCCATGATGAGTTACGAGCACCAAGCAGCATCTGTCAAACACTTGGTACCAGAGAGCCATGATGAGTTACGACCACCAAGCAGCATCTGTCAAACACTTGGTACCAGAGAGCCATGATGAGTTACGACCACCAAGCAGCATCTGTCAGACACTTGGTACCAGAGAGCCGTGATGAGTTACGACCACCAAGCAGCATCTGTCAAACACTTGGTACCAGAGAGCCATGATGAGTTACGACCACCAAGCAGCATCTGTCAGACACTTGGTACCAGAGAGCCGTGATGAGTTACGAGCACCAAGCAGCATCTGTCAGACACTTGGTACCAGAGAGCCATGATGAGTTACGAGCACCAAGCAGCATCTGTCAGACACTTGGTACCAGAGAGCCATGATGAGTTACGACCACCAAGCAGCATCTGTCAGACACTTGGTACCAGAGAGCCATGATGAGTTACGACCACCAAGCAGCATCTGTCAAACACTTGGTACCAGAGAGCCATGATGAGTTACGACCACCAAGCAGCATCTGTCAGACACTTGGTACCAGAGAGCCGTGATGAGTTACGAGCACCAAGCAGCATCTGTCAGACACTTGGTACCAGAGAGCCATGATGAGTTACGAGCACCAAGCAGCATCTGTCAGACACTTGGTACCAGAGAGCCATGATGAGTTACGACCACCAAGCAGCATCTGTCAGACACTTGGTACCAGAGAGCCATGATGAGTTACAAGCAGCATCTGTCAAACACTTGGTACCAGAGAGCCATGATGAGTTACGAGCACCAAGCAGCATCTGTCACACACTTGGTACCAGAGAGCCATGATGAGTTACGAGCACCAAGCAGCATCTGTCAGACACTTGGTACCAGAGAGCCATGATGAGTTACGAGCACCAAGAAGCATCTGTCAGACACTTGGTACCAGAGAGCCATGATGAGTTACGAGCACCAAGAAGCATCTGTCAAACACTTGGTACCAGAGAGCCATGATGAGTTACGAGCACCAAGCAGCATCTGTCAGACACTTGCGGTGGTACCAGAGAGCCATGATGAGTTACGAGCACCAAGCAACATCTGTCAGACACTTGCGGTGGTACCAAAGAGCCAGGGTTCGGGTTGATCTACTCAAGCTCTGATACAGCGAGTCTCCTTCCGGATTCCATTTTCTTGCAGCTTCCTGATTCTGAAATATGATGAATAGTCTCTGAATGAAATGTAACAGGCTAGTGATATGAAATTGCACCCTCTTTTCCACTGTTTTGCGATACATTGTCAATTCTATGCGATTTCTTTTTGTTAGCAACAAATGTCAAACAATCTGTCGAGAAAATACCTGATAATAACCCCTAGTAGCAAGCCAGCACGGGGCCAATTTGGTTTTAGCTCTGATTGGCTGTTTGAAGTCGGGCAAAACTGACCTGGGTTTCATGTTGGGCAGATGGCTGGGCTGAAGTGTGGCCCCGATCGGGCTGCCCATTTTGGGCTCAGATCAGTTTCAAAGCGGGCTGCCCCATTTGGGCTCAGATCAGTTTCAAAGAGGGCTACCCGCTTTGGGTTCATGTTGGCCAGATGACAGGAAACCCGTCCAAAACCCGTTCTGAGCCCAATTCGGGCAGCCCACTTGGGGCCACACCAAAACCCAGTGCCCTAAACCGACGGGAGCCCGTTGGTTAGCCCACTCCGGGCCAGACTTGCAAACACAGTCTGGCCCCGTCCGGGGCCACAGTGTGTTTGCTACTAGGGACCATATCAGTTTTGAGTCCAATTAAACTCTTAACTAACTCTTCATAATCTTAATTCGACTACATAATATTTGTCACATGCACTGTACGCTTATTACCTCAAATACGTTATATAATACCTTAAAAGGTGGAGGGACAGCGCGTATCCAGTCATGTTTACGTCTGTGTTCCAGAACGGCCATCTTGAAATGCTGCCTGTCCTCCAGGGTCAGACACACGGGGCACACACTACATGTCTGCCTCATTAATAATACATACATATCAATCAAGAAGTTTGGATCAAACTTATATTAGGGAGTGGCCATTTTTTAACCACAGGGGGAGGGTTGGTGGTTTTGGGGGGGACCAAAAAAATAAACCCCTTTTTAGCAGAAAAGCCGGCGCGTTACTATAGCTCAAAGGGGTCGCCCGCGCTTAATTTCAACCTGCCTGGAGGGGGGTACCAAAAAAATGTCGACCCCTTTCACGGGGGACCAGAAAATTTCTGACCCACTCGCACGTAAATCCACTGACCACCCCCCTGTTGTTAAAAAATGACCACTCCCTTAGTGAAAATATTAATGCAAAATGCCTTTATTCTCTCTAATTTTTTCCAACACAAAATAGTATATCAAATTCAGTAAAAGCATATGAGATGGGCTACTATTGACTTGAAGCCACCACTGAAAAACTCACTTTTGCTGAGTGCAATGTCTAAGAAGGCAATTCACACCGGCCTAACTAATAATTGGGATATAATGATACGGAATAACCACAAATCATTATGATTATATATATATATATATATATATGTATATATATATATATATATATATATATATATATATATATATATATATATATATATATATATGGCTCAAACCTCTGACCTATGTTGTTTTGGCTATTTCTGGCCCTTTTCAGGCTTATAGCCCTACAGAAAAAACAGTTTTGCAACAATTTTCTCAAAAATTTGGTACATGTGAGAAAACGTCCCAACAATTCGGAATTTTCTTTTTTTTTGTGTATTGGCCCACTATTTTTCGTTTTTAGGCCCTCCAAAAGTGGCAAATAGCCTTAAAAACGTCAAAAACCCTTAAGATGACATGTTTTAAATGTCACCCATGTCTACTAAGACAGTAACAGCCTATCCCTAATATCATTTTCTATTAGGCCTATGGTAAAGTCAATTGATTCACAAGGATTTCACTAGATATGTACTGTATTTTTTTCTCCACAGCCATTTAAGTGTATATTGTCAGCAAAATTTTCAAATGTCCTTTCATTTTGATACCACTATACAGTAAATAAACAAGATCCAAACAGTATCCCTTGTACCCCAGATCGTAAGGTTACTATTGTGTCTTTTGCCAGAAAAAAGAAATTTTGAAAAAATCTAATATTCCAGCCTCCAGGACCAAATGTGTATTGTGATACTTATTTTGGTCCCGGAGTCACCCTCTTCTTTTAGTCCAGGAGTCACTCGCCTTGCTGATAATAGTAAAACCCACACAGAATTGTTAATACCCTATATATTTTAGTTATCTTTAGTGCCACTGCTTCCTATCCACCCCCTCTTATGCTCTAACCAAGAAATCTGATGATTCCACTAATTTAACGTACATTTATACAATATCTTATTCCCGGGTGACTCCGGGACCAAAATAAGGTGAAATAGCCACTTTTTAGGCCAGTAATGTGCCAAGTAGGTACAACGAAGGATCCTAATGGTCCATATTTCCTAAAGTATATACCATCAGTACATTGTAGAGTGATTTTGACAATTAATTGAACCATTTTGAGTGAACTAGGGTAAAATGAGAGTATGTTGTTAAAATTTTAATATTTTTGATAAATCTTCAATATTCATCGAGCTGTATCTCAAAAACTATTTTTCTGAGGGTATCCATTCTTGGTATGCCTTAAGATATATGTTGTCCCAGTTTGTAAACAAAGTTATTAGTTGCTGTCATGTACTTTAAGACATTATGTACATAATCACCTTATTTTTGAGTCACCCGAAAACGGACAATCGAGTTCGTGAGGCAATAAAAAATGAACCACTAGGGTTAGAGATGTATCAAAAAGTGTTATAAGGAGCCGAGATATATACCTTTCAATAATATGAACTTGTTTAAATAATTATATTAAGAACTTTCTGATTTGTCCTTCCTCTATCCTAAAACAACATAAGTCAGGAGTTTGAGCCATATACATATATATATTCATTAATAGCAGGTTAAACCAATTACCATATGACTAAAGGAATGTATACAAAGTGTATTGTTTCCAGTATTTTCAGAAAAGATCTCTTACCCACAAGGTTTCACACATAGCTGAGGAGCATGCTTCACATCCCTCGTGGATGACATCAATTTCATGGTCAGTGACAGTCTTTATGTCCGTCTTCTCGGCCAACCTTTGTTCTCTAGATGGTAGATTATATTAAACTATGAGTTTGTAAGAGTATTTATTTTATAAATGATTTTCCTAAATATAATTATAAAACATCAAGTGCACATGTGGATTTGCTGTGCAATTCAGCATATAAATGGGTTGTCGGCAACATCAGCAACAAGGTATTTTACACATTTTCGTTAAAATCTTAATTTAACCCTCTCACCGCCAGCAGGCCGCTATAGCGGCCAGGGCATCTTAATCACTGAGCTGAACAAGAAAATATTACTCAAAATTGATGAAAATATTTTCTTACAAGTCCTAGTCGAAGCCCCTCATGTTTGGTATCATATTAAAGCCTATGACATCCTCTTTCACATCCTACATTTCATTTGTGTTTACGAAGAAATCTGGCGGTGGGAGGGTTAATCTTTCTAAATGGTATAATTTATGCTCAGTGCAATATTTTCTAGTTAAGTCCGTAATTGGTTATTTCTATGTTCTGTGCTATCTTTTCCTGCTGCATTCATGCATCAGTGCGACAATTATTGTATAATGCAGTAAAGCACCATGAGGTCGAGGCCCGTTAGGGGTTAAGTGCCATCTCCCTTCTTAAAGATACCATAAACAACGTTCTTTTCACTCCTAGTTCTGTTTATAAGGTGTATGATTGATCATTTACAATTGTTTAATATTGGCACGGAAGATAATCGCTAATACAACTTCTGACAGAGTATGCGAGTGTTCTCTACTGGCAGTTGAGAGAGAGGTGCTGCCACATATGGAGAAAACCGTATATTATTTACCCAAAATCGTGATGAATTATAGTTAAAGCTGGGCAGTCAGGGAATAAGTTCAGCATTTTCCATACATAGACTAAAATAACAGTTGTTTTGGAAATTTTTGTCGTTCACCTAAAGAGGCTACTTGAAAAAAATGCCAGAGCACAAGGTAACGTTTGTACCCAGTACGCCCCGTCTTACATACAAAATAACAGTTTCACCAGAGGGCAGCAGTGTTTGGACAGGGGACCATGAGCATTATATCCAAAAGTGCTTTTGGCCTCATTTCAACCATGACGGTCAAGCGTTAAACCTTGTATTGAATGATTTAATATAGAATTAATGCATGGGTTGTAGAGATAACGGTGTCTCACGTCCATGATGCGTTGACCAGTCCCCCCATGAGCAGCATACTGAGCACCATCTGGGGGGTGTACGTCCTGGGCGCCATGTTTATCTGAATACAAGGTAGCATAAAGAAAAAGGGTAATGCTCGGACTCAACTACCTATGGTGGCCCTGGAAGCTCACGTTAAAGAAATCAAAAGTTGAATTTTCTTTTTCCAAGTGAAGCTTTTTTTTTCAAAGTGAAGTTTTTTTTTTTCAAAGTAAAGTTTTTTTTCCCCAAAGTGGACCATAACTATCTGCTTTAGTCATCTGATTTTGTTGACAAATCGGTGATATTCTAACGAATTCGACGCAGTTATATACCACAACAATTACAGACCTTAAGCAGGGAGGTACTATACACCCTGCCATAGGTTTAAATTTATAAAACATTTTTGTGTTTATAAGCAAGTGGAAAATAGAATTGTACAGAATTGCCAAGGCTATGTAACACGATTTAGGTCCTGATTTATGTCGTGATTTTGCAACCCAGGCTGATTTTGGCTCCCAATCCCATATCTAAAAGGTTTGATTTCTGTTGGTCTGAATGGTGACCAATGTCTTAATAAAGCTGCATGATGCATGTGATGTAAATCTAAACAAACCCTAACACATTATTTCTGATCTGATCATCTCCCTAATATATCGGATAGCTAAAAGTACCAGGGTATGATCGTATCGTGAGAATTGTCCAATGAATCGAGTAGTGGAGTCCCAGCTTATGAACAAACCATAATACCATGATCTGACCGATTTACTTTCAAGAGAATGAACCAGAAAATAGATTAGTAGAGCTCCAGTTTTACATTTTGTTTTACTTGGGTGGGGTGGAGGATTTTACTTCATGGGCCTAATATATCAAGTCAAATTCAAAATGAGTTGTGAGCTCGCGGCTTCGTCTGCCCTTTCCAGGTTGTTTTTGCCTTTAGTATTTTCATTTTAACATCAATGTTTAACCTCTATAGATATGTTGATATTGTTAAGGGCAGCAGAGTGCCATCCCTGTGAGGCAGTAAGCAGTGGTGCATCATGCAGATCCTTCGGGAGTGTATCAACCCCATATCAGTGCGTATGGTCAGCAGGATTCAGAAATTGATGATTTACTCACCATCGATGCATTCATGCATCGTGTACACACAAAAGACACCATGCATTAAAGCATCCGGCAACCCTTTAGTTATTAGATTTAAAAGAGAAATCCCGGTGACAGTACTTACCTCGATCACTGACAGAGACAGGTCCTGTTGAACTGACAAGTCAAACCTCAGCAGTTCGAATGATTGCCTGAAACGAATGGACAATAAGAGCTCTATAAGCTGGGACTCCAGTACTCGCGGTTTCTGGGGTAATTCTCACTATCCGATCTTGTAGGTCTATTTAGTTTTCTCAGATACGAACAGAGGCCTACAGAAAGATATATATATATATATATATATATATATATATATATATATATATATATATATATATATATATATATATATATACATAAATTTTGCATGAACTAACCGATTACAGTCTTGCAGATCAGGCCAATCAAAAATCAAACAGGTTTGATATGAGATCGGGGGCGGAAATCGGCCTCAGATTCACAGTTGGGGCTTAAATCGGAGCATATATTGTGTTTACTTAGCCTTAGCAACATCTTTCTCTTTTCAACAGAATAGTGCTCAAATATAAAAGTCCTTGTATGGAAATCTGTGGGCGACATGGGAAGGAATTTACTTAGAACATTGCGAGCCTGTACCCAGAATTAAGGGGACAGTCATGACAGTGGCCAACGGGCTTGCGTTGGTGTCTACTTCTGATCATAATGACCGAGGAATATTCTTTGCAAAACAACATATGATAAGGCTATAGGTTACCAACGTATGGTTACGTTGCCAACGTATAATCACTTCATGGAAATAACCAGAACCCTGATGC
This sequence comes from Harmothoe impar, assembly GCA_947462335.1. NCBI lineage: Eukaryota > Metazoa > Annelida > Polychaeta > Phyllodocida > Polynoidae > Harmothoe > Harmothoe impar. The sequence goes on from OX381707.1 coordinate 69,840,231, forward strand.
ACAGGTGCGTGATATAATAACTACGCGTTGGCCCGGAAAGACTATACTAACATTAGACTTACTGCGAAGAAGAAACAGGGACACCTTTAAGATTGCTGTCCTCAAGCAGGGCCGCCATTTTCCATTCTCTCTTAGAGCCCACTTCTGACACAGCGGCAACTATGTCATCTTGAAGCTTGGAAATGTTGTACCCTGAAACAAACAACCACCACACCATGAGCGAGGTGGGGAGGGGGAGGGGGTCGATCGATACATGTATCATGGCGATGGCAAAATGTTTTTGCTGACCCCCCTCTTGCAACTGCTGAACTGTCAACTTGGATATAAATCTCGCTATCACCATAGACTTTTAATCTGTCAGACTGTTAACACATGCAGACGTATTTGTGACATCTATCCGTTAGTATAAAAAATAAGTTGACTTTTAAAATTCCTCCCCCCGCCAGATTTCTCAGTAGTTTTGCCAAAGATTTGAAATAATCAAAAATATCAAAAATTGAAATGAGATGTTGGCATAGCTTCTCCTTGAATGTTCTTGCTAAACACAGATGGAATGTAAGATGTGAAAGAGGATGTCATAAGCTCTCATGTGATACCAAACATGGGGTGCTTCGACTAGGTCTTGTAAGAAAATATCTTTATCAATTCCAAGCTCAGTAGATAAGGTGCTCTGGCCTCTATAGCGGCCTGCTGTCGGTGAGAGGGTTAGGCGTGGCCCTTCTCCATATCCCGGAGCAGAGCGTGAATGTAACATTACTCATTAATCAATGACCCTTTATATCTAAGGTATAAGTAGAATTGACGTCACCACCTTGCATGTCCAGATATCTATAGAGGATGTCCTTGTCCTTCCTTGCCCCTGTTTTGAGAGCAACATCCTTAAGAGCGGCAATCTGTGTGGAGAGCATACATGTTTGTACAAACACTGTTACATGTAATATGTAATCAACCATGCTTATAATTAATCAGTTATGAAAAATGAAAAGGACTTTCTTCACAGAAAGAACTAAAGGAATGGTATTTTTTAACAAAAGGGGGGTTGATGGAATTTTACGCGGTAGCCCCGAAAAGTGGGGTTCAAATTTTATCCCCCCCCCGAGGGTTCGAATTTGATCACCACTGACCCCTCTCTCTTTTAGCTATAGTAACACGCATTTTTCTAAAAAAAAAAAGAAAAGAAAAAAAGGGGTGAAATTATGTTTAAAATCTAAGCACCTTTATTGCAGTGTAATCAATGCCAATAACGCATGCCAGGTTTGACTTCTATCTGTGATTGTATTGTTATCTATGAACTTACATCCCAGACGCTGGCAAAACTCTCCTGCATGTATTTCTCTTGGATATTTGGATCAAATGGAAGATAGTCAACTTTGCAGAATCTAAAATGAAGAAATAACACAGAGATAATTGATTGTAATATACGTGAAGTATTCCGGATTAGTTACAAACATTAGGTCTAATTCTGACGCAGTGAGTCCGAGGGAACAAACCGGTATAGGGATCATTCTAATACAAGTTTACTTATTATACAGATATATTATGATTATTATAAGTACTACATTACTATAATTATAACAATGTACCAGGGTTTAATAATTATAACCTGCACTGCAGAGCTTTTGTAACCAATAGCAACATTCAATCTCAAACTTAAATCCTTCTAAATAGACCTCAGATATTTGAGATTACTAATTTGCTGCAATGTGTAAGATGTGATAGGTCAAGCTCCTATTTGTCGTAAAATGGCTGGACTAAAAGTGCAGGGAGACTTAGAGCTTACTTGACTTTTAAGTCTGCATTGTAGATATAGAGACGTAGGGGGGCCACTGATGTCACCAGACAGAAAATCTCCAAGTCAAATTTCCTACACAGAGCATGGTTCATAATTAATACAGTGATGCCAATTTACAACTGTGAATAAGCCAACTCCAAATCCAGGCAGTATTTATACGGAACAATGAATTATTCTAAAGAATTACGGGCTCCAAAGAGATAAAATAATTGGTTTGTTTTGATGGTAATTTACCATTGAAAATGTGTTTTGAACGTGCATGATGGCCTTACTGTACGCTTACTGTACGCTGTAGTGGTTCAGTACCTTTCAGGGTATTTCCGCGTGGGGATTTTCAAGGACGGGACAACTTTGCATTAATTTACTGGGATGGGATGCATTTGAGCAACTGCAGTTAAATAATACATATTTTCCTAGGTACTACCATGACAGTCACCGTGAAAATTGGATGGTCTTTTATTTCATCCCTGTAAGTGTTTTAACGTGCTATGCTCTCTGTCAAGCTTTAGTAAGTCTTATCGCAAGGACTGCATGAAAGCAGCCCGGGGAAAGCAGCCATTGCGGGTTAAAGCTGCCATACCATCTTAGATAGGCCTGTATAGATAATTTACTTTCTGCACATTTATAAAGGGCCTCCTTAGTGCCGTGTACTTATAAGATCTCAATCTAATTTATGACTTTTAACTTGTTAAATTCAAAGATATAGATCCAGCACTTAATTACACCAACAAGGTAGCATAATCTGTAGTGTTACACCAGGTAATATCAGACTATGTTGGTAAGATCAGCAATAAAAGGCTTTCAGACAAGAGGCCACCCAGTGCTGCCGCCTGATGTCCTATTCCAACGCTATATATCCAAACGCCACCAGAATAGTTGGGATTGTAGTCTTGTATTGCACATATCAAGAATCTGTTGCAAAAATAAATGGCAGATCATAAGAGGGAAAAGGTTATACACCCATCTGAGATACAATGAGAAAATGTAGGTTTGAGTGTGCCAACTGGTATACCAGCTTTAATTGCCAGGGCTGCATTCATGCAAGTAGTATATAATGTATCGGAACGGGACTATGCTTAAGTACTGTTTATTACTCAATCGACATGCAGCCAATCAGAGGCCTCCATTTGGTCACGTGACCGGAAGTGACCTACTTAGGGGATTAGTGGTGACGTCACGTGACCTAGTTAGCCAATCAGAGGCCGCCATTTGGTCACGTGACCGGAAGTGACGTCATATGACCTACTTATGGACCGGAAGTGACGTCATATGACCTACTTAGGGGACCGGAAGTGACGTCATATGACCTACTTTAGGATCACGTGACCGGAAGTGACCTGATGAGTCACGTGACCGGAAGTGACGTCACATGACCTAATGGACAACCGGAAGTGACCTGATTGAGGATCACGTGACCGGAAGTGACCTGATTGATCACGTGACCGGAAGAAGAAGAAGAAGAAGAAGTGACGTCACGCGACTTGATGAAGAGATGAGCGTCTTTAAGGGGTCACGCGCTTTAAAATGTGATATATATTTTTTTTGGAGGAGGAGGAGGAGGAGGAGGCGAGTCTCTTATTTTTTTTGGTAAACCAATAAAAAACACAACGATATAAGTTTGTTTTTTCATTTTATTTTTTTATGAGCGACCGGAAGTGACTTATTGAACTAGGTAGAAGCGTTTTTTAGAGTGTATAAGGGGGGAGGGGAGGGGAGGGGGGGAGGGGGGGGAGGGGAGGGGAGGGGGGTGGGGGAGGGGGGCACTCTAAGGGGCGTTTGTCTCTTTTAAGAAAAAAAAGAAAGAAAAGAATTTAATCGAGAGACACACTTCTTCCTCTCGAGAGGAAGAAGTGTGTCTCTTAATTTTTTTTGTTTAGGAAGTGACCTGATGAGGCACGTGACTAGAAGTGACGTCGTCACATGAGTGACACTTTAAGAGGTCAGGCGACTTACTAATAAAAGAAGACGTATGAAAATAAAAACACAACAATAATTTTATTTTATTTTTTTATTTCTTTTTTTTCAATCTTGATAAACACTCTATTTTTGAAAAGACGCACTCAATCAATCAATAACACGCTTATTATTTTTTTCATATCTCTAAAGGACTCGTTGTCACACCGTCAGAATGCACGCGACGCTTATAATACAAGTAGCGCACGCCGTCTTTCTCTATGGTGTAGGTGACCATTTTGTTTCGCACCACTTTGAAATTTCTATTTACCGCAAGGAGAGTTTTTCGTTGGCGAAGAACATCCAAGAAGTCGTCTGGTTCTTTAGGGTTTTGTTTCTTCTGTACACCTTTTGCACTCCATTTTTTGGATTTTCTTTCACCGGTGCCGCTGACTCGATCGTAGCAAATGTAAGTCTTAGGGTTGAGACTTAGGATCCCGTCACCTTCCCACTCCGCTTTCATAAGCCCCAAAGTTCTCAGATCGTGAAGGTAACGTCTCTCACAACATCCGCCGAGCGGCGGACACCATTCTCGCACTCTTTCCGTTTTTGTCTTCACGAAAAGCTCTAAGTGATCGTCGCACACCGCTGTCGGAATCCACTTTCGTTTCTCTCTGAAGTACGTCTCTCTCCGGTGAGGTTTGACTAGGTCATCCAACGTGTCACCACTGAGAGCCATGTAAAGACTGTCGGTGTCCATTTGACAAAGAGCATAATCGCGCCGATCGACGAATCTATCCAAGAAGTCGTATGTGAACTCTAACATTTTCAACTTCGGGTACTGGTATACCATGAACCCTATTTGAATAGGGAGGTTGTTCTTGACTGTTTTCGGTTGTAGTTCGACTTCAAACAGATCAGAACTCAACTCGGACGCCTTTTTGAAGCGCCACGAATTGGCCAATAGTTCGAACTTCCGACTGTCAGTGTATCTCACCGCCGTGTGTTTTTCTTTGTTGCAGATTGTTTTACCGTACGTGGCGTTTCCCATTAACTTGTAACAGTCTGACAGAATTTTCTCGTTCTCGTTCACGTCGCCACGTCTTCGCGCCGCCGTTACTTCGTCCGCAAAACTGGCAAAGGAGCGTTTAGGTAGGTATTCTACGACCAGCTGCACTTTGGTGACTATCAAACCGTGCTCTAAATACCACTTGAGAAGGGGCGTTCCCAAGAGAATGTTTTTTTCCGTGGTAACTCCCTATCAGACATCTCTGAGGCGTGTTCAACAGCTTTTCTTCCTGCGCAAAGTCTGACATGTGAGGTCCTATGTCTGATTTTGAAACGGACACGTTCTTGAAAACGGGGGTCATTTCTTTGAAGTAGTCTCATAGGTGAGGCGGCGTAGTGATGTCCACTTGAACTAAACCGAACATTTTCCCGTCTTTGACAGCGGAAAGGATGTCGCTCCCGCTCATTGCGTTTCGAGACACTTTAAAAGCGTCAACCTTCCAGTGTTGTTGGGAGGCCTTAACCCGCTCATCTCGACGCTTCATCTCTCTCCATTCGCACTCCCACACAACGACCAGCTTGTGACCTAGTGCTTTCAAGTAAGCGCTTACTCTAGCCGTTCTGTCGCGTCTCTCCTCCCTCAGTGAAGCGCACTGATATCGGTGCGACGGTATGCACTCGTGAGCGTGGAACTAACACCCGTGAAACTGGAAAACCGTATTAGAGGCCGCGTGAAACCCGTCGACGCGAATTCTTCGACAGCCTAGAACCATCTCGCCGCCGTTGAAAGCGTGGCGCAGTTTCACGTCGCGGTCCTGCTCTACGAAGCGTAACCACTCCAAAGCGCTGTGAGAGTTTCTTTGCCTAATTTCGGGCTTGAACTCGGTCTCAGGTCGTCTCACCGCGTAATAGCCCATGCAGTGTGCTTCGCTCATGCAGTGCAAGAGAGTTAGCGTCTAGGCCTAGGATGTGCTGGCACGGTCTCGCTTCTTCGCCGTACTTGTGCTGGGGGAACGTTGTGAACGCGTCTTCTAGGTTTTGGAAGAGGAACCGTAAAGTCAAACCGGCGAGAGAAATCCCGTCTTTCAACATGTCAATGCCGCGATCTTGGAAAAATTTAGCGTGATTTTTCAGAGCTTCTATGAAAGGTTTGACGTCTTTGTTGTTGTAGTGGATCAAGTAATCTCCCATAGTTTGCATCTTCTCGTCGGACCAAACTTTCTGACATGCGGCGTAGTCGGATTCGGACATTTTGACGCCCGTCAGTTCGCTGTCAAAAGCCGATCTCTGTGGCAGTGTTCTGTTTCCCAGTTTCCTGGTAGACGTCATCCATTCGTAAGAAAAGTGACCTTTCTCTTCGTTTCTGGTGAAAGCTCGCAAATAGTTCGCGTAGTTGTAACCGGGTGCCAAATAGTTGACTACGTCCAAGAAAACCGTGTGCTGTGTGTAAACCGCCAAGTATTGATTGCTTCTCTTTATGACGCTGAATTCTTGGTTTCTTCGGTCTCCGGAGGCAAAGAACGAGTGAAGGCGTATTTTGATCAGGTTCAAGTCGTAACGCCCCGAGTTGAAGCCCACGACTGGAGCTTGACGGATGTATCTCAGAAGCCGCTTCTTCAGTTGAACTAACGGGTGTCTGGTCTGAGCCGCAGCGAAGCCGCCTGGAGAAGGGGTGAATGTCGTTTCCTCCAGCAGGAGAGCTTCACCTATCGCCGCATCTAACTTCGCTAACGTCGGTCGGTAAAGTTCTAGCACAGCTTCCCCGATGACTTTGGCGTTCTCGTTTATGTGATTTAAAACTCGGTCCAACAAGGGGTCGGAATCTGCGTCGGATTCTCTGACGAAGCAGACCGGCCCTCCCCACCCCGGAAAGTCGGATGCGACGCTAGCCGACAAAGGGACGCGATCCCACAGCAGGGACACGTGTTCCGTCGACGGTTCTCTGCACGGTCTGAAGAAAGCCTCGAAATCGAAGGTGATCTTGTAAGGGTAGATTCTGGAATGTCCGTCAGGAGGAAAAATGGAGAAGTCTGCTAGCGCTTCGAAAATCGTTCTCGAATTTTGGTAGATGCCACCTACGTAGCGCACCTTGACTTGTCGGCAAGAGGAAAGCTGGTTCCTGTGTCTCTTCAGCAAGAACTCGGTGGTGAACGCCGCCTTACACTTGCAACATTCGTATATGCCCGCGTACGCGTTGAAGTCCGTGACCAGAGAGACGTGCAAACCGCCTTTCGCCGTCAGGTGTAGGTTGACTTTACCTCGGGCGGCCAGAGTTCTGGAAGGCGCCCCGGCACCTGACGCGACGCGGTGTAAACCGCTATTTGTACGTCAAACAAGTTCTCTAACGCGGGTAAGTCGCGGATGTTCAAACCCGGAAAGGTTTCAGGTGTGGCAGCGGGACAGAACTGACGTAACAAATCTGAAGCGCCCTTGCTGGTGTTGTATAAGTGAAAGGAAATGCAGCGGAAGACGCAGAGGTTGTCCTTGTTGGGAAAATCTAACACGCCGCTTCTCTTTCCAAGTCGACCGACCTGAGTGATCCTACCGCCTATGGGAAATTCCCCCGGTCCCATGTAAACGCAAATGTTCAAATTGGTAGGAAAAAGAACGTGCCACTTGGTGTCAGCGTCGCAAAGTTTCCGTACTTCCTCGCAAGCGACGGTGTTTTCCATGTTTGAGAGGAGCTCTTCCAAAGTTTCTGAATTAGTTATAGTAGGGAGCGGTTGTATGAGAGTTGCGTTGTTCTGGGAGGCGTGAAAGTAGCGCAGTTTGCTCTTGTCTTCTCTGTGTTGTAAGAGTAAGCCTACCGAGAAACCCACTTTGTATCTGAATCTTTGCGTGAAGTGAATGCGACGCATAGTATCTACAGCGTCACTCAACTCGCCGGTTGGTAGCCTGAAGTTTGTTACACTCACGCGAGTCCCGTGCATCCTGACGCCCGTTTGTATTGCAGGCCAATTCGCCGTGAACATTTCCTCACCGTTCGGTACAGCACATATGCGCGGAGGGATAGTCACCCCGTCCAGAGATTCGCGTCGACAGGTGATCTTTCGGCAATCGCCTTCGCCGCATAGAGGGCAAAACTTAGGTATTACTCTACATTTTTCTACGTGTCTCTCGTGATTGTGCGGTCTTTTAAAAATTTTGAAACACTTTTCGCAGACGTACTGCATCATGTTTTTTTTGTTTTTTTTTGTTTTTTCACTGTGTGTGTGTGTGTGCGCGCGTGAGCGTTGAGCGTCTCTCATTCCGAATCTATACCGAGAAATTTGAGAATAATCTCTGTTTTGTCATCCAACTCTTTGAGCGCTCTGGCGGACAGCGTCACTCCCTGCTGTGTGGGTTTTTTGTCAGGACCTTCGTACTTGCGCACGTGGATGAGGTTCTTACCGCTGTAGTAGCTCACAGCTGCGTACACTTCGCCCTCCTCATCCAGCACTGCGAACCAGGGGGTGTGATTAGGTCTTCCTTGCGCGGACGCTGTGTCGCGTATGCGCACCACTGCGCGGATATCGGCGATGCGCGCTATTAGCTCGCGCAGCGCGTCGACAGTGAAGTGCACTCGCTTGCTTCTGGTCAGAGATGCCTCTTTCACCTGGCCGTCTTTTGTGTAGCGCGGCCTCCTAGACAGTCTAGCCACGTCCTCCCAGATCTCCAGCGTCAAAGTCCCGTCTAAGCAGAACTCTAACCCGAGAGGACGGGAGGTTTTCTCTGGTTCTTCTCGTCCATCTTCTTCTTTTTCTTGTATTTTTCTCTTCTTAGTAGGCCTTGTTGTTCTGGAACCCGCCTTAGAACGTTTCACACCCGCAAGAAGAGTAACACCATCAGCGTGAGCTGAATCAGCAGCAGAACCGATAACAGGAGCAGCGTCAGCGCTGGTGGTATCCGAGGCCTCGTTGTTGGAACAGAGCAGCCACACGCCGTCGGTGCTGAGTGTAGCGGTAGAAGATGAAGCGCCGCCGCCCTCGTAAGGTGGCGGTGAGGGCAGTCGCCACGGACCGGACGCGCTACCAGTGGAAGTGAGGTCAAAAGCAGTGGAAGAGGGGAGCCGAAAAAACGTACCGTCCTCCCGTTGCCCTTCGGGATCGTCGTACGCCTCGTCGTCAGCGTCGTTCTCTGTCTCAACCTGTTGCTGCTCCTCCTCCTCCTCCTCCTCTTCTTCTTGGTTTAGGGGCTGAGTGTCCGAATAGCTGTAACTCTCGGCGCGAGCGGCGTCGATGGCGTCTGTTGATGTAGTGGTGGAGAGGGGCTGTGCAAAGTGCGGCAGGTCATCAAAATCAGCAACAGTAGTGGGGAGGTAAAAACCCGGTTGCCAGTACTGCGCTGTGCCAGGAGCGTTGTCGTCAGTAGTAGTAGCGGTAGCAGCATGTGCAGCAGCAGCAGCAGCAGCAGCAGCAGCCACAGCAGGCGCAACAGTAGCAGGCGCAGTAGCTTCAGCAGGCGCAGCAGTAGCAGGCGCAGCAGTAGCAGGCGCAGCAGCAGCAGCAGCAGCAGCACGAGGATCACCAGCACCAGCAGCAGCAGCAGCAGCAGCAGGCGGGGCGGCAGTAGCAGCGGCAGCGCGCTTAGCAGCAACGTGTACCGTTGCGAGTGTAACAACGTCGCTAGCACGACGACTACTACCAGTAGTACTGCTACTACTACTACTACTACTACTACTACTACTACCGCTACTACTACTACTACTACTGCTGCGAGCGCTCGCTACAGCGGGAGGGTGATAAGACCAAGCGGTTGCGGCGGTAGTCTCATTTTCAGTAGCAAGAGGAGGCACTGACGCTAAACGAGCGCTGTTCCGCGTAGTCTTCTTGTTCTTGAACTTGCTTAGATCCTTGGACGGCACTAGGTGTTGTCTTTTGCTCATGGTGGTGACTGTAGAGAGCGGCAAAAGACTGAGTGAGTGAATGGGGGTTTCCAGGCCCCTTATATACGCCTTCTCGCTTCTAGAGCTAAGCTACTTACTGTCCCTGTTCAGCTGCCGCCGGCTGACCGGCGGCCATTCACAAAGAGAAACAAAAGACATAATGCATGACATTTTCAGCTGGATCCCTTTCCCCCCTTTTGAGAGATCAACTGTCATGAGCTAAGCTACTTACCACCCTGTTCAGCAATTCAACGCGCATTAGCTGTATAAAGGATTAAGCGGTTGCTGCCGCCGGCCGACCGGCGGCCATTTACAAAGAGAAACAAAAGACATAATGCATGACGTTTTCAGCAGGATCCCTTTCCCCCCTTTTGAGAGATCGACTGTCATCAGCTAAGCTACTTACCACCCTGTTCAGTAATTCAACGCGCATTAGCTGTATAAAGGATTAACGGTCATGAGCTTAGAGTGTGTATACAAAAAAACTACAGGAGGCGTGTGGCGTGAAGCAGGACCCCCTAAGACGAGTGTGTCTGTCTGTGAGTGGAGGCGTGTGCATGTGGTGAGCGACTTAAGTGTAAAACAAAAAAAAAATCACCGCCTCCTGCCGTGGTGAGTAGACCGGGCCGGCCGGCGGCGGCCGGCTAGTTCAATAGGGGTGACAGCTGACTAAGGCTGTGCATGAAAAAATCCGATTTTCACCTGACCTCTGACGTTTGTTACAATGAATGTCAGAGGGAGAGAGAGTCGTCCTCAGGTAGGGGATAGGAGGTAAGGCTATGGATGAGGAAAAAACACCATTTTCAGCTGGTCTCCACCGATAGCGATGACATACTCCTCGTCATCTAAGCTCTTAAGAAGCTCTTAAGGAGCGGAGCGGCTGAAAAGCGTCATGCGGACAGGTCGCTAGACAGCTGGGGTGCTGTTGGAAATAGGATTAAACTCCCTCTGTATAAAAGCTCTGATTTCTGTTGGAAAAAAACCATATCGCCTCTGACCACAGTAACGTCTACTACCACCACCACTGCCACCACCGCCGCCGCCGCCGCTGCGGCCGTCGCCGCTGCCGCCAAGACGAGACGAGATGGCTCAAGCTATTCCACTTTCAAGCTCGCCTTCACCTCCTTGTCCACCTGAAAAAAAGTTAATGCGGCTTGACGACGTGAGACGCGCGGGGCAGACCGATGGGGAGAATAGAGAGGTAGGACAGCGGCGCTTAGCATATAGCGACGCCTTGCTTCGTCAACTAGGTAAAGAGTTGAGAGGATCTTGGAGAGAGTTGGGCAGTAGCTTAAAAGTTACCGCCGCCCGTATGGATGCTCTAGTAGAGCGCAGTGTCAAGACACCGGAGGAGCTGTGTACGGCGCTGTTCCGAGTCTGGTGGGGTGAAACCCCGCATCGTCATAGATGGGGAGAGCTCGGCCGCATCTTCACCCGCATTAGACAAGTGGAACTGTTGGCTCAGTGGATGACCCTTCTCCACAGGCAGGGGTTGGATTTCGAGAACCCCGACTCGCACGCGATGCATAAGCACTTGGGCGCCCTCGGCAGACGCCTAGGTAGCAGGTGGAAAGATGTGGGGGGCCATTTAAAATTGTCGCCTGAGAGGTTAGATAAGATCGCTTAAGAATGCGAATACGGAGGAAGTCCCGCTGAGTGGGCCTTCCGAGTGTTGAAAATGTGGCAAGCTGAAGCTGACGGTGCCGGCAGTACGCCTTTTGAACTCCTTCGAGTGTTGACTGAGGACATGGGAAAGTTTGACCTCGGCATCGCGATATTACTTGACTTTATCAAGCAAGAAACAACGAGAACAACGGACATGTGAATTGTTGTGTTTTATTTTCATACGTCTTCTTTATTAGTAAGTAAAAATTAAGTCGCGTGTCCTCTAAAAGTGTCACTTCCTCCGGTCGCGGCTGATCGCCTCATCAGAGCACGTGATAAACAAAAAAATTAAGAGACACGCTTCTTCCTCTCGAGAGGAAGAAGTGTGTCTCTCGATTAAATTCTTTTCTTTCTTTTTTTTCTTAAAAGAGACAAACGCCCCTTAGAGTGCCCCCCCCACCCCCCTAGAGTGCCCCCCTCCCCCCTCCCCTCCCCTCCCCCCCACCCGCCCCATGCATCCTAAAAGCGCCCCCCTCCCCATGCATCTTAAAGGGGGCCCCCCTCCCCCCTCCCCCCTCCCCTCCCCTCCCCTCCCCCCTTATACACTCTAAAGAACACTTCTACCTAGTTCAATAAGTCACTTCCAGTCGCTCATAAAAAAATAAAATGAAAAAACAAACTTATATCGTTGTGTTTTTTATTGGTTTACCAAAAAAAATAAGAGACTCGCCTCCTCCTCCTCCTCCTCCTCCAAAAAAAATATATATCACATTTTAAAGCGCGTGACCCCTTAAAGACGCTCATCTCTTCATCAAGTCGCGTGACGTCACTTCTTCTTCTTCTTCTTCTTCTTCTTCTTCTTCCGGTCACGTGATCAATCAGGTCACTTCCGGTCACGTGATCCTCAATGAGGTCACTTCCGGTTGTCCATTAGGTCATGTGACGTCACTTCCGGTCACGTGACTCATCAGGTCACTTCCGGTCACGTGATCCTAAAGTAGGTCATATGACGTCACTTCCGGTCCCCTAAGTAGGTCATATGACGTCACTTCCGGTCCATAAGTAGGTCATATGACGTCACTTCCGGTCACGTGACCAAATGGCGGCCTCTGATTGGCTAACTAGGTCACGTGACATCACCACTAATCCCTTAAGTAGGTCACTTCCGGTCACGTGACCAAATGGAGGCCTCTGATTGGCTGCATGTCGATTGAGTAATAAACAGTACTTAAGCATAGTCCCGTTCCGATACATTATATACTACTCATGCATCATGACAAATGAGGGTAGAATGGTATATAAAGCGCTACCCATCCCTGGAAGAGTTAAGTGTGGCCGATGACAAAAAGCAAACAGTGGGTGTACCAAGTAGGTAGCATGGCTATAAGTACCTATTATTTATCAGCAGAGGGTCAGCCAGATACTCTTGAACCAAGAACCTCTCATTTTTGATGGCAAGAATTTCTGAAACATGTAATTATACAATTATGTAGTAGCTCTAGGCAACAGCTAATGTGAGCAACAGAAAGAGTTCAAGTGCAAGTTTAATTGCACCTTAATGTCATGACCCATACAAAACAAAGTTTGTATGAGAGATTATTCTTAATAAAAATATGTACCGGTATTTTTACTTCTGTTACTATCACAGATGTTGTTGTATTATAACTATACGAGCGACCTTTTATGCTACTGTTCATAATATATCATATGATTAATATCAAATGTGATAAGAGAGTGTCATACACCATGTCGATGAGAGCTGAGGTGTGGCAAAACAATTTGCTTTATAGATTTTCCATGTAAATGCAAGGACCATATCATAACCTTACTCTTTGTATAAATGGCAGGTTTCATGCAGTGGAAGTAGAAACTAACCTGTGGTGTTTCTGATGCTGATGCCTCCATGTTCAAAGCCCTTTTTGACCCACATGGTGCTGGTCTTGGTTTTCTTTTTATTCTGTGCCTTTAATATTAAGGACATAATTAGAATCAAACATGTCACCAGCCTACATACAGGAGAGAAGGTTACACGCATAGGGGTAATGGTTTGTGACATGACGAGGCATTTTAACACTTAACAAAGCTGTTAAACCTGCAGATCTTATTGCACGTCCAGTAGCAGTCGGAGTGCAGTCGGGACAGGTACTCAGCCCTATATATAGGGACGCTGGGGCTTTAAAGTTTAAAGACCGACGTCTTAGTGTTTCTATAGTATACAGCAATAATGGTAGCGGAACTTTGAAATACAACGATATATAACTTTTAAATATAACAAATATGTATAAGTTGTATAGCCGGAGTTATAGACACATAGACTTATGAAGTACAATTTATAAGATACAAAAAAAAAAAAAAATAATAAAAGACATATCCTCGGAAATTATTCGAGGATAAATAAATAAAAGACATATCCTCGGAAATTAATCATAGATAGGGATTACATCTGATTTCGAGCAAAACTATCTCCACGCTGGAGTGTGGTGATCATACCAATGGTTGGAAACTATTTTGGATTAAGCAACAGATTGCTTTTTGTGAAGAAATAAGATTTTTTTCCAGGGCGCAAATACCTAAAACACTGCACACTGCTACTCCTTGTTTAAAATCGAGGCTATTGTAGTGTAACAGATTGATCTTTTCCACACTACATCAGAAACAAGCCGGTATGCGACGAGAGGCAAAAGTCTTGTATTGTGCCAGGGCGACACGGCCCTTTTAAAAATCGACACGGGCGACAAGGCCCTTTTTAAAATCGATACGGGCGACACGGCCCTTTTAAAAATCGACGGACACAGAAAAATAAGGGATAAAAATCGATCTGCAGATCTCTTTCTCTAAGTTATTGTATACCTAAAAAGTGACACAGTGACACGGCCAAATATCTGACTGCCCATGTAGAGGCACATATAACTCACATATATCCTGAATTGGTCCCATTGTGTAGGCAGTGTGAAGACAGGTGGGATAACAGAGATGTTTCCCGCCGTCAGAAGGTCCTTCTTATAGTGTAGTGCACTCGTTGACTCAATGCGGTTTGTCTGAAAACATTATGGGTGACATTTATAAACTGATATAAAATTAGTAGTAGCTGTGTCTTTCTACATAACACGAATTTCACCCACATATAACTATAGAATTGCCTCCTGTACTTCCATGCATCACATGACTGTTATGTATTGGTTAATTTTAAGCGTCCCAGTAGATCGACACAAGTTGATTGTCTTTGACCGGGCGAGCTCTTTGACTGGGTGACCTCTTTGACTGGCAAGCATGAAAATGCATAAAATTATAACCACATTGAAATAAAATTTGTAATACATGTATAGTGTTAGAATGTCAGTAGTATAGTATGTATCGGAACTGGACTATGGTTAACTACTGTTTATTACTCAATCGACATGCAGCCAATCAGAGGCCTCCATTTGGTCACGTGACCGGAAGTGACCTACTTAGGGGATTAGTGGTGACGTCACGTGACCTAGTTAGCCAATCAGAGGCCGCCATTTGGTCACGTGACCGGAAGTGACGTCATATGACCTACTTATGGACCGGAAGTGACGTCATATGACCTACTTAGGGGACCGGAAGTGACGTCATATGACCTAATTTAGGATCACGTGACCGGAAGTGACCTGATGAGTCACGTGACCGGAAGTGACGTCACATGACCTAATGGACAACCGGAAGTGAGTGACCTCATTGATGATCACGTGACCGGAAGTGACCTGATTGATCACGTGACCGGAAGAAGAAGAAGAAGAAGAAGAAGAAGAAGAAGAAGAAGAAGAAGAAGAAGTGATGTCACGCGACTTAATGAAGAGATGAGCGTCTTTAAGGGGTCACGCGCTTTAAAATGTGATATATATATATATTTTTTTTTTTTTTTGGAGGAGGAGGAGGAGGAGGAGGAGGAGGAGGAGGAGGAGTAGGATAAGGAGAAGAGGAGGAGGAGGAGGAGAAGGAGAGGAGGAGGAGAAGGAGGAGGAGGCGAGTCTCTTATTTTTTTCGGTAAACCAATAAAAAACACCACGATATAAGTTTTTTTTTTTCATTTTTATTGTTTTACGAGCGACTGGAAGTGACTTATTGAACTAGGTAGAAGAGTTCTTTAGAGTGTATAAGGGGGGAGGGGAGGGGAGGGGAGGGGAGGGGAGGGGAGGGGAGGGGAGGGGAGGGGAGGGGAGGGGGGGGAGGGGGGCCCCTTTAAGATGCATGGGGAGGGGGGCGCTTTTAGGATGCATGGGGCGGGTGGGGGGGGAGGGGGGGAGGGGGAGGGGGGCACTCTAGGGGGGTGGGGGGGCACTCTAAGGGGCGTTTGTCTCTTTTAAGAAAAAAAGAAAAGAAAAGATTTTAATCGAGAGACACGCTTCTTCCTCTCGAGTGTCTCTTCATTTTTGTTTGTTTATCACATGCTTCGATGAGGCGATCAGCTGCGACTGGAGGAAGTGACACTTTAAGAGGACACGCGTCTTAATTGTTATAATATTTTTTTTACTTACTAATAAAGAAGACGTATGAAAATAAAACACAACAATTCATATGTCTGTCGTTCTCGTTGTTTCTTGCTTGATAAAGTCAAGTAATATCGCGATGCCGAGGTCAAACTTTCCCATGTCCTCAGTCAACACTCGAAGGAGTTCAAAAGGCGTACTGCCGGCACCGTCAGCTTCAGCTTGCCACATTTTCAACACTCGGAAGGCCCACTCAGCGGGACTTCCTCCGTATTCGCATTCTTCAGCGATCTTATCTAACCTCTCAGGCGACAATTTTAAATGGTCCCCCACCTCTTTCCACCTGCTACCTAGACGTATGCCGAGGGCGCCCAAGTGCTTATGCATCGCGCGCGAGTCGGGGTTTTCGAAATCCAACCCCTGTCTGTGGAGAAGGGACATCCACTGAGCCAACAGTTCCACTCGTCTAATGCGGGTGAAGACGCGACCGAGCTCTCCCCATCTATGACGATGCGGGGTTTCACCCCACCAGACTCGGAACAGCGCCGTACACAGCTCCTCCGGTGTCTTGACACTGCGCTCTACTAGAGCATCCATACGGGCGGCGGTAACTTTTAAGCTACTGCCCAACTCTCTCCAAGATCCGCTCAACTCTTTACCTAGTTGACGAAGCAAGGCGTCGCTATATGCTAAGCGCCGCTGTCCTACCTCTCTGTTCTCCCCATCGGTCTGCCTCGCGCGTCTCACGTCGTCAAGCCGCATTAACTTTTTTTCAGGTGGACAAGGCGGTGAAGGCGAGCTTGAAAGTGGAATAGCTTGAGCCATCTCGTCTCGTCTTGGTGGCGGCGGCGGCGGCGGCGGTGGTGGCGGTGGTGGTGGTAGTAGACGTTACTGTGGTCAGAGGCGATATGTTTTTTTTCCAACAGAAATCAGAGCTTTTATACAGAGGGAGTTTAATCCTATTTCCAACAGCACTCCAGCTGTCTAGTGACCTGTCCGCATGACGCTTTTTCAGCCGCTCCGCTCCTTAAGAGCTTAGATGACGAGGGGTATGTCATCGCTATCCGTGGAGACCAGCTGAAAACGGTGTCATCCATAGCCTTACCTCCTACCCCCTACCTGAGGACGCCTCCCTCCCTCTGACATTCATTGTAACAAACGTCAGAGGTCAGGTGAAAATCAGATTTTTTCATGCACAGCCTTAGTCAGCTGTCACCCCTATTGAACTAGCCGGCCGCCTCCGGCCGGCCCGGTCTACTCACCACGGCAGGAGGCGGTGATTTTTTTTTGTCTTACACTTAAGTCGCTCACCACATGCACACGCCTCTACTCACAGACAGACACGTTCGTCTTAGGGGGTCCTGCTTCACGCCACACGCCTCCTGTAGTTTTTTTGTATACACACTCTAAGCTCATCACCGTTAATCCTTTATACAGCTAATGCGCGTTGAATTGCTGAACAGGGTGGTAAGTAGCTTAGCTCATGACAGTCGATCTCTCAAAAGGGGGGAAAGGGATCCTGCTGAAAACGTCATGCCTTATGTCTTTTGTTTCTCTTTGTGAATGGCCGGCGGCCAGCCGGCGGCAGCTGAACAGGAGCAGTAAGTAGCTTAGCTCTAGAAGCGAGAAGGCGTATATAAGGGCCTGGAAACCTCCATTCACTCACTCAGTCTTTTGCTGCTCTCTACAGTCACCACCATGAGCAAAAGACAACACCTAGCGCCGTCCACTGATTTTGATGACCTGCCGCACGTTGCACAGCCCCTCTCCACCACTACATCGACCGACGCCCTCGACGCCGCTCGTGCTGAGAGTTACAGCTATTCGGACACTCAGCCCCTAAACCAAGAAGAAGAGGAGGAGGAGGAGGAGGAGGAGGAGGAGGAGGAGCAGCAGCAACAGGGTGAGACAGAGAACGACGCTGACGACGAGGCGTACGAAGAACCCGAAGGGGAAGGGGCGGACGGTACGTTTTTTCAGCTCCCCTCTTCCACAGCTTTCGACCTCACTTCCACTGGTAGCGCGTCCGGTCCGTGGCGACTGCCCTCACCGCCACCTTACGATGGCGGCGGTGCTTCATCTTCTACCGCTACACTCAGCACCGACGGCGTGTGGCTGCGCTGTTCCAACAACGAGGCCTCGGATACCACCAGCGCTGACGCTGCTCCTGTTATCGGTTCTGCTGCTGATTCAGCTCACGCTGATGGTGTTACTCTTCTTGCGGGTCTGAAACTTTCTAAGGTGAGTTCCAGAACAACAAGGCCTACTAAGAAGAGAAAGATACAAGAAAAAGAACGAGATGGACGAGAAGAAGCAGAGAAAACCTCCCGTCCTCTCGGGTTAGAGTTCTGCTTAGACGGGACTTTGACGCTGGAGATCTGGGAGGACGTGGCTAGACTGTCTAGGAGGCCGCGCTACACAAAAGACGGCCAGGTGAAAGAGGCGTCTCTGACCAGAAGCAAGCGAGTGCACTTCACTGCCGACGCGCTGCGCGAGCTAATAGCACGCATCGCCGATATCCGCGCAGTGGTGCGCATACGCGACACAGCGTCCGCGCAAGGAAGACCTAATCACACCCCCTGGTTCGCAGTGCTGGATGAGGAGGGCGAAGTGTACGCAGCTGTGAGATACTAAGGCGGTAAGAACCTCATCCACGTGCGCAAGTATGAAGGTCCTGACAAAAAACCCACACAGCAGGGGGTGACGCTGTCCGCCAGAGCGCTCAAAGAGTTGGATGACAAAACAGAGATTATTCTCAAATTTCTCGGTATAGATTTGGAATGAGAGACGCTCAACGCTCACGCGTGCACACACACAGCGTTTGACGTACGCTGTATGAGACAGACAGATGGATACACAGACAGCAGACAGATAGATAGATAGACAGATAGATTGATAGATAGATAGACAGATAGATTGATAGATAGATAGATAGTTAGACGGCTAAGTAGTTGGTAACTGAGTGAAAAAACATGACGCAGTATGTATGCGAAAAGTGTTTCAAAATTTTTAAAGACCGTACAACCACGAGAGACAGGTAGAAAATTGTAGAGTAATACCTAAGTTTTGCCCTCTATGCGGCGAAGGCGATTGCCGAAAGATCGCCTGTCGATGCGAATCTATGGACGGGGTGACCATCCCTCCGCGCATATGTGCTGTACCGAACGGGGAGGAAACGTTCACGGCGAATTGGCCTGCGATACAAACGGGCGTCAGGATGCACGGGACTCGCGTGAGTGTAACAAACTTCAGGCTACCAACCGGCGAGTTGAGTGACGCTGTAGATACTATGCGTCGCATTCACTTGACACAAAGATTCAGATACAAAGTGGGTTTCTCGGTAGGCTTACTCTTACAACACAGAGAAGACAAGAGCAAACTGCGCTACTTTCACGCCTCCCAGAACAACGCAACTCTCATACAACCGCTCCCTACTATAACTAATTCAGAAACTTTGGAAGAGCTCCTCTCAAAGATGGAAAACACCGTCGCTTGCGAGGAAGTACGGAAACTTTGTGACGCTGACACCAAGTGGCACGTTCTTTTTCCTACCAATTTGAACATTTGCGTTTACATGGGACCGGGGGAATTTCCCATAGGCGGTAGGATCACTCAGGCCGGTCGAGTTGGAAAGAGAAGCGGCGTGTTAGATTTTCCCAACAAGGACAACCTCTGCATCTTCCGCTGCATTTCCTTTCACTTATACAACACCAGCAAGCGCGCTTCAGATTTGTTACGTCAGTTCTGTCCCGCTGCCACACCTGAATCCTTTCCGGGTTTGAACATCCGCGACTTACCCGAGTTAGAGAACTTGTTTGACGTACAAATAGCGGTTTACACCGCGTCGCGTCAGGTGCCGGGGCGGAAGTTGAGAAGACGCGTTACTCTGATCAGACCGCCTTCCAGAACTCTGGCCGCCCGAGGTAGAGTCAACCTACACCTGACGGCGAAAGGCGGTTTGCACGTCTCTCTCGTCACGGACTTCAACGCGTACGCGGGCATATACGAATGTTGCAAGTGTAAGGCGGCGTTCACCACCGAGTTCTTGCTGAAGAGACACAGGAACCAGCTTTCCTCTTGCCGACAAGTCAAGTTGCGCTACGTAGGTGGCATCTACCAAAATTCGAGAACGATTTTTGAAGCGCTAGCAGACTTCTCCATTTTTCCCCCCGATGGACATTCCGGAATCTACCCTTACAAGATCGCCTTTGATTTCGAGGCTTTCTTCAGACCGTGCAAAGAACCGTCGACGGAACACGTGTCCCTGCTGTGGGATCACGTCCCTTTGTCGGCTAGCGTCGCATCCGACTTTCTGGGGTGGGAGGGGCCCGTCTGCTTCGTCAGAGAATCCGACGCAGATTCCGACCCCTTGTTGGACCGAGTTTTAAATCACATAAACGAGAACGCCAAAGTCATCGGGGAAGCTGTGCTAGAACTTTACCGACCGACGTTAGCGAAGTTAGATGCGGCGATAGGTGAAGCTCTCCTGCTGGAGGAGGCGACATTCACCCCTTCTCCAGGCGGCTTCGCTGCGGCTCAGACCAGACACCCGTTAGTTCAACTGAAGAAGCTTCTTCTGAGATACATCCGTCAAGCTCCAGTCGTGGGCTTCAACTTGGGGCGTTACGACTTGAACCTGATCAAAATACGCCTTCACTCGTTCTTTGCCTCCGGAGACCGAAGAAACCAAGAATTCAGCGTCATAAAGAGAAGCAATCAATACTTGGCGGTTTACACACAGCACACGGTTTTCTTGGACGTAGTCAACTATTTGGCACCCGGTTACAACTACGCGACCTATTTGCGAGCTTTCACCAGGAACGAAGAGAAAGGTCACTTTCCTTACGAATGGATGACGTCTACCAGGAAACTGGCAAACAGAACACTGCCACCGAGATCGGCTTTTGACAGCGAACTGACGGGCGTCAAAATGTCCGAATCCGACTACGCCACATGTCAGAAAGTTTGGTCCGACAAGAAGATGCAAACTATGGAAGATTACTTGATCCACTACAACAACAAAGACGTCAAACCTTTCATAGAAGCTCTGAAAAATCACGCTAAATTTTTCCAAGATCGCGGCATTGACATGTTGAAAGACGGAGTTTCTCTCGCCGGTTTGACTTTATGGTTCCTCTTCCAAAACCTAGAAGACGCGTTCACAACGTTCCCCCAGTTCGACGCCGTCCTCCACGCTCTGATCAAAGAAAATCTAGTCGGCGGTCCTTCCATCATCTTCCATAGATTTCACGAGAAGGGCACCACGCGGATAAGGGAGCACAAGTACGGCGAAGAAGCGAGACCGTGCCAACACATCCTAGGACTAGACGCTAACTCTCTGTACTTGCGCTGCATGAGTGAAGCGCACTGCACGGGCTATTACGCGGTGAGACGACCTGAGACCGAGTTCAAGCCCGAAATTAGGCAAAGAAACTCTCACAGCGCTTTGGAGTGGTTACGCTTCGTAGAGCACGACCGCGACGTGAAACTGCGCCATGCTTTGAACGGCGGCGACATGGTTGTAGGCTGTCGGAGAATTCGCGTGGAAGGGTTTCACGCGGCCTCTAATACGGTTTTCCAGTTTCACGGGTGTTGGTTCCACGCTCACGAGTGCATACCGTCCCACCGATATCAGTGCGCTTCACTGAGGGAGGAGAGACGCGACAGAACGACTAGAGTAAGCGCGTACTTGAAAGCGCTAGGTCACAAGCTGGTCGTCATGTGGGAGTGCGAATGGAGAGAGATGAAGCGTTGAGATGAGCGGGTTAAGGCCTCCCAACAACGCTGGAAGGTTGACGCTTTGAAAGTGTCTCCAAACGCGATGAGCGAGAGCGACATCCTTTCCGCTGTGAAAGACAGGAAAATGTTCGGTTTAGTTCAAGTGGACATCACTACGCCGCCTCACCTACGAGACTACTTCGAAGAAATGACCCCCGTTTTCAAGAACGCGACCGTTTCAAAATCGGACATAGGACCTCACATGTCAGACTTTGCGCAGGAAGAAAAGCTGTTGAACACGCCTCAGAGATGTCTGATAGGGAGTTACCACGGAAAAAATATTCTCTTGGGAACGCCGCTTCTCAAGTGGTATTTAGAGCACGGTTTGATAGTCACCAAAGTGCAGCTGGTCGTAGAATACCTACCTAAACGCTCCTTTGCCGGTTTCGCAGACGAAGTAACGGCGGCGCTAAGACGTGGAGACGTGAACGAGAAAATTCTGTCAGACTGTTACAAGTTAATGGGAAACGCTACGTACGGTAAAACAATCTGCAACAAAGAAAAACACACGGCGGTGAGATACACTGACAGTCGGAAGTTCTAACTATTGGCCAATTCGTGGCGCTTCAAAAAGGCGTCCGAGTTGAGTTCTGATCTGTTTGAAGTCGAACTACAACCGAAAACAGTCAAGAACAACCTCCTTATTCAAATAGGGTTCATGGTATACCAGTACGCGAAGTTGAAAATGTTAGAGTTCACATACGACTTCTTGGATAGATTCGTCGATCGGCGCGATTATGCCCTTTGTCAAATGGACACCGACAGTATTTACATGGCTCTCAGCGTTGACACGTTGGATGACCTAGTCAAACCTCGCCTGAGAGAGACGTACTTCAGAGAGAAACGAAAGTGGATTCCGACAGCGGTGTGCGACGATCACTTAGAGCTTTTCGTGAAGACAAAAACGGAAAGAGTGCGAGAATGGTGTCCGCCGCCCGGCGGATGTTGTGAGAGACGGTACCTTCACGATCTGAGAACTTCGGGGCTTATGAAAGCGGAGTGGGAAGGTGACGGGATCCTAAGTCTCAACCCTAAGACTTAGATTTGCTACGATCGAGTCAGCGGCACCGGTGAAAGAAAATCCAAAAAATGGAGTGCAAAAGGCGTACAGAAGAAACAAAACCCTAAGGAACCAGATGACTTCTTGGATGTTCTTTGCCAACGAAAAACTCTCATTGCTGTAAATAGAAATTTCAAAGTGGTGCGAAACAAAATGGTCACCTACACCATAGAGAAAGATGGCGTGCGCTACTTGTATTATAAGCGTCGCGTTCGCGTGCATTCTGACGGTGTGACAACGAGTCCTTTAGAGATATGAAAAAAAAAAATAAGCGTGTTATTGCTTGATTGAGTGCATCTTTTCAAAAATAGAGTGTTTATCAAGATTGAAAAAAAAAGAAATCAAAAAAATAAAATAAATTATTGTTGTGTTTTTATTTTCATACGTCTTCTTTTACTTGTAAGTCGCGCAGTCTCTTAAAGCGTCACTCATGTGACGACGTCGCTTCCAGTCACGTGATCCTCAAGACCCTCACTTCCTAAACAAAAAACTTCTTCTTCTTCTTCTTCTTCTTCTTCTTCTTCTTCCGATCACGTGGTCAATCAGGTCACTTCCGGTCACGTGATCCTCAATGAGGTCACTCACTTCCGGTTGGCCATTAGGTCATGTGATGTCACTTCCGGTCACGTGACTCATCAGGTCACTTCCGGTCACGTGATCCTAAATTAGGTCATATGACGTCACTTCCGGTCCCCTAAGTAGGTCATATGACGTCACTTCCGGTCCATAAGTAGGTCATATGACGTCACTTCCGGTCACGTGACCAAATGGCGGCCTCTGATTGGCTAACTAGGTCACGTGACGTCACCACTAATCCCCTAAGTAGGTCACTTCCGGTCACGTGACCAAATGGAGGCCTCTGATTGGCTGCAGGTCGATTGAGTAATAAACAGTAGTTAACTATAGTCCCGTTCCGATACATACTATACTACTAGCAAACATAGGATCAACAGCAGGGAAGTGTCTTGCTGTAATACCTAGAGTAGCTATAGTTTGGTGATCATACAAGTGACAAACCAAAACTATAGACCCATGCATAAATAAAGGGTTTTTCATAATAAAGTACTGTTAACGTTGGTTTTGCAATGTCTGTAATGGCTATGTTTGCAAACGTCTCACATCATACCAAGGTTCCCTCAATGCATTATGACAATAGCAGGGATAATGCATCAAAGCACTAGGTGCCCTTAATGGCTTAAATGGACTTGCGGTACCCTGCATCAATCTCTCTTATCAGCAATGGGAATTCGCATGTGAACGCATATATGATAAAAGAAAAAAGGTATTCATACTGAGCGTGGGCTTTATGAGCAGCAAGAGAGCAGTTCATTCGGTAAACATATGAAGCCCATTTGGCGAGGCCATTACACTCGCCACGCTCTGCTGGTCCAGCTGACCTAAGGTCATCAACATACAATATATATACATATACATACTGATCACCAAAAGGCAAGGTAGCTCTAGTGCATGTTGTTGGGTTAGGGTATA
>OX381707.1:71201096-71269382 GCA_947462335.1 Harmothoe impar
TAGTTTGGAAAGTTTGGTGACTGGTTATATACTTACACATCTGATTACTTGTTTTTCAGGCCAGGTAGGAAATTTATTTTACAACATACCAAAACTTCAATATCTTTTGGGAAACTTTTCTTTTTTGACCTATCATAAATTTCCATAAATTGAATGAGCTAGGTGACAGCCAAAGTCTGGTGTATTTTGGGGCCATAATAGGCCGCCAATGTTGGCACTGCAGTCAGGTACCCTGCCATGCTTAACATTGGATATTAGGACCCCATATGTGCATGGAGAATAATGGGGTTCCTGGTGCCTGGGCTGTGATTGGCTGGCACCATGCGGCACTGCAGTCATAGACCCTGTAGAGCCTGCCTAGGCCGCTCTACTTACCCTTCTCGCGGTGGCCACTAGTAGAACTTGGTCAACCAGTTGTAAAATATCCATATGTTTTAGTGGACTTCCCCCACCTAACTACAAATAAAGATTGAACGTGTGATTGAGATCACACTAGACTCAGGGTCAGGTAGAGGTGTGAAGGGAAATGTATCATTTATCATAGTAAGAAAGAGAAAGGGTGCACTCTTGTATTAATGGGATTCTTAAAGATGTGACCTTTGACCTTGATTTTGACCTTTTTCTGACCTAGATATCATCCTACACATAACAGAAATGGATTCAGCACCTTTGGTTTACCCTAGTCCACTATCCATATCCATCCATTGCTCCCCCTATTATATCCTGGCTGGACCGTTTCGGATAGCATACCCAAATTGTGCGTCACAAGTCAGGAACTGACAACTACCTATAGGCCTGCACCACACAACCTAAGAAAGTCACAGCGAGTGAGGCAAGCCGCGCAAAAAAAGGGTATACTCGAAAAAAATGTGTACATTGACTTTTTTTTGGGGGGGTACTTGAGCCCAAATTCTAATTTTCATGTCCCCCGATCTTGGCTATCTATGTCTTTTGTCCTCTCACGTCTATGTCAGACACACACTGAATAAAAAGCTCCCATGTCCATATTGTAAACAATTACCCCGGTAGAGAGAGGGAGAGGGGGGTACTCACATTTCCATATAGTCTTTGTTGCGATACGTGCATTGTCAGTGCAAAGTGAATCAGGGTTATCACAACACTGATCTGTTACACAAATAATATCAAGTAACCTCCCCTGTAAATTACCTCTAGTACTTAAGTGTTTGATAGATGTCTGAAAAAAAGTGTCTCACCTACCCCTCCCATAGAGATAGCATTGGTTATCACTTCATATCCAAATTTGGGGTTGTCGGTTATCTACACGCTCCCATAGAGCTCTATGCTGAAGCAAATTACCAGCAATTACTGCCTAATATTATTTTTCGTTTTTTAGGGAGTTACAGTAGGAATTTGTAAAAAACAAATACACCATTAGATAGATATTGTGGAAAGTGATCTAATGACACCATGCAAGATGCAAAGAGTGAAATATTGACCAAATGGGAGCAATTTCATTTTTTCAAGGAAAAGAGGTGTCCAGAATCGTCACACTTGACTCAGGAGGGACCCTGAGTCAATTATGTGGGTTTGATCTATAAAGCATTTATGCTCTCAAGTAAAAGGGTTTCGACTTGCGTCTCTTCACGACCTTGCCCTTGTGTTTTGGTGGTTCTACAGTGGTTAAGTAGGGCAGGTAGAGAAGGAGAACACATACTACTATTCTGTGTTTCAAAAATAGTAATTGGTGTTTAGCCAATTTTTTTTAGAAGAGGCTGTATGTTCTGTTCTCCCTCAATATACCCAAATTTACTGTCCATTACATTCAGCCCTCTTGGTGTGGCTGTTTTCATCTTGTGAATCCAATTGTACTGAATGGGTAGTCTCAGTTAATTTGCCCTAAAACTTAATGGATGCCTCGCTATGAAATCCACTACGTGGGATCTCATGTTGTTTGATGGTGTGAACTCAGGTTTTCCTGTGTTTCCAAAGTTTTTGAAGTGGTTGGCTATCACACTTTAATCTTCTTTTCTGGAGTTACCTAGTTTTGCTTGTCTTTTCCTTCTGGCAAAGCCCAGTATGGTTTTATCTACCAGTGCATTGGCTCTGTTCATGTGTTCATTCATTCTGAAGTGGAAGTCCCGATATGTTTGTTCTACATACTGTTTGTTGCATTTGCTGCAGTTGATACAATATACTACATTGCAGCTTTTACAGTTCACATTGCACTTGGCTACATGGGTGTGGCCTGTAGAGGTGGATTTGATTTTCCCTGATTTGTCAATTCTTTTGCAATCTGTGCAGTTAGGTTTCTTGCACAGATTTCGGTCTTTATTTTGTCCGTTGGGGGTTGTCCTGTATGGGCTTCCTCGTCTGGGTTTTGTGTGTGTGGGTTTGTTCCTCATCCAGGGTCTGTCAGACCTTCTGGGTGGTAGTTTGTTTTGGAGGACCCCAATTGTCCCCAGTTTGTTTTTACTATTTCGTTGACGAAATTGTGGCCTGGGGCATATGTAGTTATCAAGAAGTTTCTCTCTTTTTCTTCTTGTTTCTTCTCTTTTTCCTTTTCCTTGCTTTATTGAGCATCTCTGCTCTGACTCTTTGTTCAACCTTTTTGAGGTAACACTGTAAAAGACCTCCATGGGACCCCCTTTCTATGCTCACCCTCCTCCTCCTCCTCCTCCCCCTCCTCCTCCTCCTCCTCCACCTCCACCTCCTCCTCCTCCCCCTCCTCCCCCGCCACCAAAGCCACCCCCATCTTCATCTCCGTCACAATCAAGGCCAGGCCAACTGCATTCATCTTCCAGACAAGAACATCAAAATAATATCCATACTATCCCTACCACAATTATTATAATAATCATGATGATTGTGGAAGATCCTTTGTCTTTTTCCTTCACAAATTGCCTGGAAAAAAGGTGACAAAACAAGTGATTATTAGAAGAGTTGTTGTTATTATGGATAACATATAGCATATATTCATTTGTGAGTCAAAGTATTTTAAGAATGTTTGAGCAATTGGTGTATATGAGGTCGCTTATACACACCAAACTTTGCGGTCATCGGTTAGGGATATGAAGATCCATTATCATTAGGGTTGTGGTTTTTCGACTTATATTAGATCTTGAAGTATTATTATATGGTTTGCAACCCAAAACAACTATCATAGCTTTCAAATAGATATTTTGGTTAGTCCCGTTTGGTGCAAATAGTAGCGCTTATACGCACCAACTGCGGTTGGTGCGTATAAGCGCCATTATACGCACCAAATTTGGTGCGTATAGAGTCGGCCGGCTGTTCCAACCTCTCTCCTTAGTCTCGGTACCTGTATCCAATATTGGCTTACATTTGGCATGTAACCATAGAGGCGGCCTCTGATTGGTCAGAGCTGCTTGCCGTCTCTAATCTGTGCCAGGCTTCAATAAATATTTCCTGACATTTCTATGTACATCTTTCCTGAATAAGGGCTGAGTCATTTATTCTTAGCGGGGGGGGGGGGGGGTTGGTGGATTTTCCCAAAATGGCAATTCTTATTCCGACCCCCCACCAATTAGCCGAAAGGAATCTCGGCCCTCCCACTATGTTCGCATTTTGAAAAATGCCCCCCCCCTTAAAAAATCATGCGCCTGGAGCCATGCCTGTTTGCAGGTGTCTAAATGGACCGTTTTTGATTTTGACCCCCCCCCCCCCAGCATGGAGGCTTTTCCAGTTTTGGCCCGCCAACCGAGGGCCTGTTTTTCATTATGACCCCCCTATATTCTAGTCATCGCTTGTTGCTGGTCATTGATCGTTGCCGGACAAAGATTGTTGCTGGTCATAGACTTTCAACTTGTATCGATTTGGTGATACTTAGCCATATATCCAGTGTTGCCAAAAACTGTTTATGCACACAGGCCAATGTGGCCTGTGTGGCGAGGTCTTACATAGGCCATCTGTCTTCTACACAGGCCATATGAAACTAGCGCGTTTACATTGATGTCATATAGGGGATTTTATACTAATTTATATTGATGAATACAGGGGATTTTTTTTTATTGAGAACTGTCAAAATGTATTGAGAAATGTGTAAATCCATTGAATAATGGTTGCTTCTACTAGGTCTATCTGAAAAATTCTTTCACTGCTGGAAAGCTAAGATCATGGCCGGCCACTGTGGCCGATATCTGATGGCCTCACATCGGCCATTACGATTTTACATCGGCAAAAGCCGATGTGCCGATGTCATTTTGGCAACACTGTATATGATGCATCACATGGCAGTACATACCTGTACTTATTGAGCATTACTTGGAGACCTTCAAAGACTCTTCCATTTAGCAGATACTTGTTTTTTATCTCAAGGGCTGTGTCTTCAGCACGGTCATCCGTAATGAATCGTCTTGCTATGTCATTTGTAGCTGTCCAAATCTAGTGAATTGCAAAACACTTAGATCACTTAGATATTACCTTTGAGATGATATATTTATTGACTGAAGTCAGTGTTGTGGCTTTGTATATGATAGCTGTAATAATCTCGTTTACATCTATCTTTGTAAAAGGTATTCAATGAAATGAAGTACAGGTGTACTACTGTAATCAACAAACTAGAAATAACACAAAGGGCCTACATTAAAAGAATATCTGCCTTTGTTAGCCAATTTAAATAAAATATATTTGTTAAAGTTAGCATATCCGATAATAGGGGGTCAAAAATGAATTTCTTATGATATAAGCCATAATGTTTATTTTGGTCATACTTTATTGGCTACACATGTTATTCACTCTCATTCCCTCTATTTCTGTTTGGATCTGGATATAATCCTCAAGTTTATGGTCAAGGTGCACATTTTGGATGGCATAAATTAATGTGCACCCAGTACATATGCACTAGACTAAGCCTCTAGATGGGTACTGTGGCACCTTAATTGAGCCATTCCAACCCATAGATTACATTTGATACATTCAGATGAACAGTTTTTCACTTTAGTACAGTCTGATATGTTGAAAGTATGTGTATGTCACATCATGTTGACCATATTTAATGGCTCTGTCAACTTAGACCCATTTAATAAGGCTTTGACAGCTGTGGAATGTGAAGGGAACCCAAATGTATTTTTAAAGTTCCTTTCTTCTGAATTCTATTATAGGATCCAAATATGATCCAAATATATTTCAAATATCCAGCAAATGTGTACACAAATGGAAACCCGATAAAAGTAATATCGAAAGAATTGAAATAACCCTTTTACTTGTCACAAATTTTCATAACTATGAAACTTGATGTGGCATACATATAGTACCAACATACCTGTGCCGAGAAATACATGGACATATTTTTATCTAAACTAATGTGGGTACCTATACTATATAGCACATCTTAGGCTGAAAAGTTCTGTTTTAGTCTAATGCTGAAAAACATACCTCAAATACGGTACTCACAGTTTTTGAAGTAAGGTCATGAACGATGATGAGCTGCAGCACACACCCACTGTACCACCGCCCCCTGAGGTACTCAGCAAACTGTCTTATTGCCTGCAGCTGTTCATTGTAGGTTGTTGGTACATGACCTTCGCTATCTGCTATCCTTGGTACAATGGCCACATACATGTTACTACCATTTCCACACATGTCAAAACCACTCACAATGTCGTTCAGTTTTAGACCTTAAAGGGGAGATAAAAAACAATCATTTGTTATAAGAATAATTGCATGTTTTTTCCAAATACTTTGTTCGGAGATGAGTTAACCTTAAACCACAGAAAGGGAGATCAGAATGAGAAATCTATACATTTCTTGAATTTTCTGGTCATGTTGACCTTTAACCCTTTATGGCCAAGCATTGACTATAGCTGATGCCATGGCTAGCTGGGCATCTACTATAGTCAGCATGACTATGGGATTTAGCATGGCCTCAGCCTTCAACTATTGCAAAACATCTCCAGCAAATGTTCTATCATGTCGCTTTCATACACAGCAATATAGTTATATATACACCTAAATAAATTGAGGTCATATGGTGTGACGGTGGAAATTCCCCTCCATATAGAGCAGTCACCCCTTAACATTAATAGAGCGAGCCATGTTCCTTCTGTGTGATCCCATTGCAGAATGAAGGGTTTAAAATGCACATAGCTTAGTATGTAAGCCCCTACAAGCAATGAAAATAATCGCATAGCACAAAAATAATAATTAATATTACTCGAAACCTTAATACAGTGATCAACATTTTGATATATCGCTCAAATGACTAAGTCCAAATTGTGTCATATCTGCTATATAAATACTTTAATATTAATTATTTTTGTCCAAATTTTTTTTGGGGATATCTTCTATACAGGTTTGTGAAATCATTTTTTTACTTAACCAATTCTAAAAAGTTTATGTCCATCCCTTGACATGGTCCTAAACAGTTATATTGCAACAGGCTAAATGATATATTAATGGCCTTAACCCTTTAGCTGCCGGCCTTAAAACTGCAATTTGGGCCTTAACCACCGGCCCTTTGCTATGGGAATATGCAACTTAATAAGTATGTGCTCCCTGGGATAGTGGCTAAGTAGTAAAATAAGTTGTATTGGAGACATAATTTGCACCTTTCTGACAAGGGGATGTAGTACTCTTATTAAATATTTTTGGATTAGTTGAAAAATTCTCATTCTTTGTTTCATAGCAGGAGCTGCAAGTTAGTAGTATTGCTGCCATAGGGCAGCACTGTTGCTGCCCTATGGCAGCAGCGGTTTTTCAGGGGTATTTTAGATGCTGCCCAGAGGCAGCAGCGGCCCTTAAAGGGTTAATATAACGCTGGTGTAACGATTAAAAGAGCTTTAGCAACATGTTACGGAATCATTATATTAGTGAAAACGAGTTCTATTAATAGAGCGAACCCTAATATAGCACTAATGTAGCAGAAGTACTAATATGTCGACTTTGGAAACACCAAAAAATATCGTTATATCAAATACAGGTTAAGAAACAGGCCCCTGAAGTACCCATTATGTCTTATTGCTAATCAACCCTTTAAAGCCAGCATACACTGAAAATCCATAGGTTGAAAGAGTTAGCCGGTACAGACTAACCCAGGTTAGTCATATGAGTGTTAGTCACAATGGCAAAGTTATATTCAAAAATGACCAAGGGGCAAGTCAGTAGTGGCTAACCTAGGTGTCATTGGTGTGTTGTATTTTAATACCACTAGTTGGGGCCACCTGTGATGACCACTCAGTGGCTCCCCCTGGAACTAAAAAGACTAAGGTGGGTTGGTCAGTAGTGACCAACCTGACAATAACAACTAATCTAGGTTGGTCTTATAGGGAGCCAAAAAATGACTAACTAGGTTAGGTACTATTGACTGAGAGGTTGGGCGTATAGGGAGCCTATGAATATCAGTGTAGTGTTTTAATGCACTGTGTCTTTTGTCATCATGATACCACATGATGCACTGTCATGATGACAAATGAATATGAAGTCTCGAGGCATTACCCAGCCTTTAAAGAGGCAATATCACCACTCACACTTCACCACATAGTGGACTAGAAGTACTAAAAATGTGACTGGGACTCACTCGGGATCATGCCACTTCAAAGGGCCACACCGAGGCGTGTTTGAATGCCTCAGCATCTTATCTTCCTCTCTCTCCACGCCTGTGTCAAATTGAATCTTATTATCCTCCTTTTTTATCCACTTCAGTGTCAAATGGCTTTGATATAGACCAGTGAGCCATATCAAAACTTGGAACGGGCCCGGTGTTGTATTATATATATGTTCAATGTACATGTATGACGTTAGGAGGCTTCATATACCTTGAGGTGTCGGGACCAGGATATTCCCAATGATATCAAAGTCCCTTTATTACTTTATTAGTCACAAAAGTGTACCATCTTGATTGCCCTCTAGATCCATTGATAAAACATTTGTGGGGGCTGAGTAGTTGAGTGCTGATATTGGTGAAGATATTCACAATGCCATAGTATAGGCCGTCCTCATCCTCTAGTCTGCACGTTGACCTGCTCTGGGTATTGTCCCCTGTGGGCTTTCTTCCACATAATGATCTTTCTTCTGCACCCAAAGAAATTCCATATGGACACATCTTCTGCACTTGTGGTATTCACTAGTTGGGGCAATGTTTACTCTGTAAATCTTCATATTAATTTTCATTGACACATTTCTGCATAGTTTATTTAATTTATGATTGTGTTGCCTAAACATTTTTCACCTTTCTTATGTGCAAGGTACATATAGTCTTGCTGGGGTAAGTCTCAGGTGAGGGTGGGGCCACCTGGTGAGGTATATAACATTAGTTGGACCCGAAATAAAACATTTACTGCAATTGTACATACTTCATTTCTTCTCCTTGAAATTGTGTCTTTTATTACTGTTGTTCCTGAGCTAATACATCATTACGAGTGGTAGCGTCATCGGTCATGATATCAAACTCTTCCTAATAATTATTCCTTAAAATTATGTCTTACAAGCAGTGATTGTAATCTGGGAATAGATGAATTTGAACTGATATAAACATCAGGCTAGCTTACAACAGGAAACCTCATTGAAGATAAATTCTTCATAATTGATGAGAAATTATGAATCTAATGATTTTTCAGGTTTAGGACAAATCAAGAAGGAATTGTTTCTGTGTTCAATCTACTTTTATTTTGATATCACATTTTATATGTTTATCAGTAGTACTTGTATAGATAAATGCTTATAAATGGTATAACAAAAAATAGATAATGGATCACATGGCAACGTTGATACCAATAATCAGATAATGACTAGCATAACAATCATGTTATATTAGATATCTTAGTCAATTTACTGACTTTAAAGTGAAAGTGTTGAACAAACATGGTGATGTGCATGCCAGCTAACCAGTAGTAGTGAACACGGACCGCTGTGCAGATACACAATCTAACATACAGCTGCAAGTTGTCTTCAAATTTATATCTAAAATTAATTCAGAGATATTGGTCCAGAAATTGTACTAGAACTGTAGTTGATACAACTGACAGTAATTGTGAGAGGCTGAGGCATAGCATCAACTCATTGTCAGTAGCAAAGCTCATAGGGAAAGCCTTTGACAGGCCACCTGACTCGAAACAAAAATAGACAAATAGTTAAAGGAGGATGGATGCTGCTGAAAAGTTTTCAAAATGACACAAGGCAGCCAAAAACAAAGATAGCAGCCAGCAGGCTCCTAGCTCGGGGGTCAGGGTGTCTGTGGTATGATGAGACTACTGTGGCAAGCCATTTGTTCACCCTCAATATCGGAGTTTCTAATTCCGATATTGGAGTTTCTTATCCACCCCCTCCACCTCCACCCCCTCCACAATCACCTCCACCCCCTCCACAACCACCCCCTCCTCCTCCTAAGCCCCTTTATTACTTTATTAGTCATAAAAGTATAGCAACTTGATTGCCCTCTAGATCCATTGATAAAACATTTGTGGGGGCTGATTAGTTGAGTGCTGATATTGGTGAAGATAATTATTCACAATGCCAAAGTATAGGCCGTCCTCATCCTCTAGTCTGCACGTTGACCTGCTCTGGGTATTGTCCCCTGTGGGCTTTCTTCCACATAATGATCTTTCTTCTGCACCCAAAGAAATTCCATATGGACACATCTTCTGCACTTGTGGTATTCACTAGTTGGGGCAATGTTTACTCTGTAAATCTTCATATTAATTTTTATCGACACATTTCTGCATAGTTTATTTAATTCATGATTGTGTTGCCTAAACATTTTTCACCTTTCTTATGTGCAGGGTACATATAGTCTTGCTGGGGTAAGTCTCAGGTGAGGGTGGGGCCACCTAGTGAGGTATATAACATTAGTTGGACCCGAAATAAACCATTTACTGCAATTGTACATACTTCATTTCTTCTCCTTGAAATTGTGTCTTTTATTACTGTTGTTCCTGAGCTAATACATCATTACGAGTGGTAGCGTCATCGGTCATGATATCAAACTCTTCCTAATAATTATTCCTTAAAATTATGTCTTACAAGCAGTGATTGTAATCTGGGAATAGATGAATTTGAACTGATATAAACATCAGGCTAGCTTACAACAGGAAACCTCATTGAAGATAAATTCTTCATAATTGATGAGAAATTATGAATCTAATGATTTTTCAGGTTTAGGACAAATCAAGAAGGAATTGTTTCTGTGTTCAATCTACTTTTATTTTGATATCACATTTTATATGTTTATCAGTAGTACTTGTATAGATAAATGCTTATAAATGGTATAACAAAAAATAGATAATGGATCACATGGCAACGTTGATACCAATAATCAGATAATGACTAGCATAACAATCATGTTATATTAGATATCTTAGTCAATTTACTGACTTTAAAGTGAAAGTGTTGAACAAACATGGTGATGTGCATGCCAGCTAACCAGTAGTAGTGAACATGGCAGAGGGCTGGGGCACACCCCACTCAGCCTGCGGCTTCGTGGGATACTACCCCAGCCCCCACTAGTGAAATACAACAGAGATGGTATCAATGGATGTTGGCATTTGTCTATGTATTAAGCTGTAACTTACATCAATACGGTACTCACTGTTTTTGAAGTAAGGTCATGAACGATGATGAGCTGCAGTCCACACCCACTGTACCACCGCCCCCTGAGGTACTCAGCAAACTGTCTTATTGCCTGCAGCTGTTCATTGTAGGTTGTTGGTACATGACCTTCGCTATCTGCTATCCTTGGTACAATGGCCACATACACGCTACTACCATTTCCACACATGTCAAAACCACTCACAATGTCATTCAGTGTTAGACCTTGAGGGGGAGATAAACAGTTAGGAATTATGAAAAGAATATTAGACTGACTATTTAAACTTAGTGGCGTTGGTGGAATGCCTGCTGGACTGTATCCTCCACCCTTTGGTGTCTACAGTAAGAGGGAGTCCTTGACAGCTGCAAATAGATCGCATCCTGAGTTGGTTTTAGGAAGAGTGAATTTTGAGTCCCAATCATCAGATATAATCTGACCTGACCTTAAACTCCCAAAAAGGCACTGAGAAAAAAAGATGTATTTCTTAAATTTCCTGCTTTTACTGACATTTAAAATGTGGACTTACTCTGGTTTGTGGCTTCTGCCCAGGGTCACAGATGGCGGAGGGTTGCTGCTGGCCACAGGGGATGTAGTCTGTGGTGGGGTTCGGGAATTGTGCAGCAGAGTAAGTCCCATCTTGTACATAGACAAAGGCCCATGGCCAGAGGATATTTTGGTATCGTTCCCCCCGAGGTGGGGCTGGGGCAGTATCCCACGAAGCCGCAGGCTGAGTGGGATGCGCCCCAGCCCCACCAAGGGGGGAACAATACCAAAAATTCTCTGACCATGGGCCTTTGCCTTTATTTCATGGTTTTTAACCTTAGAAATATGTTAAATTGCATATAAATGGCCATAAGAATTTGAACAAATGATGATGTCATAGGCCATGTGATACAGGAACATTGTATCCCATGGCGGGCATGGGATACGGGATTTCTAGTACTTAAGCATAGTGATCATTGTATCCGCCATGAAATAATGCTGCAGACACCATACCGCACACCCATAGTAGGCCTACACACAAGGCATAAAGCATCTTCTCCATGTTGAAATGCCACTGGAGGAGGGCAGGTTTACTATGGTATACATACACCTCTCCTTCTGCTAGCGCCTAGCTTTTGCAGTTATATATACATAGGGACTACATGTAAATGAACCCAGCTAGCAAGGAAACGTTGGGCCAACGTTGGCAATGGTCGGCACCGTCGCAGGCAATATTTTAACGTTGTGCCAACGTTCAAGTGCCAACGTTGGTACAACGTTGGCAAATCCATGTTGGACCAATGTTGGATAGTCTCCCAGTGATCTGCCAACGTTTGTACAACATCAGATAATTCATGTTGTACCAACGTTGGCAAATCAATGTTGGACCAACGTTAAACATACTCCCAGCAATGAGAAGAAGGCCAACGTTGGCAAAACGTTGTATTTCCAACGTCCACCAGGGGGCATGGAAGGTTGTGTGGAGAGATATTTTCCACCCACCCCATTATTTGTCCCTATAATGGGGCACTAATAGGATCCCCCTGGGTTGTATAAATGTTAAACAAAGCAAGAGTTATACCATTCATAACTACAAAATGTTCATGTACCAAATGTTTATGTGAGATACCATAATCCTGGCAATACTTATATGAGGACACCATTTTGTTGGTAATGACAAGCAGATAAGATGTAAGGCTTGGGATCTTATTCTGTATCACTTCCTGGCCCTTTGGGCCAGGATTAAGGTGAAATGCAAATAGAGATTAAAATGGTTGTCTCTAAAATAATGATTCTTGACAACCATATGCATGTCTCCATTAAGGGGAGTAGATCACATTTGGAGCTGGGTAAAAATATATGCATGTTGGTACAATAATGGGCCAACATCACAAATAAATGTTGGGCCAATGTTGGAAAATACATGTTGGAATAATGTCATTTTTAGGCTGTAAATCTGGTTGGGTAGACGTTGGTACAACGTCATTAGACGTTGGTACAACGTTAAAAATCCGACGTTGGGCCAACGTCCTGATGTTGGGCCAACGTTGGGCCAACGTCATTTCTTTGCGACGTCATGGCGACGTTCTGATGGACGGACAAATGAACGTTGGCCAAACGTCAGAATCTGACGTCATTCCAACATTGACTACTGTTGGCCCAACGTCGGCCCAACGTTTCCTTGCTAGCTGGGAATTGAGGTTATGGGATGTGACGGTGACAACACAAATTCCCCTCAGTATATGACATCACCCTTGAACCAGCGACCATGTCTTTATATGTTCAAATCTCATTATGCCTTTCGCCACTCCTTTGTCAAATTCCTTTAACTTAGAACGGTGGGCTTCGTCTAAACCGGGACATGCCCAGTGTCATGCATGGAAAAGTTTTCTTAAAATGTACCAGGATGTTCACAATGGCCAAACTCTTTCAAGACCTAATCCTAACTGTAGTGGTGCCAATTAATTGAAGAAAACCCCTATAAAGTATATTTGGGTTTGCAAAATGATTGGATTGTTTTCCACAAATTTTTACAATCTGATTATAGTCGGATATCCTTTAGGTGTCAATAACCAAAATATCCTAAAATGAGATAATCAAGGTTTTCGATATTTAACCAGTGGGGGTGCAGAGGAACCCCCCCCCCCTTTGGTTGGAAAGTTGCAGAAATTAGGAGTCCAAGGTCACAAAGTCGCTTTTTGGAGCCTTTATCCTAATAACAATTTTGTCTTAAAGTCGCCAGGTCGCTTAAATCATTGTATTAGGTCGCCTTGAAAAGAGCCCAGGTCGTTGTATGACTCCTCTGGAGCCACATCAGTTGCAAAGAACTACACACAAAATAAAAGTATGAAAAATGCACACATGATTATAATTTTACACAATTAAAAAAAAAGATGCATGCAAATGTTTAAAAACACAGTTGATTCAGGGGATTTAAAAAAAAACACTACATGTATCATGGGTCTTTATAATTATATCTCTTTTCGTTCTCATAAACTAATGGAAGAAGAGTTGGCAATGTAAAACGATGTTATTTATAGCCCTATCCTCTAGTTCATTGTCCCAGTACATGTACATGGTTATTTTCCTAAGATTTGAGCAGTCATACTTCCCTTCATATATGAGGCCATAATGATCTGCATATGCTGTTATACTGGTTTTCTCCTGTGTCATAGTAGGGAGTGTTGTCATCGGGTTCTCCCAGTTGTAACAGACACTTATGATGTGTATAGTTCTAGATGAGAGATTTGTTTTCACAACGGTATATTCATCCTTTTATTACCTGTTCTAAGGGAGTGTTCATTTATTAATTACAGGGGGGGGTGGTGAGATTTCGAGCGGAGGGGCGAAATTTTTTTACGCCCCCCCCTCAAGAGCAAGTGGAACGTTTCGCGCCCCCCCTCGTCGATGGCGGCGAAATTTTTTCGCCCCCCCCCTTTGAACTATAGTAACACGTGGGCTTTTTTTTCTAAAAAGGGGCTTAAATTTTTACGCCCCCCCTCAAAAGGGGTCAGAATCTTTTACGCCCCCCCCTCAGGAGGGGTCGGAAATTTTTACGCCCCCCCCCCAAACTCACCACCCCCCCTGTAAATAATAAATAAACAATCCCTAAATATAACCCTACTAACCACAATTGCAATATTTAGTGGTTCACCACTCAAATATGATGTTAGGAAAATGGCAGCGGTGAAACGCAGTTCTCTGAACAGAACACACACCGTCCAACCCAACGCAAAGTTAGAAATGCCATTTTACCATACACTGAAAATGATGGACCTGTAAAGGGGGGAGGGGGTATTTTATTTGATGTTTACACTAAATGAGATTTTTTATATTCATGTCACTCAGCCCCCATGTCGCATGTCGACTTTAAGAAATGGCCATGTCACATAAATGGCCATGTCCCATGTCGATTTTAAGAAATGCCCATGACGCCATGTAGATTTTAGGGGTCCATACCCATTGTAAAAGTTGGTCACTACGGTCATGTATACGTAGCAAAAACGGCTTCTCGGTCGCCTATATCCAACTCAAGTTAGTCATAGTTCATATTGTAACGGGAATGCGCTGTACTAGAAAATACCCTGAAGCTGAACCCCAAGGGTGGCATCTTCTCCAGGCCTTGTTTCATCTCCCACATCTCAATATCATCATTATATCTATATCTAGGAATATCAGGTAGGGTGTACTGGTAATATTTGTATCAGTTGTGTACCTGTTTAGTAGTACTTATGCCACTAGCTGCATGCAGTATACAAGAGGTGTGAAATGCTTTGTTCTCCGTGTCTGCTGTGGTATAACTTTGAATACTAAGTACACTCTGTTTTATGTGGAAGTGCAAGTCAGTGGTTGTGAGTTTTCAATTGTGTTTGTCATTGTGACGTCGCCCAACCCTCATTTTTAGATTGCTAAAAAATCCTCTCATTCCCTCTCCGGGCCCCCTATAACAACAAGGACGTAGAGATCATCAAAGGAAAAAGGGACGATGAGACGTAGATCTGAGTAGGGAAACACAGGGGAGCTATGGTCGACATACATTGTGATAAGGAGAGGGAGAACGGGAAGAGGGAGAATGGGAAGAACGGGAGAGGGAGAACGGGAAGAACGGGATAAAGGATAAGGATAAGTTTATCCCGTTCTCCCTTTATCCTGTTCTCCCTTTATCCTGTTCTCCCTTTATCCCGTTCTCCCTTCATCCCGTTCTCCCTTCATCCTGTTCTCCCTTCATACCTTTCTCCAGTTCCCCGTTTATCTCGTTCTCCGTTTATCCCGTTCTCCATTTATCCCGTTCTCCGTTTATCCCTTTCTCCATTTATCCCGTTCTCCATTTATCCCATTCTCCGTTTATCCCGTTCTCCGTTTATCCCGCTCCCCATTCTCCGTTTCTCCCGTTCTCCATTTATCCCGTTATCCCTTTCTCCAGTTCTCCCTTTATCCTGTTCTCCCTTTATCACGGATAAAGGGATAAAGAGAGATGGGGTATACGGAGAAGGGGATAAACGGAGAAGGGGATATACAGAGAATGTGATAAACGGGATAAGGGGAGACGGGATAAATGGAGAACCAGATAAAGGGAGAACGGGAGAAACAGAGAAACAGAGAAACGGAGAATGGGAGAACGGGATAAACGGAGAATGGGATGAAGGGAGAACGGGATAAATGGAGAACTGGAGAAACGGAGAATGGGAGAAACGGAGAACGGGATAAAGGAATAAAGAGAGATTGGGTATACGGAGAATGGGATAAACAGAGAACGGGACAAACGGCGAATGGGATAAACGGGATAAAGGGAGACAGGATAAATGGAGAACCAATAAAGGGAGAATGGGATAAACGGAGAACGGGATAAATGGAGAACGGGATAAACGGAGAACGAGATAAATGGAGAATGAGATAAACGGAGAATGGGATAAACGGAGAATGGGATAAGCGGGATAAAGGGAGAAGGGATCGAATATCATGTGAATGAATAAATTTGTTTAAACCAAAAAAAAAAGAAGAAAATAAACGGCAGGAGATGAACAGAGATGGGGATAAACCGAGAAGGGGATAAAGGAAGAACTGAAGAAAGGGAGAATTGGAGAAAGGGATAAACGGAGAACGGGATAAACGGAGAACTGGAGAAAGGGAGAAAGGGATGAACGGAGAACGGGATAAAGGGAGAACTGGAGAAAGTGAAAACAGGATAAAGGGAGAACGGGATAAAGGGAGAACGGGATAAAGGGAGAACGGGATAAAGGGAGAACGGGATAAACGGAGAGCGGGATAAAGGGAGAACAGGATAAAGGGAGAACGGGATAAAGGGAGAACGGGATAAAGGGAGAACGGGATAAAGGGAGAACGGGATAAAGGGAGAACGGGATAAAGGGATGAACGGAGAACGGGATAAACGGAGAACTGGAGAAAGGGAGAACTGGAGAAGGGGATGAATGGAGAACAGGATAAAGGGAGAACTGGAGAACGGGATAAACGGAAAATGGGATAAACAGAGAACGAGATAAAAGGAGAACGGGATAAAGGGAGAGCAGGATAAAGGGAGAACGGGATAAAGGGAGAACGGGATGAAGGGAGAACGGGATGAAGGGAGAACGGGATAAACAGAGAACTGGAGAAAGATAGAACTGGAGCAAGGGATGAACGGAGAACAGGATAAACGGAGAACTGGAGAAAGGGAGAACTGGAGAAGGGGATAAATGGAGAACGGGATAAACGGAGAACTGGAGAACGGGATAAACGGAAAATGGGATAAACAGAGAACGAGATAAAAGGAGAACGGGATAAAGGGAGAACGGGATAAAAGGAGAACGGGATAAACGGAGAGCAGGATAAAGGGAAAACGGGATAAAGGGAGAACGGGATAAAGGGAGAACGGGATGAAGGGAGAACGGGATAAAGGGGGAACGGGATGAAGGGAGAACGGGATAAAGGGAGAACGGGATAAAGGGAGGGGGTGGGGGCTTTTAACATAAAAACAGCAGGAGATGAACAGAGATGGGGATAAACGGAGAAGGGGATAAAGGAAGAACTGGAGAAAGGGAGAACTGGAAGAAGGGAGCAAGGGATAAACGGAGAACTGGATAAACGGAGAACTGGAGAAAGGGAGAACTGGAGAAAGGGAGAACTGGAGAAAGGGAGAAAGGGATAAAGGGAGAATGGGAGTAGTATAGTATGTATCGGAACGGGACTATAGTTAACTACTGTTTATTACTCAATCGATATGCAGCCAATCAGAGGCCGCCATTTGGTCACGTGACCCGTTGCCATGGTAACGTGACCTACTTAGGGCTCTCAGCCAATCAGAAGCCAGCATTCTGGGTGACCTACTGACCTACTTAGAAGCTCTCAGCCAATCAGAGGCCGGCATTCTGGTAACCATGGTAACGTGACCTACTTACGTCACGTGACCTACTTAGGCTCAGCCAATCAGAAGCCGGCATTCTGGTAACTAGGGTAACGTGACCTACTTAGGGTTTTGTTTGTAAACAACACCACGTGGCTCTCTTGTTTGTAAACAACACCACGTGACACGTGACTGTTTGTAAACAAACAACTTATATATAGAAAATAAACACAACAAGTTCCATGTTATGTTAAAATTATATTTTCAAAAAAAAAGCACATCTGTTACAGCGTCTATGTGTAACTACGCGCGTTCTCATTCAAACACTATAACACTATCATACCGTAGCAGCAGCAGGTAGGACTGGAAGAAAAGCAAGCGCACGAGCAGAAGCGACGACACCATTTGCACCATCCGGCCGTCGCGTTGGTAGCCCTACTACTCGTCGCGCATTCAACTGGAGGTTTAAGAGTGACAAATGACGATTCTTTGTCGACGCGACTGCTAACATCA
This sequence comes from Harmothoe impar, assembly GCA_947462335.1. Classification (NCBI taxonomy): domain Eukaryota; kingdom Metazoa; phylum Annelida; class Polychaeta; order Phyllodocida; family Polynoidae; genus Harmothoe; species Harmothoe impar. The sequence goes on from OX381707.1 coordinate 71,218,934, forward strand.
GCAGCATCAGCAGCATCAGCAGCATCGGCAGCATCGGCAGCAGCATCAGCAGCAGCGGCAGCAGCCTCGGCAGCAGCGGTAGCAGCAGCAGCAGCAGCGGTAGCAGCAGTAGCGTGAGCATTAGCAACAACAGCAGCAGCGACAGTAGCAAGGGCGGCAGAGCGGGCACTAGCAGCGTTATCAGCGGCGACATCGGCAGCCGCAACAGCATCAGCAGCAGCAGCGTCGGCATCGGTGGCATGAGTAGCTGCATCGGCGGCAGCAACAGCAGCAGTCACAGCCGCAGCGGCAACAACAACAACGTCATCACAACCAGCGTCACTAACAGCCGCAGTAAATGCAGCAGTAGCACGCTGAGCAGCACTAGCAGCAGCAGTAGCAGAGGCTACAGCATCAGCTTCACATTCGCGCGCCGCTTCGTCATTCCGCTTCATGTCACGGTAGCAACTTTCCATCATGGGGATCTGCAAATTGAGGCGCGGTGCTGGTGGTGGTAGTAGTAGTAGTACTAGTAGTAGTAGTAGCGTGAACGATGATGACGATGCCGAATACGGTTTCACTCCCCCTTATATACCCTTACTCCCCCCTTTTTTTCAAGCCACCGGCCAGCTGCCCCTTCACGGCAGGTCTTTAGATCAGCCTTAAGTCGCTTACTACGCGGCTCATCATCCCTCTAATCGCATTTTCCAGCCGCCGGCCGGCTGACTGCTGACGACAGGAGAGGGTGATTTGTTTTTCTTTAGATTTAAGCCGCTTACCACACGCGCACCCTCTAGTCACAGACAGAGTGACAGAAAGGGAGGGGGTCGCTTTGTTCACGCTACCTGTAGTTGTTTTTCTATACACACGCTGAGCCCATGACCCGCTAATCCTTTATACAGGTAACACGCGTTCAACTAATTACTCTATTGTATGACAGTCGGTACACGGATTTAATTTTAAACCACCTTCCCATCTGGATCCATGTCTGGCGGGGTGGAAGGATCCAGCTGAAAAGCGTGATTAGGGCTTTTGTTTCTCTTATGATAGCAGCAGGTCAGCATGCGACAGCTGAAAATGTCAGACTCGCCGCTCCTATAAAAGACTGAGATGCGTCTCTCTTTCCACACACCCTTCTACCATCGCCGCCGACACCGCCACCGCCGGCCAGCCGACCGCCGCCACTGCCTGCAGTCACCGCCATCACGCCAGCAGGGAATTTCGAGCTGAGTCTGCTTATTGCTTATTTTTTTTCTTTGAGCTTTTTGTTTTTTTAAATTTTTATTTTCACTCAGTCTTTTTTGTTTCGGAGGAAAGAAATATGGCGCTGCAGAGGGCGCGAGTTTCTAAAAGACGGTCGCGCGAACAAAGCGCCCTCCTCAACTGCCCGGCTATTTTTTTATCTCAAAGGAGAGAGCGTCACGTAGTTGAGGTTCACGCATCTCTTGAAGCGTACCGAATTCTCGAGAAATGCAAAGCTGAGCGCCATCGTCGTTATACAAGAGCGGAAAAGGAAAACGTAGCGACATGGCCGAGAGCCGTCTTCTCAGAACAGTATTTACTCTACCATTGCATAACAGCCGCTCTCAGCGCCCCCACTCGTTGGGCGTTTCATGAAAAGAAAGAGCGCCGCTACTCTCCTCACCCTGCCTCCTCTTATAAAGTGAGAATAAGTGCTATGAAACGATTCGACAAGCCGATCGGTTTCTTGGGAGCGACTGCAGCTCCCACTCGGTGGGCGCGCGTTGTGGCCGACGTGAACACGGTCTCTAAACGTTTCGACGTCGTCACTTGTTATCCCGCATATTGCAACGCAGCCGAATTGAAGAAGATAGGGACGCACTATTTTAAACCATACGCTCCAATATGTATTTGTCACCGCCGCGCTCACACGCCTTATTGCTTTTTCGAGACGATCGTGTCACAACACAGAAATAGAAAAAAAAGCGGCAAAGCGACGAGCTTTGCCTAAATGATCAAAAAAATTAATCTTCTCCTCCTCCTCCTCCTCCTCCTCCTCTTCTCCCTCTTCTTTTTTTAAAAAAAATAAATATTTGTATCAGACTCCTCTGGAGTCTGATACAAAACATTTATGACTATTGAGTGAAAATAGAATTTTATCGCAAAAAATAAAAAGAAAAAAAAAGACACTTCTGCCGCCGCTACTGTGACACCGGCCGGAATCAATAAAAAGGTCGGCGGACTTTTCTCCACAACCATTCACTACCGACCGTTCGAGTGAGAAACACAGCAGACAGTCAGACACACAACCGCTCTCTCACGCGTGCTGAAAAAAAAAAAAAAAAAATGTCGAGCAGTAGAAGCAAACTTTTCACAGAAATTCATTTCGACGCTCGACTACAAGGACCCTTTAGTTGTATCATTAGCGGTCCGTCGGGTTGTGGAAAATCACGCTTGGTGGATCAATTTCTGAGCGACGTGAACAATTTGGTCACGCCGCCGGTGCAAAAGACTTTTTACCATTACGGCGAGTGGCAACCTCTGTTTGAAAAAATGCAAAATCAGTACGGTGTGGAATTCAGAGAAGGTCTTCCTAGCAAAGAGACTATAGCGGGAGACGTGGAAGTAGCAGAAGACGCCTTACGACCCCACACTCTACTGATATTGGACGATCTGATGAGCAGTTCCAATCAGCAAGTGGTAGCCGACATCTTTACTAAATACTCGCATCACTGGAACGTGAGCGTCATATACATCACTCAGAACCTATTCCAGAAATCACCCGACTTTCGAACTATGAGTCTGAACGCTCACTACATGATCGTTTTCAAGAACCCGCGCGACATGGGGCAAATAGCTAGTCTGTCTCGCCAGGTGTTTCCGTCCAACGCGGCGGCCCTCTCTAGTATATTTACCCATGAACTCAAGCGACCTCACTCATACCTCCTTCTGGACTTCAAGCAGTCAACACCTGACGATCTGAGAATACGCTCCTCTTTGACGTCCATACACTCTCAGCTAGTGTTCGTACCGCTAGACAAAAAAAAGAACAAGAGAAAGCAGTAGCAAAAATGTCTTCTCATCTACTCGAAAGACACTTTGGTACTCTCAAGCACTTAGCTAAGTGCTCGCCAAAGGACTGCTCGCATCTAATAGACTCTGGAAGCGACGATCTGATCGCAGCGTTGAGTGAGATCTGTCACAATTTACTGGTAGGGAACATCCCGCTCAGCGACAAACAACTGGACAAGCTTCGAGAATCGGCTGACGTGTTGAGGGAGGTCGGCCAAAATTCTACGCCCATCAAAAAAAAGAGACGCGTCTTGGTACAAGAGGGAGGTTTCCTCATTCCGGCTCTCATAGGGATGGCCTTACCGCTTATAAAGAGCATTCTCCGTATATGAGACACCTCATTCGACACCTACTCGCCGACAGCACCACCACCACTACCGCCACCACCAGCGTCATTGCCACCGTCGTCCCCATGACGGACTCAGAGCAGCAACAACACTACAAACGCTTAGCGCTCGTGGATCCTGAGACGCTCTACAAATCATCACGAGCAGGTCTACTTCATCATGTGCCCGCTGCTGCTACTACTAGCGCTGCTACTACTGCAGTCGCTGCTGCTAGTACTTCTACTGCTCCAAACCTTCCTCCTCTTCCTGATGAGCGCACTGAAAAGAACGAGAGTTCCGCTCCTGCCACCGCCGCCCGCCTACCTGCCGACATGGCCTATTACCACAAGCAGGCAGAACAGTCCCTTCATCCCGACGCGGCCTTGCACCAGGTGCTACAGTTTATCTACAGGGACTTGGACTTAGTGTTGAACGATCCCACTTTGGAATCGCGCGAGAAAATGTTGAAATACCGAAGGTTGTTGAATAGATTGCAATTTTTTCTCGCGAATCCCCACAACAGCAACATCTCTTCGTCCTACTCTTCTTCGCCCCCGGCTCACCTCCGTCAGTCTGCTGAAGAGGCCAGCGCGTCCCTACTTGAGCGGTTGGCGAACCAAGTTCCCAAGAGGAATCTCACCCGGACCGTGGCGCTGTACAAACAATTGGAGAAATCCGGTGTGATCAAGTGGAACGAGGACGGTGCGGTGCGCGAGATGTCGGGTCGGAGAATACCACCTGAGCATCGCATCAACATAGTGGACTTACTGAACGACGCCGCCAGGTTCAGGAAGACGGCGCCCAGACCGGCGGGCTACTCTCCGTTCACGAAAGCGCTGCGCGAAGCAGTTCCCACAGACTCCTTGATCGGAAACCATCTGTATAAAGCGAGCGGACCTGGCCAAAGCTTAGACACACGGCTCGCTGACAGAGGTCGGAAACGACCGAGCTTCCACTCGGAAGAAGGAGAAGCAGCAGCAGCAGCAGCAGTAGCAGCAGCAGACTCTTCTCTCCAGGTGGACGATCCATCCTCTGACGACGAGGAGGACAGTGAACTTTTCCAAACTCCGACTTCCTATAGGAGCGTGGCGAGTAAGAAAAGGAAAGGGCGCAACCGCCTAGCGGCGAGGTCGTCGTTCACGCCCTCAACAGGCCCACCATGGGCAAACCAGTGAAGAGACTGACCAAGAAGGAAAAAGAAAAGAAGCGCGTAGTAGCTAGATATACCGACGTCAAAGCGCCCTCCAGTTTCACTAGCGTGACTAAACTCCAGAAACATCATTTTCGCCACCTAAACCCGGCCGTCATCCGAGATGCTTTAGTGTCGCTGGACGCCTACACTAAACATAAACCCATTCGGAGAAAATTCGCAAGGAACAAGACTATAACCGGCGCAATCGATCAGCAGTGGCAGATAGATCTGATGGACATGCAAGCTTTGGCGTCTCACAACGACCGCTTCCGGTACGTGGTGACGGCGATCAACGTTTTCTCTAGGTACGCGTGGGCCGTTCCCATTAAATCCAAGAGCGGCGCTGATGTCACCGAGGCCTTCCGAGAGATGACAGGCACTGGCGAGAGACGACCGCGCACTGTTCAGACAGACAAGGGGAAAGAGTTTTTGAACAAGATCTTTCAAGATCACTTGAAGAGCGAGGGCATAGAGTTCTTCACTGGCGAGAACGACGACATCAAAGCTAGTCTAGTGGAGCGCTTGAACCGCAGTCTGAAGGAGAAGCTGTGGCGTTATTTCACACACAAGCGCACGTATCGCTACGTAGACGTACTGCACCATGTAGTGTCTTCTTACAATCGCACTCACCACAAGACGTTGAAAATGGCGCCGGCTCAAGTCAGCTCGGAAAACAGGGAAACAGTTTTCTACCGACAAGATCTCCCAACTAACAAACAAATCGACGAAATATGGAAAAAGAAGAAAAAAACAAAGACGTCCGCCGTCGACGTCATCGCTCCGGGTGACAGAGTGAGGATGTTGAGAACTAAAGGTGCCTTCGACAAAGGGTACGAGGGAAACTGGCGCGAGGAAGTGGTCGACGTTGCTAAGACGTTGGGAAGCAGAGGGTTCGAGCTGAAAGACGACAAGGGCGAGGAGATAAAAGGCGTCTTCTACCCGGAAGAGGTTCAGAAGGTGTACAAGAGTCGTTACGACAACAACTACCTGATAGACGAGGTGTTGCGCCGCAAGACCGTCGACGGTAAAGAGTTAGCTTTCGTACGTTGGTTAGGTTACGACGACAAGTTCAACGAGTGGATCCCCGTCAAAAAAATAACGTAGAAAAAAAAAAAAAAAAAAATGAACATCACTCTACCTAGCAACAGCTCTATGGAGTATTATCCTGACAACAGCTTGACGTCTTTCCGAACTCACTTCGACTCGCCGCTCCTTCTGCCCAAAGCGTACGAAGCGGCTCTAACTGAGATCATCCTCCCTACAGAATGGACTAACGTGCACGACGACGACTTGATCATCGTTGTTCCTCTGCGCACCAAGGGTTCGCTAGAGGAGGCGATCAACGTTTTAAAAGAAACTAAATTCGCCGAAGGAAGAAAACCACAGGTAGACTGGAGGGGAATGAAAAACGCGAACGGTCTGAGCAAGCTGACGTTCAGCTCAAAATACCCGCTGAGCTGGAAGGAAGCGAGCTATGTAACGGTGGAAGAGATATCAGACACGTCGGAAGAGCAGCGATTGAAACCGGAAACAAAAAGGTTCAAGAGAGAGGTCGACTTGAGACAGACGAATGCCGTATACAAGCAGTTCTTGTCCCCGGCGGTGAAGAAGAAGGCGATCAGCGATCAAGCAAGACAGATGATCGAAGATATGGAGAAAGACATGGGAGTGCGCAGTTTCATGCCAAACATATTCCAGATACCTCCTATTTTCACCGGAAGCAACCACACCCTAGTCGAGCGCTTGAGTCAGACGATGCGAGATGACAGACTAGAGGGCTCCAGCTTCTTGCTCAAACCGATGCGGATCTTATCGTACGACGCCAACACGAAACGCGTCACCATCAAACCGCCGAGACACTGCGCTGTCCTGCTGACTCAGCATCTCGCATGCGTTCTAGGCTTCGGAGAGAAGACGTGTTTCGCGTCGCCGACTACCGGCGCCTACTCGATGGATGTTTACGGGGACGTGCACTCTGTGTACATATACACCGACATGATCCAGGAGAGACGTGTGGGCGACATGCAAGTGCCGCTGTTGCGCTGCGTCGCGGTGGACAGAGGCGGAAAGCGTCGAGGTGGCGTGCAAGCTATCAGTTTCCCCATTTGGATTATTTCCCCTTGAAATCCAAGAGGTTTACCGAGGTCGGCATCTATTTAAGAGACCGATCCGGTCATTCCATCCCATTCGGTAGAGGCGAGGTGACCGTGACACTTCATCTGAGACCTATTGAGCGCTGAAAGAGAGAAAAATGATGCGTCAACGCGTTCCGTACTTTCCACCCAGGCGCACCGTCGGCAGAGGGTACAGCGATTACTACAACGCGCAGCTGGGCAACGGCATCAACGTGTACAGCGGGCGCTCTTTCCAGAGCGGGCACGGTTTGGGCGGCGCTCTGTTAGGTCTGATGCGCTCGGCTACCCCGCTATTGAAGTCGGTGGGAAAAACGCTGCTCCGCACCGGTGTGGGCGTAGCTAAAGATGTGCTGGCGGGTCGGACTTTAAAGAGCAGCGTGAAAGACCGAGGCGCAGGCGCTCTGAAGAGACTGGCGAGTACGGCGTTCTCGGGAGGAAAGACGACTGTCGCGTCTAAGAAAGGGTCGAAACGTCGCCGGCATTCTCCTCAGACGGGCGGTGGCTCTTGCAAGAGACGTAGAGGGGATGTATTCGACCAGTAAGCGCCTAGGCGTTCAGGTATAAATAAAAAGACTGGAGGCGGCCGGCGTCAGTCTGTCGGCCGCGTGAAGAGAGAACACAATGGCTTACGTACACGAGAGCAGTAACGAGTGCGCGCTCTCTGAGCTCGACCTGCACACCGTAGCGCCGACTCAGACTACTATCTTAAAGTCGTCTTTCCTGGGGATAGAAACAAAAAACTCTTTAGAGGATGGAGGTAACATAAATTTCACCATCAACAAGTCGCAAGAGTACACAGACCTGAACGAGAATTACCTTCATCTGAAATGTCAAGTGCTGAAAGCGAACGGAGCGGCGATCGAGGACACCGACGCGGTAGCTCCGGTGAACAACTTGGCTCACTCGCTCTTCAAAGACGTCCAAGTCTCCATCGGCGGTTTCAAAGTGTCTGGCAACACCGAGACCTACCCTTACCGAGCTTACTTGGAAGGGTTACTCAACTACAACAAAGACGTGAAGGACGGCGTCATGAGCGCCCAGGGGTGGCATGAAGATACGCCCGGTCAGTTTGACACGTTGACTGACGCGAATGCGGGGTACAAAGCGCGCAAGAAGCTAATCTCCAACAAGCGCTTTTCGCTGATGGCGCGACTGCACTTTGACCTGGCTCATCAACCGAAGCTCATCGTTGGAGAGACAGAAATCAATCTCACTCTGAAACAGGCGGCGCCCTCTTTCTATCTGATGTGCGCCGCTGACGGAGGCTACAGCTTGAAGATCTACAAAGCAAAGCTCTACGTGCGACGCGTGCTGGTGGCGGACGCTGTAGCGGAAACGCACGAGAGAGCGGTGATAGAACACGGGCCAGTAGTATAGTATGTATCGGAACGGGACTATAGTTAAGTACTGTTTATTACTCAATCGACCTGCAGCCAATCAGAGGCCTCCCTTTTGGCGGGAAATTCAAAAGCAGCCAATGAGAGGCCTCCCATTTGGCGGGAAATTCAAATAGGTCACGTGACCTTTGGGCGGGAAATTCAAATAGGTCACGTGACCGGAAGTGACCTACTTAAGAGGGTCACGTGACCACCATGTTGGCGGGAAATTCAAATAGGTCACGTGACTGGAAGTGACCTACTTAAGGGGGTCACGTGACTACTAGGTTGGCGTGAATTTCAAAATAAGTCACTTGAGATTTTTATGGATAAATAAATTTAAAAAAAGAAAAAGCAAGCTGAAAGCTTGCTAAAAAATAATTTAAAAATGCGGCTCTTTTTTTTAGGGGGGGGAGGGGCACTCTGGGGGGCACTCTTTAAGATGCATGGGGGGGGAGGGAGGGAGGGGGGGAGGGGGGAGGGGAGGGGAAGGGTTTTTAAGAGTGAGACTCGCCTCTCTGCCCTCTCTTTTAGAGGGCAGAGAGGCGAGTCTACTGGTTCGTCTACTTACAATGAAATGTATCATGATTGCGTTTATGATGATGTGCATCATGATGTGACTATCTTACAACTCTATAAGAAATAAGCAAGGTCTCTCTCCTATACATGGGCGTACTTACACTGGCTATTTGTAAACTAATGAATGCGACTTCCTCGTTAAAATCAGTATCTACAACTCTTTCAATCCTAAGGCTTTTTTCTGAGTTTATTCTTTTGTTCAATTTTGGGCCCACCTCAAAAGAGGAATAGGCCCTCGCTTGCTCATCAGAGCCGGGGTGTAGAAGGCCCCTGCCCTGTCGGGTACGTTCTGAGATAGATCGCCCTCTGGTACGTTTTGGTTGGTTTGGAGCTCTCAGTCGACTGTCTTATGCACCCGAAAAAAACCAGACTTTCGGTGTCTCATGATAAAACTGGTGCGTTATACTAAGTGCTGGATTACTTTCTCATTTTTTTATTGTTCTATCCGATGCTTATTTAATTTTTGCACTGATAAAAACGGCTAGCTTGTACAAACACGTGGTCTATTTAAGCGTTAAGTGTAGAAAATGAACAGAACAGTGCACAGAAAATAGAGCTACCGACTACATTTCGCCCAGTCACTCAGCGGAGAACAAAAGAACTACTGACGTAGTGTACCCGCTATTCCGACAGTTGGCGCCACCGTTCGAATCTTTATACTTTTCCCGCGTGCGACATGAAGCCCTGGGGTGGGTACTGGCTGTTTGGTTGTAGGTACCGAAACATAAAAAACTACAGCCAGCCCATGTCATGGTGAGACAGCTCTCTTATTCCCCCTTGAGTAGCGTCCGTAGGGCCTATGACAAAACCTAGTCCCGTACACTGAGCAGCTTCAGGTCTGAAGGCTCATACAGAAAAATGTGTGGGTGTGTGGGTGTGTGGGTGTGTGGGTTGCTTTACGCCTTAGTTAACAGCTATGGTCATTTCAAGGGCGGTGATGGTGATCGAATCTATGGCCCTTTTACCGAGACAAGGGTTTCTTTTACATCCCACACTACATAGGGGTGTGTGGGTGTGTGGGTCTGTGTGTGTCTGTTCGGTCTGTGTGTGCACGCGTCTTGCACTCCGGAACATGTTCAGACACGTTCGAACCTGCTCGGACGTGCCTGGACAGGTCTCACACGCCGACCGTGTCTGAACATGTTTTCACCTTATAGCTGCTGCCGATGCTGCTACCGCTGCTGCCGATGCTGCTGATGTTAGTAGTCGCGTCGACAAAGAATCGTCATTTGTCACACTTAAGCCTCTAGTTAAATGCGCGACGGGTAGTAAGGCTACCAACGCGACGACCGGATCGCGCTCTTGCTTAAAGGTGCACCTCAACTCAGTGCGCCTTTAACACCCGTCCCAAATAGGTAAAGTTCCTGACGCAGCACAGCACCTCCCACCAGTAGCCAATCAGCGCGCCGAACGCCGGACACACCCCCACCGTGTGAGCCTCTAAGTAGGTCACACGAACCATACTAAGATGCCGACAGGACTAATTGGTCCGTCCGCGGTGGCTGCGAGAGATTGCGCGCCGTCTAAATTCACTGCCATGATTGGCAGAGGGGGGGGCTGATTACCCCTCGTCGGATGAATTGCGGCGGAACCACAATCAATTTTTCGCTGTTTTAGATAAAAAGAGATCCAGAGCTATCCGCTCTTCCAAGAATTATTTTTCTATCAGCCCGGGATCACCCCCAAATTCAGGCCTAAAGTCCAAAAACCCAAAAAATTTTTCCTATGGGATTTTAAGGTTGAAGCGTTTTTTGTGACCCCAAGGAGCAGCTCACGGGTTCGAACCCTGTAAACGCCTTGACGCGCTTTCGTCGCCTAAGGCGCCTGTGGCTAGACGTCTTGACTAAAACTTAGTGAGGGTTCGAACCCGGAACGTCTATATTAGCCGCCTAATTTCTACTAGCCCCGAAAACGAGAGTATCACATCTATATAGGTCACCCATGTTAGCCTTGCTTTAAGTGCGTGCAGAACCGTGTATTGTGCATTTATGCAGCATACAGATATGGAGACATGCTGCTACAGTGTCAAATTGATCGACATTGTATGTAACTGGACATGAAGAAGGATATTTTTACTTAGTTTTCTAAAAAGAGGGTAGTTCTCGGTACTCCTCCAGCAGCAGTGGTAGGGGAGTCGGACAGGTACTTAACCCTATTTATAGGGGCGCTAAGGTAGGGAGTTTGATAAATTTTTGAAAAATGAGTTAAAAAATACATAGTGGTTCCATTAGTATAGATCTCTATGAGAGCTTTTCAGATCTGCTTAGATCCAGAAATATCATGGTGAATGCATCTGAACATATTTCCCATTTCTGTGATCTAGGCAGGAGAGGGGCACTTTCACAGCAGTTAGGGGTTCTGTAGCTCTGGCCCTAGGCACCCTTCTAACTCAGACAGAACAGGTTTACTTAAAATGGCTAGGGTCATTGTTGGGCAGAGGCACATACATCTGGATTTCACATACGTCTTCAAGAACACAATTACCAACATCCCCATGGTAACAAGTTTTAACAACTCATATTTATTTATTACATTTTGACATGAAGAATGTCACCATAATATTGTAGGCTACAGAAAACAGAGACTCTTATCTTTCTCCACTAATGACTCCATTCATGTTGACTGCCATGATATTGTGATTAAAATGAGGGGTTTGTGTTTTTTTATAGCTCAAGAAATGAGGTCAGGAGGGCTATTTTTATGCAATGCACCAGTGGGGGTGCTATTAGGAAGGGTGCATATTTGATCACAGAAACGGGCAGACTACAGCGGCAGCGCTATTTTGAACTCTCTAGAGGCTAAGGGTTTGAGATGAACGTGTCCCATGTCGCATGTCGATTTTTAAGAAATGACCATGTCACATGACCCTAAGTGAAAAAGGCGTTGTCACTAGTGTCACTAAGGGGGAAAATGTAGGGGCACCGTAATTGATACAATCGGACTCTTGGGACCATAGACTACTAGGAATTTTTTTTTTTTAATTTGACCACCCGCAAGGCCGGAATTTGAAGGAAGAGTTGAGGCGCCTACTTATACAGTAATTGAGAATTTTTTATTCATGTCACATGTCGATTTTTAAGAATGGTCTAATGACACAGATAGCGCTAAACTTACTCCCTACCCCCTTAGTCTTTCTATACTGAATCCGGGACTTGCCGGCGAGGCCGACAAAGGGCTGACCTAATGAGCTCACAGCTGGACTAGATACCCAATGTTTTGGATTGGAGAAATCAGCAGAGCAATAAAAGCGTGGTGAGGCTGGTGTTATTTTCAAGGGTGGCCCCTGTGAGTTGTAAAATTGGTGCTAAATGTGGTAACCAAGAGGATGCTAAGTTTATTGATATTGTCCGTTAATGATACTTAAGGTGGGTGTTGTCTATAGTTTTAATTGATATTACCAATGTGGCCAATAATGACTTCACAGTTGGGGCCTTCGCCCGCAGGTCCCAGATTCAGGGTATTCTTTGTTTATTGTGTGGCCCCTAAAGAGGGGCCGACTAACTCCTTAGAGTTAGTTAGATGCTGCCGCTGTGCTATGCAACATCAGCGTAATTAATTACGCCTCATTTTGGGCAGCATGGATCACTTGATGGGTGATACCTCAAAGCACAAACACGGCAGAGCCGTGTGTGGCATGCGAGGACCAGTGGGTCAGGGGTGATCCGTTGCCGACAGAATACCGATCCGTGTGAGGTTCTGACTTTCTATAGCTTTTTATAAAGCCTTAGATATGGTGTGGTATTTTTCATCTTGCTATAGTTTAGTTGGTATTTAAGGAAACCGCCTCATTTCTATCAGAAATACACAATATTGAATTGTTTTTATATTTTAATATATTAGAAGCGCGCTTTGTTGCCTATATAGCTCATTATGCGTTGAAATGCTCGCGAGCATCGTAGGAATGTACAAAACCCCTATTGTGGCGCCATCTGACGAAAGAGCGGGGAACTATACTAGCGCGTTCGTTATTCACATCTTTGACAGGGACTTGGTTGGTTGTTGGGCTGCTTTACGCCCTAATTAACAGCTGAGGTCATTTCAAGGGGGGTGATGGTGATCGAATCTATGGATGACTGAAGGTGGAAAGCACACCCCTACACTTTTACTGAGGCAATGGAGCTGCTCAAAGGGTGTGGCGAGCTAGACTGGAGGATGTAATAACTAGGCGGCAGAGGGGACAAAAAGACAATCTCGTAGTAGTAGGTCTACTTGGATCTTGAGTAGCCGCCCTTGTGGTTATAATTACCTAGACTAGTTGGCTCTGCCAGCCTGGTCAAGTGAAAATTGGTAAGGAGACTATGAACTAAGCTAAGCTCGGATTTTAAAATGGACTATAAAAGTATAATAAAACTATAGCGCACCCTCTTAGATTTGATGATAAGACACAGCCTACTAGGTATACGCATTTGTACAAGGGTATCATTGTGTATAAAATGCTCTTTTGGTACATCATCCCGACTCTACACGAGCACCATTTTCAACGACAGATAGTGCTGTAGTGAATTTCCCATCTCAAGGCGAGCCCCGCTAATTATGGAGACCCTGGAGTAGGATTAACATTATATCCCAATGTCTGTGGTGGTCATTTATGACATGCAGACTGCACCCTGGAGGTGATAGATCTGACCACAGGCCCGCAATATGGGGCTCCCCTCTGAGAGTATCAAGGTTTGCGTATAGTCTCCTGCAGTTTAAATCTGTTACCTCCCCCTTTGTCGACCTCGCCAAAATCCTGGGAGATTCACTTTAAACTTAAGGCTTACCCTTTTTTATTCTTTGTTTATTGTGTGGCCCCTAAAGAGGGGCCGCGGTGTTGATTAATTACACCACATGTTAAGCAACATAAGATCAAACCTCCCTCAAAAGCGTCAAGGCTCAAAGTCCTGTTGGACAGGAACCCTGTGTGGCATTTGAAGACGAATGGTTGAGTGATCTGTTGCAGATGCCGTTCCGTGAGAAGTTCTGACTTTATATAGCTTTTATATCGCTTTAGTTATGGTGTAGTATTTTCAATCTCGCTATAGTTTAGTTGATATTTCAAAGAATCTGCCTCATTCTATCAGAAATACACAACGTTGACATGTTTCTTATATTCAATATATTAGAAGTGTGCTTTGTTGCTTATTATAGGTCATTATGCGTTTAAAATGTTCGCGAGTATCGTGGAAATGTACAAAAACCCTATTGTGGCGCCATCTGACGAAAAGAGCGGAGAACTATACTAGAGCATGTAATCGCCAGACCAGCAGGCGGCAGCAGAGTGGTCAAAAGACAATCTCGTAGTAGTAGGTCCACTTGGATGTTGAGTAGCCGCCCTTGTGGTTGTAATTACCTAGACTAGTTGACCCTGCCGGCCTGGTCAAGTGAAATTAGTAAGGAGACCGCCCATTAACGTGCTCCACAGTCTTTAGACAGTTAAGCCTATAGTCAAGACCGGAGAATTTGGCGAGACGCCCCTCTGGGAGGTCATAATCCTCAATGTTAGGTGTTAGCTCATTAACATCAGATACCATATTAACAACCCATTTAAAATGGTCATTTTAAGAGCAACTCACCCTATTCTGACAAAATCCTATTAGCAGGTAACCTCTGTATAATCCATACTGCAAACATCTGCTACTTCGAGCGTCTGCCTCGTGACTGATAGTGTACAACAAGCCGAAGTGGGCGGAGATAAAAAAAATTGAGGCTCTTTATATAGCCGAGAGAGCGGCTAATCTGGATGGTCTAAGCTTGTTTTCACCTAGAGCCCCACCCTCTTCCAGAGAGGAATCAAATCGCTTTTCACCTGAACCCTTCCACCCCTAATCCCTCAGCATGAAAAGAGAGATAACGAGTGTAACGTGCGCTACATGTATATGGGATTATAGCTGGTGAAGAGATAAAGCCGGGTCACCTGCGTATACAAAGACTACAGGGGGTGATTAACGACAGGTGTGACGCGCCAGCCCGTGGACGGATTATCTTTTAAGCTGACGCTTATTCAACTAGCCAGCCGACGTCCGCGCCACTCACTGCGGCAAGAGGAGGTGCTTTTGTTTTACACTTGAGCCGCTTACCACATCGTCTCTACCTCACAGACAGACACATGCCCCCTGTAGCTTTTTTTGTATACACACTCTAATCTCATAACCTCCTGATCCGTTATACAGGTAACGGGTATTCTCTTTTAAATAGCTGCCAGTCAGCCTGCGGCAGCTGAAAACGACGGTAAGTAGCTTAGCTCTAGAAGCAAGAAGACGTATATAAGGAGGCTGACACGTGTATAGGCGCCTTATAAGTCGGCAAGGGGTAAATACTAGTGAAAAAGGAAGGCAGGTGTGCAGGTAGCTTTCTAACAGACACGTGTGTGCACTAAGGTGCTTAAGTCTAAACCCCCCTGCAGTAGTCAAGTAGCATGTGAAAACTTACTTAACAGATCACTTAATTGAGTAGAGACTCTGTACTGAGAGAGTCTTTTCAGCCGTTTAAGAGGATTATCTAGGACAGGGTACATAAGGAGTGAAACGCCGTTCTCACCCATCACACTTTCTCGACCCGCCCTTCATCATCGTAGCATCGTCCACTCCACGCTCGCTCAGCATGTTATGAGGGTTATTTCTACCTTTACAGCTTCTTTTCTTATCGAAGTGTCGACGCTACAGAGCATCGAAACTCTCCAAATGAGTCCAAGAAAGAAAAAGCAACTCCCACTAGAAGCAGGAAGAGAAACAGTGCCCTATGATGCATGTGAGGTAAAGAAACATTGGAAGGACGTCACCAAGGAGCAATGGATAGAAGCATGCTTCAACTTCATCGGAACGGAAGTAGTTTCATTTGGACAGAGGGAGAAAATTTTGTTGGAGCTATTTTTCTTAGCTCCGTATAGTTGGCCTGACTGTAGTGGTGAAATTCCTTCAGGTTTTTCAGGCTTCGGCATACAAGTTATCTGGTCTTTGAAGGAGCTTCGATATATGCAACGCACTCACGAGGAGATTGTTCAGAAAATGACGGAATTCGAAACAGGAGAAGACACAATATGGTGCGAGGAGACGACATATGCGGACGATGATCTGGAGTACATCATTTGTAGCCCGTTGGAACATTATGTTAAAGACTGTGAGGACATGCTAGCCAGCACTGCGATGACCCCGAAAGAGAGATCCCTTACTGCACAGAAGGAGGCCAAAGCTGTGTTGGAAAAGCTCAAGTTTGGTCAAGGATTCACTCTTCAAAGCAGCTGTGTGAGTGTGATAAAAGGTCTTGTGTTGAAACATCCGGACATGAAGTTTTCGCGTGCTGTCGACACACTTCCTTTGCCTGAACTGATGATGAACATGATCGACCCCATCGTACCAACATGTTTCGACTCTGCCAATTGCCCCATGTATAAAATGGTTTCAAGTTTTGCCTGTGGCCGATGGCTAAACGATCCACTGAAGTCAGAAAACCTCCTTGATTTAATCGACTGACTAAATGTATTTTCTCATACTAGTATTAGTAGCATTAGTAATAGCGGCTACTCAGTCTCGTGCAGCACAAGCAGCAGCATCTGTCAGCAGCATCCGTGACATCGTCAGCAGCAGCAGCACGAGCAGCACAAGCAGCAGCTGCTGCAGCAGCTGCACAAGCAGCAGCATCTGTCAGCAGCATCCGTGACATCGTCAGCAGCAGCAGCAGCAGCAGCAGCTGCACGAGTAGCACAAGCAGCAGCATCTGTCAACAGCATCCGTGACATCGTCAGCAACTGCAGCAGCTGCACGAGCAGCACAAGCAGCAGCAGCAGCTGCACGAGCAGCAGCACCGACAGCAGCAGCAACAGCAAATCAGCAGCAGCAACAGCAGCAGCAGCAGCAGCAGCAGCAGCAGCAGCAGCAGCGGCAGTGTGGACCGCTAAATTCGAGATGGTGACATACCTGTTTCTTAGAATCGACATTCGACATGAGGCCTAGTGACATTTGACATGAAGCTTGAAAAACATAGTGACAGGTGACATGAGCAATTCTTAAAATCGACATGAGATATGAGCATAATTAAGCGACATCGACATGCGCCATGGCTATTTTTTTATTTTTTTTGAAGACAACCGCCATAGCCTCCTCATCCAGACCTCCACTAGTAGTGCTCTATAAGCGCAAGCTTTGCCTTAAGAGAGCTGTGGCTGTGAACCCTCTCCTCTCTCCGTACACACAGGTAAATATCAGAGTCAGCCAATGTCGCCAATACTACTCTCATACAAGGGTCAGGCGCTGCTGGACTATAATAGATGGGTCAAGGACTGTTCTACTGAGGGTCAGGCTAGGCCGGACATTCAATAACGGGCTGGACTTTAGCAAATTTGCTTGAAAGTCTGGCCAGCAAGAGATGCACATCATCATAAACGCAATCATGATACATTTCATTGTAAGTAGACGAACCAGTAGACTCGCCTCTCTGCCCTCTAAAAGAGAGGGCAGAGAGGCGAGTCTCACTCTTAAAAACCCTTCCCCTCCCCTCCCCCCCCTCCCCCCCCATGCATCTTAAAGAGTGCCCCCCAGAGTGCCCCTCCCCCCCCTAAAAAAAAAGAGCCGCATTTTAAAATTATTTTTTAGCAAGCTTTCAGCTTGCTTTTTCTTTTTTAAAATTTATTTATCCATAAAAATCTCAAGTGACTTATTTTGAAATTCACGCCAACCTAGTAGTCACGTGACCCCCTTAAGTAGGTCACTTCCAGTCACGTGACCTATTTGAATTTCCCGCCAACATGGTGGTCACGTGACCCTCTTAAGTAGGTCACTTCCGGTCACGTGACCTATTTGAATTTCCCGCCCAAAGGTCACGTGACCGGAAGTAGGTCACTTCCGGTCAAGTGACCTATTTGAATTTCCCGCCAAAAGGGAGGCCTCTCATTGGCTGCTTTTGAATTTCCCGCCAAAAGGGAGGCCTCTGATTGGCTGCAGGTCGATTGAGTAATAAACAGTACTTAACTATAGTCCCGTTCCGATACATACTATACTACTCGGGCCCTTCGACTACCCGGTGAACAGAGTGGAGGTGACGACGTACGCCATCCCTCAAGGTAACAGAGATCACAGCTACACGCACTCCAACACAGGCCAGCTTCCCAAGTCGATGATGATTTGCTTCCTGGACCACGACGCCTTCAACGGTAGCTACACCAAGAACCCGTTCGAGATGAAGCATTACGACATCAGCTCGCTTCAAGTGATAGTGAACGATCAGAAAGTGCCGAACGACGCCTACGTGCCCGACTTTAAGACCAAAGCGGCCGTGAGAGAGTACTTGGCGCTACACACGGAAACGGGGATGTACGAGGGCGCGCGCTCCTGCGGTATTTCATACGATCAATTCCTGAACGGTTACACGGTGTTCCCCCTTGACTTAACCCCAGACAGATCGCACGACGGGTGTCGCGTGAACCTTATAAGAGCGGGTCAGCTGAGGGTGGAAGTCAGTTTCCGCTCGGCGCTACAAGCGACAACAACGGTGCTACTCTACTTGGTGTACGACAACGTCGTCGAGCTGACCCGAGATCGACACCCCATCACCGACTACCACATGAACTGAAGACAAGACGGCGGTACTTGGCGTATCGTATGAACACGCTTGAAATAAGCAGAGTGTTGAAGGAAAACGTTCACACAAAACATCGTTTCCTGGGCGTTTTCTCTTGTGACACTATTCCGAAGCACCCTATCAAAGACACTTGTTTCGTGAGCAACACAGATCCGCAACATTTACCAGGTCAGCATTGGGTGGCGTTTTACGTGTCGAGCACGGGTGAAGTGTACTACTTTGATTCCTTCGGCTTACCGCCGCTGAGTGCGGAGTTCTTGTCTTTCGTGGAACGCTCTGCTCCGTTCAAGTGGCAAAGAAACCGCATTCAACTACAAGACACTTCTGCTGACACCTGTGGACCTCATTGCGTTCATTTCCTAATTGAAGCATGTCGAACAAGAAACCCCAAGAAGTGCGTCATACGCATGAGCAAAATCCCAAAGCTGAGCGACCGGGCCGTGAGTCAGAAGCTATCGATGATGCTGTTGTGACGGGTTGTTGCGATGGCGGCCGTTTCATGGAGGCAAAGATTCTCTGCCTTGCCGAAATGGTGTTGGATTTATCCAAAGTCGTGCAATGTCTATTGGAGAGAAGTCGTCCGGGGTGTGGTGGTGCGAGTGACGGCGGCGTGAGACTTTGCGGCCTGTTGAGTTGCTGCAAATCGAAGAAGCAAGCTAAAAAAGCATAAACTTGTGTGTTTTTTCTGATTGAAATGAAAATAAAGAATAAAATGAAAAGAAAAGAAATTATCTTGTTGTGTTTTTATTTCTATATATAAGTTACATAACTTTTTTTTGTTTGTTTGTTTACAAACAGTCACGTGTCACGTGGTGTTGTTTACAAACAAGAGAGCCACGTGGTGTTGTTTACAAACAAACCCTAAGTAGGTCACGTTACCCTAGTTACCAGAATGCCGGCTTCTGATTGGCTGAGCCTAAGTAGGTCACGTGACGTAAGTAGGTCACGTTACCATGGTTACCAGAATGCCAGCCTTTGATTGGCTGAGAGCTTCTAAGTAGGTCAGTAGGTCACCCAGAATGCTGGCTTCTGATTGGCTGAGAGCCCTAAGTAGGTCACGTTACCATGGCAACGGGTCACGTGACCAAATGGAGGCCTCTGATTGGCTGCATGTCGATTGAGTAATAAACAGTAGTTAACTATAGTCCCGTTCCGATACATACTATACTACTAATGGGATAAAGGAAGAAGGGGATAAACGGAGAACGGGATAAATGGAGAACGGGATAAAGGGAGAACGGGATAAATGGAGAACGGGATAAAGGGAGGGGGGCGGGGGCTTCTATTGAGATTTGACGACCCGGGAAAATATGTCACCGGGTAACCGGCGCTGATGTAGCTTCCGGTAATAAAAGTGACGTCACTCCATGGCGCGGATTCAGAGAAGACAAACATGGCTTTTGACTTTGTACAACTTTAAGCAACTTATTCATCAGGTTATGGGCTTCAGTTACGATTCCACTGTGCTGGGAAGGATTCTGAAGGTATGGATTAAGTTGTGAGAAGGTTGGAAGGTCGGATGGCCGCTAGAAGACGAGTTATTGCAATTTGAAGATCGGCGAATTTGGACCACGAGGGACGCCATCGGAGGCCGTAGTAGAGTGGCTTCAACGAGCAGGTGGCCTTGTCCACGACCACGTGGATAAATATGGACAATACTCATAAATACTGTGCATATTGGCGTGCATAGTCATGGAGTAGACACTGAGGAAGTTACAAGGTCGGATGGGCGTTGGAAGTACGGCTTTGAGAGTTTAGAAAGTAGGCGTGATTCTAAACAACGGATAGCCGTGGGAGGAGGCAGCAGGCCTGAGCTTGAGGCGGGGGAGCGCCCACCCCGGGAGAGTGGGAGTGAGTGTCTTATCAGCAAGGAGAGAGATGACCAGGGTCGTCAGTCGACGTGGATGGACATAGACAACACAGGAGTACGACGTGAGGTGTGTGTAGCACAAACCGTGACAGTGGCAGGACAGGAGGGGCCAGGAGCCGTGTATGATGTGCTGCGGCCTGTGTAGTGTGTAGTGTTAGTGTACACTAGAACAGTGTGTAGTGTATGTACTCAGGAAAGACTGTTTGTGCTGTGTTTAGGTGAAGACTGTGGTGTTTTATGACGATTTGGGAGAACCAGCAAGTTGGCAGTAGCTGTGACGATGTCTGTAGGGTTGGGGCATGTTATTGATGTCAATACACATGGAGTACGACTGAGTGAAGTGGATGACGTGCCAGTGACACTGGAGATGTTGTGTGCTACAGTAGAACAGTCTGCTGTGTCAAGTCAAGGAGGCTGTAGGAGATATCAGGAGGCTGTAGTAGACGTCAGGAGTATGTAGTAGACGTCAGGAGGCTGTAGTAGACGTCAGGAGGCTGTAGTGGACGTCAGGAGGCTGTAGTGGACGTCAGGAGGCTGTAGTGGACGTCAGGAGGCTGTAGATGACAGTGCTGTAGAGGACATGACAGTGCAGTAGAGAAGTGAGGACTGATGTGAGTGAACTGTGGATACTTGGCTGTGTGTGCATTTTGAGGGGTTGTGTGAGGTAGTTTCTATGGAGGTCACAACTATAAATGGCAGTAAGTATGAGGAAGTTCAGTGAGGGACATGTGTTGATAAGAAATGACTCATTCCTGTGCAGCTTTAGACACATAATGATCTTTTGTGCAACTTTAATGATAATGGACTATTCAACATATTTACAGTGGGAAGTGATGCAAGGTACAGGAGACCAGGTACTGGTGGATGACACAAAGACTTCTAGGATTCTGCAATGACTAGGCAGGAGGAGCTCGGAGATGGATAGTGGTCGTGGAAGGGGTGATATATGAGCTACATGAAGCATTCAGAAGGGCGGTAGGTGGACCGCCATGGGTGAGGACAGTTCGCTACTGTGTACGACTAAACCAAAACCACATGCGGTATAGTGGACCGCAACGATGATGACAGTCGCGGTACTGTGGACATGAAACCAAAACCACTGGTCCGGTTGATGGACCGGATCGAGTTGATAGGACAGTGGTGAGAACTGGGGTATCGAAGACAAAACCATCATTCGGGGTGATGGCCCGTGACATGAGGACAGTGTAGGCCTAGCCTATAGCAGGGGTTCCTGCATGTCTAAAATTCATCTGGTGTGAATGGACCAGAAGGAAGGTAGCATATATATGTGGTAGTTACGCAGATCCATGCGCTCGGTGCAAAGTGTTAGGTGCAGAACCGGAGAAGTTCTTTAGTCTAGGGAGGTGAGGGCTGAAGCCTCACATGGAAATGATGTGCTAGTAACCGCTCTTTCCAAGGTTAGGTATTATGTTTTAATTAAATGATAATAGCCAGTGGTAGCTATTTGGTATGGTTTAATGTGAAAACATATTAAAGACCTAAGTTGATGATTGCCTTTTAATAGCTAAGGTATACGCTATTGAGTATGTTATGTAAGACAACATAATAAATTATTGTTGTATTAATACTAAAACTAATGAGATCTAGTTTATGTAATACATGTATACTAGTTTGTGAGAACTGTGTAAAGACATGTTGTAATATTTGACCACTGAGTCAATTTAAGGACATAACCAGTTAACTGGAGGAAACTAAGAACTGAAGACTAGTTCACTGGAGAATATTTATTCATATAAGACCTTAAAGATTTTGAGAGACAATGAACATTCTAAGTAAAGAGAGACACTGATAAGTCAAGGACTTTAACATCCAGGAGGAGTGTTTATTTTATAGTAATACATTATAGTTATTTTTTGTGTATTCTAAAAGTTTATGTTCATATTGTGTATGTTTCAAACAAAGTATATTTTCACTTGTCGAGGAGGAGTATTGAGATTTGACGACGCGGGAAAATATGTCACCGGGTAACCGGCGCTGATGTAGCTTCCGGTAATAAAAGTGACGTCACTCCATGGCGCGGATTCAGAGAAGACAAACATGGCTTTTGACTTTGTACAACTTTAAGCAACTTATTCATCAGCTTCAACATCAATAAAATGACGAGGGGCATCATTGTCATTGATATTGTCATTTTCTGGTAAAAGAAAATATTCTCCAGAATTCCTTCTAAAGTATTAACTTTTATAGGGCAGAATTTCTGCGCGGACACGATGCTGTCATCCAAATTTCAATCAAAACAGTAGAAAATGAGTTAGGGGCCTATAGCCGTTTTTGTGATACGGCCGTGAGCGAGATTTCAAACCAGAAGTCGCCATTTTGAATTCAGATCGAGGCTGTTGTCATGGTGATGTTGATACTTCCGATTCTCGGCGATTTAACAACAAAACTCGCCAAAACAACAACAAAGAAAAGTTGAATTGCTGATTTTTTTTTTTGGTAATTTTTTTTTCTCTCCAAAATTCCTTCTAAAGTAACTTTTCTAGGGCAGAATTTTTGCGCGGACACGATGCTGTCATCCAAATTTCAATCATAACAGTAGAAAATGAGTTATAGCCGATTTTGTGATATGGCCGTGAGCGAGATGCAGCTCGACCGTTAGACGCCTGAGACGTTACCTCAGGTACACAAGCCACAGTCTACCTCAGGTACACAGGGTATAATCAGCCAATCAGAATCGACCTGCTGCTGCAGCAGATGCATGCATTAGTGGTTGGGTTTGGTTGGCTGCTGTGTACCTGGGGTAGAGTAGGCTTCTGTACCCCAGGTACACAGTGGCTAGCCTTCTGTACCCCAGGTACACATCCTTCTGTACCCTAGGTACACAGCATGTCATACTAGAGCATTCCTTGCAATTAAAGTTTAGAAGAGAAACACATGTGTAGTAGCCCTAGGAGTGTGGATGTGTACCTGGGGTACAGTAGGGATGTGTACCTCAGGTACACAGTGGTCACCTTGTGTACCTCAGGTACACATAGGATTATCACTGTGTACCTGCGGTACAGTAGGACACTGTGTACCTGAGGTACAGTACAACCACTGTCTACCTGAGGTACAGTAGCTAGTATGCTCACTGTGTACCTGAGGTATGGAAGGTGACCACTGTGTACCTGAGGTACAGTAGCTAGGATGCCCACTGTGTACCTGAGGTACAGAATGAAAACTTGAGTTGTGGTTTCTGTAACTTAGTGTAATTACTCAATTAGGCCCACTAGTAGTCTACTGTACCTCAGGTACACAGCAGCGCCAAACAAACCCAACATAGCAGCTGCATCTGCTGCTGCAGCAGCAGGTGACTCCTGATTGGCTGATATTTTATTGTGTACCTTAGGTAGCCTGTGGCTTGTGTACCTGGGGTAACGTCTCAGGCGTCTAACGGTCAAGCTGCGAGCGAGATTTCAAAACCGGAAGTCGCCATTTTGAATTCAGATCGAGGCTGTTGTCATGGTGATGCTGACACTTCCGATTCTCGGCGATTTAACAACAAAACTCGCCAAAACAACAACAAAGAAAGTTGAATTGCTGATTTTTTTTTGGGGTAATTTTTTTTTCTCTCCAAAATTCCTTCTAAAGTAACTTTTCTAGGGCAGAATTTTTGCGCGGACACGATGCTGTCATCCAAATTTCAATCAAAACAGTAGAGAATGAGTTATAGCCGATTTTGTGATACGGCCGTGAGCGAGATTTCAAAACCGGAAGTCGCCATTTTGAATTCAGATCGAGGCTGTTGTCATGGTGATGCTGACACTTCCGATTCTCGGCGATTTAACAACAAAACTCGGCGATTTAACAGCAAATCTCGCCAAAACAACAACAAAGAAAGTTGAATTGCTGATTTTTTTTATCTCAAATCACTGATATTTAATCTCAAATCGCCGATTTTTTTTATCTCGAATCGTCATTGGAGCGATTTTTGGCTTAAATCTTGGCTGCATCAAGTTGGATTACTGGACTCAATGACAGGGATTGCTTAAAAATAAGACTTTTCAGTTTGAGATGATCTGCAGAGTAGGTCAATTATTGATTTACTATGCTTCCTTCAACATTGTCGGGCCGCACTACTTTACTTTACATGCCACAAAAAAATTAAGTGAAATTGTAATTCCTTATTCATGAAAATGATGAGTTTGTGATCTCTTTTATTGGGGTAAAATGAAAAAAAATTGACAAAAATTAAATTTCTTTCTAATATTTTTAATTTAACAAATACAAATATAAAAATCGACATACATGTACATCAAGTGTAGGCCTTTCATATTATGCAGTTGGATTTTTATAAAACATTTATTTTTGACATTTTTGGAACTTTTTCAATTTCGACCCCCCACTACCAGAAGCTTTTGGTCGACATGAAACATTTGAATCTGTTTTGACTTTTTGAGAAAAGGTTGTCGACCATAGCTAATAAAGTTAACCTGCAGTCACACATTGACTCAGCTTTATAATTATTGTGAGCTACAGTTTTAGGTCTTAATAATCATAAGATAACCAACACTGACAACGAATTACCCTTTGATGTGATCTTTATTTATAGAAAATATACCACATTGAGAAGTAATTTGTGCTTACCATAACATGAATATCTATAACTGTAACAGAATAGTAAACCTAGTAAAAAGATTGAACATGTGATTAATATTACAAATGACTCAGGGTGAGGGTGATAAAGTGAAAATTGGTTGACTGAAAGACAGAATCTATAGATATTATCTCAGGAACACTGAATTATTTGTCAATTCTGACCACAGAAACATATTCCCGAGTCAAAACTACCCTCAAATCATGTGTCACACTAGTATGTTATCACATTTCAGTCAAGCAGGTGGGTGTGGGCGACCAGGTTGGTGTGGGCAA
This sequence comes from Harmothoe impar, assembly GCA_947462335.1. Classification (NCBI taxonomy): domain Eukaryota; kingdom Metazoa; phylum Annelida; class Polychaeta; order Phyllodocida; family Polynoidae; genus Harmothoe; species Harmothoe impar. The sequence goes on from OX381707.1 coordinate 71,243,851, forward strand.
GCAGGTGGGTGTCGGATGCAGGTGGGTGTGGGGCCATCTGCCGGCTGCCTGCTTTCTCGACTTTACTTCTTTGCCAAAAAGCGAGTCGATCAGAGTGTAAACGGCAATGATATCTGTTTCAGTTTTGTCGTTTACACATTGATTCCGCCGTCAGTCGCGGTATTGTACACACACACCCTTGGTGGGAGGAGGAGGGGGACCCTGTGTCAAAAATCACCGGTCTGTACCATACCCCTCAACCAGCCATATCAACCCCAGCCTCCCCTGCTCACACCCCTGTACCTAGATTGTAGCTGTTCACACATTAATGTAATTCAAGGTATTCAAAGATAATGCAGGACCAACACATAGAAAAGGTCTTACAAAAAGTGTCTCACCTAGTATTACAAGATACCTGCCATTGACTTAGCACTGGAGTTGTGTGGACCGTAATGTAGACAAAAATCGATTCTAGTACTTAAGAGTTTAATTTCTCTAAACACTTTTTTTGTTTTTTTTGGTCACGTTTTTTATTTTCAATATTTCAAATGGTTAGAGGTGAATATTGATATAAGTGACTGATGTTCCATAAACCTGAGTGTCTAATCTGTCCATCTGTCAAGTTTTTACATTTTTTGAACCATGAACTCATGTCAAATTTCACCCTCAAAAATGAAGTTTCATTATCTTGATGCAACCCCTCATGAGGCGTTGCATAAGACTCTGGGTGGTGTACCACCCTGAGTCAAAAACATGCAATCACAATTGAGTCTATTTTCATTCCTTTGGTCTAATAATATATGATGGCAAAAAAGGAATGTACTCTATAATCGTTACAACATATTACATATGGTATTTTACTTTCCCATGGGGAAATGTAGAATGGACTAGCATGGGAGGTGTTTCTATGCTGCTCTACTGACAAACATGAGATATAATGTCCCCTGTCCGTAACATCATCTCATAAAATTGTAATAAGTTATGTCAACCATGATAGCATTTGTTGTAAACTAAAAACAGGAGACGATTTGAGATGATGATAACATCAAACTGTCCTGTTAAGTTTTACACAGTAGAAAAGAAACAGCTTAAACAACTATTCATTTCAACAATAGACAATCTGACACATCGTTAACTTGTATAGTATAATGGTAACAACAGTGCAGTAATGTACGGTCAGCACAGCTTGTTTCTGTTCTATGCTGCATGGTGCAAATCACATTTGTATTGTCATCTTTACAATAACCTCAGTAAATATCAATATGGTGGACAGAAAGGCAATGAACTTCTTGAAGTCAGTGCTTTTGTCTTGCATTAATATGCTTATGATAATTATTCTCATAGAAGCATGAAGTATTTGAACACACATATAATACCTAAAAGAGTCTTGGTAATTGTCTTTGCATTTATCATTTTGGGATTTAGTAGAATGAAGATAAAATAAGATTTTTGAGATAAGACAGAATGTGCTGGTGTCCCTTGTCTTCATTCATTATCCGTAGTTTCATAACTCCAGTTTCCATGACAACACCAAGCAGCGGACCCCAAAGCGGGGAATTATAACTGACCGCAACCAGAAATCCCACACCGGTTCCCACCAAGGCCCCCACAACACCACAGACATACCATGTCAGGACAAGGCGGACAATCCCTACTAAAACACTACTTGTGATTCTCAGATATTTCCTCAACCATGGCAGGTATAGACTACCAAAAATGAGTCCGATACCTGTTCCCAAAATCCCTCCCCCGACAATGCAGCCCCCCACGCCATAGCTTCGCTGGAGCGACTGTAGTAGCACTGAGGATATCATATTCCCCAGTAATAACCCCCTTAAAGTGATAAAAGTATTATATTTTGTTAGTAAAATTCTCATCTTGTTTCTGCAGAGCAAAGTAAGAAACACATTTGATAAAAATACTCCCACAATGGCTCCTGCACCGGCCAGAACTGTAAGCAGGATTATGTCAATTATTCTTGACCTGAACAGGTTTGACATTAAAAACAGAATGGTGCTAATGCGTCCGACCATTCCAAGAGTAACATCTCGGGGACTCATCTGCGGCTCGTTCCTCATAGATAACAAGGCTGACAGACAGAAGATGATACATACAAACACAGCGCCCGGAGAAGCACAAAACATGTCGGGATCTGTCTCCTTGTAATAATTCGTAAACACCTCCGCTCCAACTATTACCCCGGTCCACTCTGCCTGTCTCCGGCTCTCATGGCCTCCTACATGTACTGCTGTGTTGAGTCCAAACACTAAGAGGAGAACCCCAGCAAGGATGACACAACCTCTCAACACCTCCACGACAACTGTCAGCAAGGAGGACAAACAGCGTGTCGACATCTCCTGCACAACTTTCAGACCCATCATCAGCGGTGACTGCCAATTGAAACTGGCTATGAGCACTCCAAGACAGAATGTGGTGCATAGGATTGTTAATGCAGGTACGGCATCTGCTCGCTGGGTATCCACTGCAGTTGTTCTGGCAGCCGCCCCATCACCAGCCTCCTCAGGTAGACAGTCGTGAAGTGCATTAGCCCTGAAGTAGGTAGGGAATAGAAATCAGGTCACTGGCAATGCATTTTAATTACATTTTATAGTACAACCACCTATTAAAAGTTTCTTTTAACAGATATATAGACATGGGGCACACTCGAGTATTATAAACCCAACCCGCGTATAATCTGCAGCCCTAACTTTGACAAATGCTATAAGCTGTACAGGGGGTCTGAAAACCGCTAATTTAGTACTGTATTATACTATACAGCATCCAGGCAAAAACCCTTGTATATGCCATACCCTTTACATGTATAGGTAATTTTGGTACCAAATTAAAGCACAATCTCTATAAATCTTAACTGGTGGCTCCCCCATTTTGCTGAGTGATTTTTCCATAAACCCACCTGAAGTCTTTTGGTAGTTCTTTCATCCCTTGTCTCAGATTTATATTCATGTTACAGTAAGGACACCTGAACATCCTGACACCATCAATGTTGAACTGGAATATAGAACATTACATGATATTTCTTGGTGATATAACCACTAACATGAATTGAATACAGAGAAGTTCACAACTCTTGTCTTGTGAGATACTTTAATTTCACCAAGCAGGGCACTTGGTGCTGTGTAAAATTGATTTAATCCTAGAGAGTATAGGCCTAGATATGAATCGGGAATATAGATCTATAATGATGTACCGGAAGTTTTCTTCCCCGATAAAATTTGTCAGACCGGTAATCTTTCAAGTCTATAGATGGTGTCAAATGGGATTTCAGACAAAACTTTTACATCCATTCACAATCCATGTACACACCTGTTTACAGACATGCTCCAAACAGGAGAGGCAGAAGGAATGGTGACAAGGAAGAACCCGCGGATCATTCAACTCTTCCAGACAGATCGAACACTGCAGAACCTCCCTTAACCGCTTCATAGCTACAGTTCGGGGAGTTTGCCGCGGCTGTGGCTTCTTTGGAGCCTGTGGTGGAGTTGTGCTATTGGGGGTATCATCTGTATTGTCTACATTTGTGTCCGTGGTGGTTGCGGTTGGATCAGCTGGCGCCCTCTCAGATTGACCTAGCTCCGGCTCAGGAGCCCTACCCGTGGCCTCATTAAGCAAATCTGTGGCACGCCTGATAAACCTACGCACGCCTGATACTCCGGCTGCCAGTAAACTATAGTCAACCGTGGAACACAGCATCCTGAACAGCGATCTCAGAACTTCCAGGCCTCGCTTTGATTTATAATTCATAAATCCTGCCTGCCCTGAAATGAAACAGTCTAAAAGTTATTTCTCAGTGGATGAAGGTGTGAATACTATGCTTGGTACAGGAACCGCTTCCAAGGCTCTTCTAAAGTGTCAAACTATGAAAACTTAACCCAGTTATTGGGTATGGTTCACATGGTGGGAGAGGGGGCCACACAGCCATAGGCAAGGATATCAAGATACCCGCCTACAAAATCGTGTTTATTACGATTTTCGGACCCTTAACGTTACAACAATTACAATCTGATGTATGTTATGACCATAAATGGTGATGCCTTTTGCTTCTGGATAAACACGTTTGTATTCAAACACATTAGGCCTAATTGATGAGATAGTCGGGGTTATTTGCGTTGAAGTGTAACAAAATGATTGGTGTGGACCACTAAATTCGACACGGCGACATGGCCGTTTTTGGGCCTAGTGACATGTGACATGAGGAAAAACAGAGATAGTGACATGGGACATGGCCATTTCTTAAAATCGACAGGGTGACATGGCCATTTCTTAAAATCGACAGGGCGACATGGACATTTCTTAAAATCGACATGGGAAATCAGGACCCCCCATCCAGACCCCCAAAATGATTGGTGAGGTTTTATGCCTGATTTGGGTACCGTTCAAAGCCCGTTCACAACTTTTTAAATTGTCTTAATTAGCCTTTATTGCAGCAGTCAGCACCCAATTAGGGCACTCACCCGCTAAAAGGGGTGTGATTTTTGCCCATTTTAAGGGCCCTAGATGGGGGGTACCGGTAGCTGTGTCACTTGTCGATTTTAAGAAATGCACTAGCTTCATGTCGATTTTACCTGTCTGGGGCCCTATTTTACTATTTTTAGGGGGTATCCCGTTTAAAGTAGATCGTAGAGGCTCGAACTGTCTGAACGGAGGGAAGAGGTGGGTGTCTCGACCTAGTTAAAAGTGGTCCAATTTATGCCCATTTAGGGTATCCCGCCAAAAGGGGTCTATTTTTCGTCAATTTAGGGTAGTGTTCAAATAAAAGGGGCATCATTTCTTCCCATTTCAATATGAGGTTATCTGGCCAAAAGGGGGGTGTATTGGTGGATTTTTGCCCCGCTATTAAAAAGGGGTCCCATTTCAGGGTGATGTACGCCCGGGGGGGGGCACTTGAATTCTTTTTGACACGGGTGTGCGGCTGGACCTTCGACACCCCTTACCCTTGTTATGAGGATTTTTACCTCAAAATGTTACCCTTGTTATGGCATTTTTAGCCAAAAGCTCCTAGGTTTGGGGAAAAATGGAATAAAATAGACCATGTTTAGTAAAATCTCCTCGAGAAATTCACTCTGGTACAAATCTTTCTGTAAGAAAATGTGATGTTTCAGTGAAAAAATGGGAAATTTTGGTAAAATCTCAGACATTTTCTTCAAAAGTAGACCCTTGTCATGGCGATTTTAATGAAACTGCACCCTTGTCATTGCAAATTATCTTGAAAAGTGGACCCTTGACCTTGTCATGGGGAATTTTGTAGAAAAAGTACCCTTGCCAGCCGCACACATGTGTATTCAAAATATACTAAGTGACCCCCCGGGGATGTATGCACATGGTAGGCCTAGCCATAAATATGAGAGTGAGTCAGTCACTCAGTGGCCCCCCTGGGGCCTGGGTAGCCCATAGAAGTGGTCCATCTCGATATCTGGCTGGAGCCAATAGCCAGAGCAGTGGACTGTACGATGGTCTATAGGCATCTAGCTGGATGCATTATCAACCAATGAGATAATTTACTGGCCTTCACTGCGGAATTCTTAGGGGGCATTATGTAACAGCCTGTACCCATTGTGATTGCTGTATCAGTGCTTATCTCGCTGGTTACCAGATCAAGCAATGGTGCCCCCTACTAAGGAACCTGCAACCTCGGTATAGCCCCCTGGCCCGGGTCCCTTAGCTCAGGGAACCTGAACTCTATATCTCCGTTCCCCTCCGCAATTGCGGAGGGGAACGGAGATATAGAGTTCAGGTTCCCTGAGCTAGGGTCCCTAGGCCTAGCCACTTTCGTACCCCTACTAAGCCTCCCGATCCTCTCACGTCAGTCAAATTCCTCCGAATACAGACGATACTCAGTCTACTGGGTCCCAGGCTGGGACTGGGAGTCAGCACCAAATTCCAACCAACCGTTAAATGTCCCGCACGCATTAATCATGATTTGTCAATCAATACCTTTTGAATAAATACTACCTACTATTTTAGTTCCTCCTTCCTGACATGATTTTGTATCGTTTCCCTTCTTATTTTTTTTTATAAACAGCGATTTACCAAAACGTTTTTGTACTTACGGTTTTCTTACAAAAAAGTCTTGGGTGGAACCGGAAGTTGTTTTGACGTCACAAAATGCCCGTTGTCATGGTGACAAGTTACCACGTGACCGTCACTCTCACCAAGGTGACGACTGCGTGACGACTTGTCATAACTACCCGGCATGGCTACCATTGGTGTTATGATGAGCTTGAGGAACCACCGTAAGTAGGCATAATGTCTTATCTCGTTCTGTCTTGTCTTGTCTTGTGAATTATCTTCCTTGTTACAGATGGAGCGGGCAAAGTCGCAAACCATGGCAGGGTCTACAGGCCCATATCCAGAGTTTCCTGTTGGGGGGGGGGGGGGGGGGGGGGGGACCTCGACCAGGAAAGTGGACCAATTTTGAGAATCTGCAAGCGAAGCGCAGCGAAGTCGCAAGCGAAGGGGTTTTGAAATCAAAAAGGCAAATGGTGCATTCTGGTGTATTCTGAGTGCTAAGATTGAACTAATTTGCAGCCATAAATCAGAGGCAAATCAAGGTTTTTCAGTAAGGGGGAGTCTACCTTCATCATATCCATTCTCCTCCTCCTATACCGATTTTCTCTCCCTCAAGGTATTTCTCTTCTCCATGCCTCCCCCCCCATCCTCACCTTCCCATCTCACATCTACAGCCTCCCTCACAAATTCCCCCGGGGGGGGGGGGGGGGCAGTCGCTGTATGATCTATAGTAACTTTAATTATATGGCATGTGTATACACAAAATCCCGGGAAAGGGGTGCCTTTTGGGCCCCACTGGCGGGTCCAGCCGGACCCACCATTAGGGGTCCTTTTTGGGCCATTTTTTGGCAAAAGGGGTATGTTTTTAGGCAAGAATATCCAACCAAAAGTCCAAAAAATCCTGTTAAAAGGGGTATATTTTTCCTGGAATTTGGCCCAAATTCAGGGTGGTATCCCACCAAAAGGGGTTCAATTTTGCCCAGTTTATGTGGGTATCCCACTAAAAGGGTTCCAATTTTGGCCATTTTAAAGTATCCCTTAAAAATTAAGGGGTCGATTTTGGCCAATTCAGGTTGGTGTCCCACTAAAAGGGGGCTGTTTTTTCACATGTTAGGGGGTAATCCCGCCAAAAGGGGGGTGTTTTGGTGGATTTTTGTCCTGGTAAAAGGGGTCCTAATTCTGGGTAATGTATGCACATGGTATCCATAAATACCAGAGTGCCCCCCCCCCCCCCCCCCCCCGGCAAATTCCCTCATGTTTCCTTCCCCTGCCACTGGTTCCATTTACTCTGTTTTCCCATTCCCCTCACTGAAAACACATACGCAGAAAACTATGAAGTCCCCAAGGTCCTCTCATTTAGTCCCCATGCTACATATTGTATGCTAGAGATTGAGCCCCTACAAGCAAAATAATAAACTACTTCTAGACAGGTTTAGGGTTGGCAGTCCAAAATTATTCAACTTGAAGATGCTGTGCCTGGTTTGCAGGGAGCCACACTTTTCCACAGGGTCTGAAGTCCAGGGGACCATGAAATTAAAAGACCCACTGACCCCCTCCCAAAACATTCTGTCCCCGACTCCACCCAGGTCCATCCAGGTCCACCCAGGTCCCCCCCCAAAGGTCCAACCAATTAAGTGTTGCCTTATATGTATGGGTGCCTCCTGAAAATAAATATTGGCCAAATCATTTCTCTGAAAGATTTCCCCCTGCATTTTCTTCAATAGAAACCTTAATAATTGTCCGATTGAAAAACCGTAAAAAGCTCCAGATAGCTAGTGCTCCATGATGTGGACCTTTTCTTGTCTGTAGGCCCGTGGGGGGGGGGGGACGCGTCCCCCCGTCCCCCCCATTGGCTACGGGCCTGGACTCTATCATACGTTTTAAGCCTAGATCTATAATAATAATTTAAATTAGGGAGTGATCATTTTTTAACAACAGGGGGGGTGTTGGGTTTGGGGGGGGGGGAAATTTGGACCCCTTCGGCCCTTGACCGGGGGGAGGGGCAAAAAAATTTGGACCCCTCTTGGGGGGGGGGTCAAAATAATGTATTGAGCCCGTGCGTTACTATGCTTCAAAGGGCCCGCGGGCGAGCCGATTTTTCGGCTGTAAGGGGGGGGGAAATTTTGACCCCTCGACCGGGGGGGGGGGGGGTTTAAAAAATTCTGCACGCTACGCGCGGAAACCCACCACCCCCCCTGTTGTTAAAAAATGATCACTCCCTTAGGTCGTAAGAAACTCTAGGCAGTGCTGTCACCATAGCTCATTAGGCCCTAGCTGGTTGATGTCCGTCATGAATGATGTCAGCTTTCCAAAAGTGAAAGAATTTTTCAGATAGAGTACTGGCTGGTATTTTCGGCCGGGGGGTATTTTCGGCCACTCTGGCTTTATTTTTGTTCTACCCAATTGCATTTTTGGAATATACATTATGTAATTATTTTAGAAAACAGCTGAAATAATGTTTTTATTTCCTGAACATGAAAGGGAACCCAGGTTATCCAAATTAAGTATAAATGTCCTCATTTATAGAGAGACCACTAAATTTGTTGGCCATGACCTTGTACCCTTAACATGTCTGTTAATATATCAATATAGAGTCACCAGTTGCCTAGGCATAATGATATTGTGAAATTCCACTAAAATTCACTTTGTGCGAAGTATATTTTAGCTCTATTCTATATTTCAGGTGAAATCTTTTTTTTTTTTCTATAATCCATTCCTAGTTTAGGGGGATGGCCGGAAATAGGTGCCATAATTCAGGTTTGGGGGGTATTTTCGGCCACCAAACAGTATTTATGGTGTAAAAGGCACCAATAACACTGTTTTAAACTGGTAACAGCTTTTCTCAGCTGGTAAACACATTTGACATGCACAATTAACCTTATAATTATCTATGGAGCAGTTTGTATAGAATATATAATGTTTCCTGTTTGGTATTCGTTTTGAATAGATTTTGAGACCTAGATCTACATTTCCAGGTGGGCTAACACATACCTACCACCAACATCCATATGTAAGACATAACCTAAATGTCTGAGTTGAAGCCTATTCACACTTTTTTTCCCATAAGTGAGGTCAGAATAAAAATCCTATTATGGGAGACAAAATAAATAAGTGTACCTATTATGCATTAGACTACACTTTTAATTGACACAAAAATATCATCCACCCGGCCGAAAATACCCTCCCTTGGCCGAAAATAGCCCCCCAAACCTAAAAAAACAATAATTGCTTGTCATAATGCCACAAAATCAATATTTTGGTGCCACCTGTGCAAATATGTTAGTAACACCCTAACTCACTTCACCAATCATTGAGATTGCTTTAAATAAATATTTCCATGTGTGGTGCCAGATTAAAGCTTAAGTGTCCGAAAATACCCCCCACTACTCTATTCCTATTTAAAGCTGAACTGGGTCCATTTAAGTGTTACACGTATTTTTTTCACTGAATTTAATCCGAATTTTCAATAGCGTTATTAAAGAAGCTCCGCAATTTGTAGGCCTATCAATTTACAGTGCTAGGCCTAAAAAAAAGTTTTACACTGGGCTGTTCATCACATGTGACCCAGGGCATGTCATGCAGAGGTTATAGCTTTATAAAAAAAATTGTTGTCATTTATAGTCTAAATCTTACAAACACTACAATATTAAAGGCCATGAGAATGAAAGTGAGAGTTTACCGTCCACCGCCCACATGAGGCGGCAGGTACTTGAAAGGGCCGCATGAAAAGTTCATTATTAATGTAAAATTTCATTATTGCCTAAATATCAAATTTGGAACACCAAATAGAAAATATATACAACCCAAAATTCAATATTTCTGACCTTTTTTTCAATAATGAAAAAAGACCGCATCACTTTTCAGAATCTACCTTGGACGGTAAACTCATACTTTCATTCTGATGGCCTAAGGATGAAATGGAGGATGTTTTAACATAAATTGATTGGGAGAGTTTCTATTCTCTGGGTTCTTTCGATGAAAAATGCTCCTTTAGATTGAAAATACTGTGAGTGAATATCCAAACGCCTGAGAGTCCCAACACCCAAGAGTCCCGACGCCCGAGAGTTCCAACTCATGTCCCAACCCCCAACCCTGCAATGCTGAGGCCTTTTGTCCACGACATCATCACGCATGTGCAACTTGTATTTTCCGACCGTTACCAGGTACCAAAGATAGATGGCATCAATATGTCCCAATATGTGTAGAATATTCCTACTGAAAGAAATTGAAGCATAGGTCTAGATTAGCCTGGAAATAATATTGTCCGGAAAGTACAGGATACTCCCATATGTACAGTATGGGTAGGTCCCATGTCTCTCTACACAGTGCTTGCCCTGGGGACACACAGGGCTGATTGGGGTGAACACTCTAATATGAATATGTGTGTAGCTTTTTAAATCATTCTGATACTTAAAAATCCATGAAATGTAGAGAAAACGAGGCGAGGGACCCCTCTATGTAATAGACATGGGTCTAACCTATTTGATCATGATTTTCTCAATATTTTATATATTCATAAGTATCAGAATGATTTGGAAAGCTACACACATATTCATATGGACATTATAAACATAAATATGTTCTGTAAGAAACGGTAAAATTTATCACCAAATTAGGTCCTAACCCATCTTTAAAATCAACAGGGTTGCCCTAATCTATAAAATGATAACAAAGAATAACATAATGAATGGGCATACCAGGAGCCTTGCACCCTTGAATGTAATTTTAGTTTAAGAATATGCAAGGTATGTTAATGTCAAGGCACCTGGTATATTTCATTTCTTATTTCATTATTCTTGTTTTTTTTCTATCTGCCACATACTTTCTGCTGGAGGGGCTATTCCATGTGGAGGGCAGCAATGAAAACGGGCAAGAAACAGCAGGGGCTGATGCAGAGTGCCCTGTAGGCTGGCCAGACGTCCTACCCAAGTACCGGCAAAGAGCTACAGGCCGGCCAGGCCCCTCCCTAGGCATCTGCTGGCAGGCCAGGCATCCGTACCAGGCAGAGGTCACCAACTACAAGCGGCTGGCTAGCTTGACGCCTGCTTCAGGCATCAACTCTAAGCTGCAGCTACAGGCACAAACTAGAAGCTAGAGGCCAGCCAGGCCCTCGCCTCAGGCACCAAATATAAACTGCAGGCCGGCTAGGCTCTCATACAAGGCACCAGGGACCAAGCTATCCCCAGGCACCAATAACAAGCTGCAGCCTTGCCAGGCACCCCCCAAGGCACCAACTCCAAGCTGCAGCCCGGCCAGGCTCTCAGCCAAGGCATCTCTAGCCCTTCCAGGAACCCGCTCCAACCCAGTGAAGCCATCTGCAGCGCCTCTAGGCACCCACCCAAGTGATGAACTACAACCTGCAGGCTGGCCAGGCGCCGGCCCCAGACATCCACTCTGAGCTTTAGGCCAGCCAGGTGCCAAGCCTAGGCACCAATTACCAGCTGCATGCCTTCAAGGCCCCCACCTCAGGCACCTGCAGCCCTTCCAGACAATGGCCCTAAGCACCAACTGCTAGCTGCAGGCTGGCATGGCCTCCAGCCCCAGGCACCAACTGAAAGCTGCAGGCCTACCAAGGGCTCATCTGAGGTTTCTACAGCCCTTGCAGGTACTGGCCCCAGGCACCAACTCCAAGCTGCAGGCCAGCCGGGCCCCCAGCTCTAGGCACCAACTCCAAGCACCAGGCTGGCATCTGCAGCCCTAGGCACTATTTCCAAGCTGCAGGCTGGCCAGGCGCTAACTACAATCTTCACGCCTGCCAAGCCCCACCCAAGGTATCTGCAGCCCTTGTAGTCACCGGCCTCAGTCACCAACTCCAAGCTGGTCAGGTGCCTAGCCAAGGCACCATCTAAAAGCCCCAACCCTACCAGGCAGCCAGTCCAGGCACCATCTGCAAGCTGCAAAGCTGCAAGGCCCCCACCCAGGCATATGCACCCCTTCCATGCACTGGCCCCAGGCACCAACTCAAAGCTGCATGCTGTCCAGGTGCGCAGGCAGACCAGGTGCCAAGTAAAGTCATCTGCAGCCTATCCAGGCGCTCCTCCCAGGCACCAACTTCAAGCTGCAGGCCAGCCAGGCACCCATCCAAGGCATCTGCAACCCTTCCAGGCACTGGCCCCAGGCACCACCTGCGAGGAGCAGACTAGCCAGGCCCCTAGCCCTTGGCATCCCTGCAGGCTACAGGCCCTTGGCATCGCTGCAGGCTGAAGGCAGGGCTCTACAAATCGTTCGACATATGTGCGTCCACTGGACACAAACACAAAAATATGTTGTGTCCAGTGGATAAAATCTGTGCCCAACCGAGCCATACAAATTTCGGAGATATTTTCTTTTTAATTAGGATGATATATTATAGAATCTTATATTGAGATATTGAACTTCATATTATTTAGAATCCTTATCTTCTGCAAGCTTCCCAATATTGTATATCACACAATTATTTGCCTGGTGGCTTTGCTCATGGAAATATAGTCCAAAATTTGCTCAGTTTCACATGTGTCCACTGGGCACAACTGTCAAATATTTTTGTGTCCAGTGGAATTTTTCTGTGTCACGGGCACTGGGCACAGCGATTTGTCGAGCCCTGTGAAGGCCTACCAAGGGCCCATCCAAGGTTTCTACGGCCCTTGCAGGCACTGGCCCCAGGCACCAACTCCAAGCTGCAGGCTGGCCGGGCCCCCATTCAAGTCATCTGCAGCCCTTCCAGGCACAGGTCCAAGGCACAAACTGCAAGCTGCAGGCTGGCCAGGCCCCCATCCAACACATCAACTACAAGCTGCAGCCCTACCAAGGGCCCACCCAAGGCCCCAGGCACCAACTCCAAGCTGCAGACCGACCAGGTACCCATCCCAGGCACCAACTGCAGGGCTGCCAGATGCTCATCCAACAAATCCACTCCAAGCTGCAGGCCTACAAGGCGCCCATCCAAGGCATCTGAAGCCCAACTCCAAACTGCAGGCCTGCTAGACCCCCAGCACTAGGCACAAACTCCAAGCTGCAAGCCTACCAAGGGCCATCCAAGGTTTCTATGGCCCTTGCAGGCACTGGCCCCAGGCACCAACTCCAAACTGCAGGCCTGCCAGGCCCCCAGCATCGGGCCTACCCGCAGGCCTACCAGGTGGCCATCCAACACATCCACTGGCCCAGTCACCACCTGCAAGCAGCAGGCCGGCCAGGCGCCTATCCAAGTCATCTACAGTCCTTCCAGGCACTGGCCCCAGGCACCAAACTTCAAGCTGCAGGTCTGCCAGGCGCCCAGCCAAAACATCAAGTACAAGCTGCAGGCCGACCAGGCCCCAATCCAAGGCATCTGCAGCTCTTCCAGGTATGGGCCCAAGGCACCACCTATGACGAGCAGGCCTACAAGGTGCCCATCCAACGCATCTGAAGCTATTGGCCCCAGGCATCAACTCCAAACTGCAGGCCTGCCAGGTCCCCTGCTCTAGGCACCAACTCCAAACTGCAGGCCTGCCAGGCTGCCAGCTCTAGGCACCAACTCCAAGCTGCAGGCCGGCCAGGGGCCTAGCCAAGGCACCATCTAAAAGCTGCAATTCCCAGTCATCTGCAGCCCATCTAGGCACCAACTCCAAGCTGCAAGGCCAACCGTACGCATGTGTACTTGTAGGGAGGGGGGGGGGGGTGATAGATCTTATGAAATATGAACGAGTATTTCTCTTGCAGCCTGATATTGTTCGCAATTATGAATATAATGTAAATGCCCCTATGATCTATTATTCTAAATTTACCTTTGTATATATTAGGTTGATATAATTATTTTTGTAAAAAAATAGTGTATTCATGTATGAACATGTTTACTTTCAACGAAATCTTGATGATTGAAACATTTTGTAACTCATGCCATAATATTACAATTATGGGCACGCATATAAGTGTTAAAATAAATCATAAAAAAAGTAAAACAATATTTATTGGTCATTGAATGTTAACAACTAGGAAACCCCAAATGTTAACGTTTGTTACTGGGACATTCCCATTTACACTGTTAGAAGTAAAGACTGTTCCTGTACAGCAAATATTGCAGGCAACTTTGGTTCCTCTAGAATTTGTTGTAGACCTACAGCAAGTCAGCTTGTGTATATTTACAGCATTATGTACTGTACAGGAACAGCAAAATCTTCTGTTACTCTACAGCAAAATTGATTGTAAATCATAGTCTGAAGGTCCGGGGTTCGCCTCTCAGTGCTGATCATCCCCCTGTGTTAGTGGGGACCTTCATGATGGGGGCATGAAGGAGTAGAATAACTTCATCGGGAGCCTTCCATAATACCAATGGGCATACCGGATTCGAAAATAGCAACAAAACTTGAGGGGTTACTTTGTGGACTACTGTGATTGTCACTAACCAAGCTGTTTTGGCAGCTGCTGCCCATATGCATGGGCTCGGGCCTTCATGCTTGTGGTCTACCTTGTGATCTCTCCTCAGTAGTAGTATAGTTTTAAAACCGTCTCTGCCGAAGGCAGGCCGCAGGCAACTGGACCCATACGGACCGTGCCGGGTCTCCTCAGTGAACCACGTCTGGGATATCAAAGGCTGTGGTTTGTCTGGCCTTGCCTACTATGGCACTAACCCAGGTGGGTAGGACCAGGCAAACAAAGAACACTTGCTATCCTTCGAAAAGAGTAGGGGACGTGCCCCGGTAGCGGTTTTCTCCCTCACCTCATAGATGCGGTCATTCATTTCATAGATTTGATCATCCATAGATGCGGTCACTGCTGTATTGGGCAAGCAGCATATAAATATCTGTCCTACTACTGCGAGGCAGACTACCACTATTTGTGACTGACCCCTTGACTGAAACTTGAGTTAGGTCCCTGAGGTACTTGATGTACATCTAGATGTTAAACAAATCAATCAATCAATCAATCAAATATTTTTAATCATCAATGTGAGAGGTAACGGAATTTAGGTGGCTGTATGTAAAACAAGAAAAGTGGCTTGACCAAGGATTGAAGTCACAACCTGCGGCATTGGAGATGGGCCCTGATCCATTGCGCCACACAGCCGGTGTTACAAATGGTCATATTGAGATATAAGCCACCTCTGCCATGCCTGTATCAAATGAGCTACAGCCTTGTTGCTAAAGATCCCTAATGAGAGGTGGCTAGACCAAGGATCGATCCCATGACCTCCTGTGTACATATTACAGGGAAAAGTGCAGTAGATCTACAAGTCACTACCGTAACCTGCATCTACAGCCACAGAAATGTACATCAAATTTTGCTGTTATATTTTTAACAGCAAATGTACTGTAAGAACAACTACTTTTTACAGTGTAGTCAGCCATTATTGAACTATTGTAATACTATATAGCACATAGAGCACAACAGTGCCACATGATAATCTCCTCAGTCATTAAACTAGGTTATGATTCCCAATTGCTTTCTATGCTACCAGCGTATGCATGATATGGGATTACGAATGCACTAATCCAGATTATGGATCACATTTATCCCCCAGGGACTAAAACTTCTGAGGTGTTGCTTAATAACCCATTGAGGGCTGCATGGTGTCTTGTGGCTTCATTTGTTGCCATGATGCAGCTATGCAGCACCGCGGCTGTATCAGTGTATACGGATATCCGTGGGGTCAGCATGATGCATGAATGCAGCACTGGAAAGTTACTCACGTGGGATGCATTCATGCAAGATGGCGACAATAGGGCATGGTGTATTAAAGCGCTATGCCGTCCTCAGAGGATTAATCTGGCTGAATTCTGCAGTTTAAAGTCAATCTGATTTACTATAATATATGTGAGGGGCGAGAGTGTTAGCATACATGATGTAAACACTACAGGGATACCATATATCTCACACTAACATACATGGATATTCTAATATAGGCACAGACATTATTGGAATTTGGCTATCGCTGGGATGATCACTATCTGGTCTGGATTCTTCAGCAGACTCAACTTTATACTTCTCCTGACATATAACTGTACCATACAATTGCGTAATGATAATAGTTTTGCCTTGAGATACACACAGGGCATAAGACACAGTCCTTAAGAGAACATTGACCATCAGAGATAAAAGCCTTCAAGTCATTCCTGGATTTCTGTTTTCTGCTGTTACAATGAAATCTGATTACTAGTTGAACATTCTAAGGTTTTTTGGAGATTGGTAACTTCCACTTCTAAATTATATTCCAGAAGGTAGAAGGCTAATCTACATTCTGCTTGACAGAGAGGTACACAGCATATATATCTAATAAAGCTTTAGTCCTTTAGCCAAAGGACCAAAAGACACCTAAGTTGGAAAATACCTCTCCTCAACATTTATTGTGCTATATATAACGTGCCTGGTTTAATAGACCTGCAGTCATGTATAAGCACCAAGGTATAATGTTCTACAAATTGAAGAGGGCCCCGGTAAATTATCACAATGGTACGGCAGCAAAGATGGATTCCCCGGGCGGGGTCAGTGTTTTGGTGAGGAGGGTGATTCTGTACCTGCTGTTCTGTGGTCTTGTGTTCTACACCCTGGTGGTCACCATCACCAACTACAACAATGGTATGCTACTCAGGAAGCTCAACCACTATATACCCTGGGACACATCCAGCGTGTCAGACTTTATAGAGAGCAACTTAAATGGCGAGCAGGACTATATAGATAACACAACAGACCCCACACAACCCGCATTCATGGCCCTGAAACCTAGCGGTGCTAAAAGTGGGTATATACCACAGGAGGTGATTCATGGACATCAGTATTTACGACAGCGGACTTATCCTACGACTCTACGACGCAAGAAGTGTAAAAACTGTTTTCCTTTTGTATATAAGCATGTGCTTATGCCAAAGGTGTGTGAGGGTATTGAGAGGGTGGACATGCTTATATTAATCACCACTATCCCTGATACTGAAGTGTCTAGAGCTGCTGTTAGAAACACTTGGGGGAAATTCAGCACCAATACAAAATCGCGGAATGTTACAAAGCATGTGTTTCTTTTCGGCACTGGTTGGGACTCATATGATCAAACTATTATCCTCTCGGAGCATGAGAAATATGGTGATATCCTGCAAACCAATTTCATTGATTCTTATTTCAATTTAACCCTGAAAGTTCTGAGTGGTTATCGGTGGCTGAGTCAGTATTGTAAACAGGCTCGCTTTGTACTTCGCACAGCGGATGACAATTATATCAATATCCCGAACATGATCAAACTAATCGATGAGCTAAAAGGCGACATGAAAGATTCTATGGTAGGTCGTTGTGGGCTTAGAAGCAGTCCCATCCGTAGTGAAACTTCAAAGTGGTACCTATCATTCAATGAATACCCGCTCCGATACTTCCCGCCGTATTGTGTTGGCACAGCTTTCCTAACATCAAAGAAACTCACAAGATCCATCATCAAGACCTCAGTGAATGTGCCTAATTTTGTGTTGGAGGATGTCTACTTTGGCCTTGTTCTGAAGGCCCTGTACAGGAACAGCCTTAACGGTATCCTAGACATTAAAGGGTTCAGCCTGGAGGTAAGCACAAAGGACATGGGCTGTCCGCTTTTGACGAACTGGTACACCGTGCACAACGTGGACACCACCGACATGAAGAGGCTCTGGAAGAACTGCCAGAAGCACCTGGACTAGCTAAAACAATGTCAGAGGCATCTGGACTAGCTAAGACACTGCCAGAGGCACATGGACTAGCTAAAACCCTGTCAGAGGCACCTGGGCTAGCTAAAACCCTGTCAGAGGCACCTGGACTAGCTAAAAACGTGCCAAAGGCACCTGCACTAGTTAAAAAATCTGCGGAAAGCACTTGGATTAGTTCATAGATCTGCCAAAGGCACTTGGATTAGTTAGGAATATTCCAGGTGCCTCTGAATTAGTTAAAACCCTGCTATAGGCACCTGAGTTAGTTCATAATCTACAAAATACACCTGAATTCCTTAAAGAAACGGCCAACAGCACCTGGACTAGTTAGAAACCTATAAAAGGCACCTACACAAGATCCATGTGATACCATAATAGCAGGGCTGAACAGTCAAAGGCTAGGCTTAGCCTAGGGTTTTGTGCTTGGTGTGCCCCCTCTCCCTCCCCGGCTGCATTGAGCAGTGGCAACACACCCGCTAGAGGAGGAGTACTTAACAATTGGCATCAGCTTCTGCGGGGAGCTCAGCATTCGGACAAGTAAAAATTCAAGTATGCTGAGGATCAGCATGTGTGTATATTGTAGTGGTGGCGGTTTTGTTGTTGATAGTTTCATCTTTGTAATTTGTCTCACCTTATACTACATGAGAAATTCCATATCATCGGTACAAAATAATGTGAGCTCCTTATCATACAAGACAGGTTTATATGTTCAAGAAGGAAATATGCCACTCAATACACAGTTCGTCCTTATCTTTCATGACAAGTATCCATATCAAAAAAGCAATTAGTCACATTTGACTGTTCTGTCTTGCATACCAGTAGACACAAAGAACCATTAATATAAAAATACATGTTCTTTGATATGGAGACAAGATATACAAAGGGCTGCTTTTTAGGGTAGTAGCTGTACTTGGTGTAATTAATGTGAACCATGTAGCCTACATTGGGCATTAGGTGCAAATTCTGGTGCTGATCTGCCCACCAGGTGGCACCACAAGAGGACTCTCTATAAAAGGACCTGCCAGTCTTTGACTTACAATCAGTCTATACAAAAACCTGCCGGACACTGGCTATAGCCGGCTCAACGCCTGCTCGTCCATTTGAAAGTCTGTGTCTGCCGGCCCCAATGGCTGGCTATGATCCTTTTCTACATGCCAGTTTTTATGGCTAGTAAATAGGACCATTATTAAGGTTTCTAGAGAGTAAACTAGAAAGCCTGGATATTTTGTAGAAAGTTACCTAAAATTATACAATTGTACTTACCAAAATGATTTGAATATACCAGTAACCTCTATTCATCATCATTTCCTATGTAAATTCTAGCTTTATAATATATTTTTTAATACAATCATTTCCTCTGGGTATCCGGGCCTGCAAGTATTTAGTCGGGCCTGCACAATAACAAATCTGCAGGACCGAATGTTCTGCAAGGCGAAAAACTTTTCGTATAGACTGTCACAACAATGATGGGCAGACATGCATAGATGATTGATGATAGAAGATAGATGATGCATGATTGATGATAAATGTATAACCCTAATTTTGTCAATAAAGAACTACCTTTGTTTAGAACAATACTGCATTCTGTCTTGTGTTCCTAGCATCCTTCTCCCATTACAATAAATACAAGGTAAGGTAATGCAAAATGAAGGAGCACACTGGAGGCACAAGAAGGAAGGAGTCGCTCATCACCACTACAAGAAGATGAAGAAGAAAAGAAACACACATGGGGGAAGGATTTGTCACACAAACGGATGTTGGCTATCACGTGGCAATACTAGGTGCCCTATGAGAGGCAGACAGGGGGGAGCAGAGACAGACAGATAGGGAGGCAGAGACAGGGAGGTAGAGACATGGAGGCAGAGATAGGGAGGCAGGGACAGGCAGACAGGGAGGCAGAGACAGAGATAGGGAGGTAGAGACAGGGAGGTAGAGACAGAGACAGGGACAGGCAGACAGGGACAGGCAGACAGGGAGGGCAGAGACAGGCAGACAGGGAGGGCAGAGACAGAGAGACAGGGACAGGCAGACAGGGAGGCAGAGACAGGGGGGCAGAGACAGGGAGGTAGAGATAGGGAGGCAGGGACAGACAGACAGGGAGGTAGAGAGAGGGAGGCAGAGACAGGCAGACAGGGAGGTAGAGACAGGGAGGCAGGGAGAGGCAGATAGGGAGGCAGAGACAGAGAGACAGGGACAGGGAGGCAGGGACAGGCAGACAGAGAACGGGAGGTAGAGACAGGGACAGGCAGACAGGGAGGTAGAGACAGGGACAGGGAGACAGATACAGGGAGGCAGGGACTTGCAGACAGGGAGGGCAGAGACAGACAGATATGGAGGCAGAGACAGAGAGACAGGGACAGGCAGACAGCGAGGTAGAGACAGGGAGGTAGAAACAGGGAGACAGGGACAGTCAGACAGGGGGGCAGAGACAGGCAGACCACACCTGTCCCATAGCTACCTGCCCCTCCAGGGCGCGGCCAAGGGGGGCAACACTGTCTCCTGGCGGCCCTACAGTGCCACAGAGACCGTCACACCTGTCTACCTGTCCCCCAGTAAAGCTCCAGTATATCCCATGACAACTTTCCCACCCGGTTTGCAGTGGTATAAAGCTCCTGGGGTGTATTGCAGAACAGAATATCCAATGATTTCCCTTTAGCGACAAGGGATTGACGAGAATGTTTTTAGGGATATTTTAAACTGTAGTGCCAAAGGAATTTTTATAAGAATTGTCATCAAAACGTAGTCCTCTGAAAATATGATTTCTAATCTTCATCAGATTGATATGTCGACTGGCTTAAATAATGATTTGTTAATGAAAATATATTTTAAGCTATATTCATCACTGGGTATGGTTCATGCACTGATATCTCGATGTTTTCTTTAATATTTCAGTATAGGTTGACATTTGAAATCTTTGAATGTGACGTGGCATTGTTCTCTGATCATTAGAAATACCCTTTAACTACATCAAAACGAAGATCTCTGAAACGAATTCTCTATGCTTGTTATTTTGGTGCACCTTTTATACTAACAAATTCGTTTCCTGTTTCCATGGCAACTTCCCCACCCAGGTTGCGGTGGTATAAAGCTCCAGTATATTCAATGACAACTTCTCCAACCAGGTTGCGGTGGTTTAATGCTCCAGTAAATCCCATGACAACTTCAAGACCTAAATTGTCATGGGATATACTGAGTTTGGATGCGGTTGTGATGAGAAATAAGTAACAGGTATATCTCGTAAACCTCTATTTTCGTGCAGTGACAAGCAGGTCCGTATGACTGATCAGGCAAATTAAACACAGTCCATTAGGCCAAATTTAAAAAAAGGTATGTTTCAGGTTACCCGACCCTACCTAGCAAAACAGGGGCCGACCCTAGAAATTTTTATCCAATTTTGAAAAAATATTTTATGTTTTTAGTTCTTTTTAGGCCAATCTCAGGGTCAATTTGATAGTCTACGAGTCAACGCCGTAGTCAGCAAGAAACTTTTATCCAATTTTGAAAAAATATTCATGTTTGAAGTAATTTTGGGCCTATTTTAGGGTCAATTTGATAGTCTACGAGTCAGCACTGTTGTCGGCGAGTCGGCGCTGAAATTAGGGAGTCAATTTTTGGGTACTTTTCAGTCCAAAGTAAAAAATTAAAACAAATCCGACCTACCCTACCTAGATTTTCAGACTATGTAACCTGAAACACACTTTTCTTTTTGGCCTTGCAATCGTTACTGGGGACCTTTAGCAAACCCAACGTACGTCCACGTTTTATGAGCTTTTACGTGGTTACTAAAGGTCCCTAATAGTGCCATGAAGACGTTTCCATGTTCCTTTTATAATAAGACCAGCGCCTTCGGCGCTGGCTGAGTATGCCATCAGGCTTCCAAAGATACTTTTCAGGGAATATGCCTTTTGGCTGCATGGTTAGTAATTTATCTGTAAATAAATGTCATAGTGTGTGGCCTACACATATCTGCGCTCTAGGGAGGGGCATAAGAAATGTTCATGCCTTCATGCAACATTTCACCACCCCAATTCTGCAAATGATGAATTAAGGGAGTGATCATTTTTTAACAACAGGGGGTGGTGGTTTTCCGCGCGGAGCGCGCTTAAAATGTCCATCCTGATGGGGGTGGAGGTAAAATATAGACCTCTCTGGCTAAAGGTCGGAGGTGGGGGAGGGGGAGTGGGGAGGAACCAAAGAGGGGTGGAAATATTTTTTGCCCCCCCCCCCTGCATCCAAATCCACCAACCTCCCTGTTGATAGATAATTACCACTCCCCTGTGGAATTTAGGTATCAGCACTGGAAAAGAGAAAAGTGTTAAAGGGGGAGGGGCTATATTGTATTTGGCCCCCCCCCCCCCTATCCTCAATGGACCTTAAGGTTAATACCCCCCCCTTGTTATGAGTTTTTAAGTAGCTATACTTCCCCCCCCCCCCCCCATTATCAGAAAATTAGTTTTCCCTAAGTAGCTA
This sequence comes from Harmothoe impar, assembly GCA_947462335.1. Lineage (NCBI taxonomy): Eukaryota > Metazoa > Annelida > Polychaeta > Phyllodocida > Polynoidae > Harmothoe > Harmothoe impar. Next base: position 71,265,939 of record OX381707.1, read on the forward strand.
TATCGGGTGTAGGCCTAGAAAGATCGGAGGTACCAGTCCCCTGTGGAATTTAGGTATCAGCACTGGAAAAGAGAAAAGTGTTAAAGGGGGGGGGGGGCTATATTGTATTTGGTCCCCCCCACCCCTCAATGGACCTTAAGGTTAATATCCCCCCCCCCTTGTTATGATTTTTTATGTAGCTATACTTCCCCCCCCCCCCCATTATCAGAAAATTAGTTTTCCCTAAGTAGCTATATCGGGTGTAGGCCTAGAAAGATAGCCAGGGGCGGATTTAGGGAGGGGGGTGGACCCAGCGTGCACCCCCCTCCCTATTTTTCTGTACATTTTAATGTGACAATTTCCAATACCCCCAGTAGGCCTACATTGCCTATTGCACGCCCACCCCCTTTTCCAAAATCCTGGATCCGCCCCTGATAGCTAGGCCTATAGCGGGGCCTATAGGCCTAAGCCTACATATTCAACTCCCTCCCCAACAAATTGCATAGGTCTATTATAGGCTATATATATATATATATATATATATATATATATATATATATATATATATATATATATAGGCCTACGTGGGGGAGTAGGCCTAGGTGGTGGGGGCCACTTTCGAAGCCTTATTAAGCCTCCCAATCCTCTCTCGTCAGTATAGGCCTATATAGACTAACCCCCCCCCCCCCAACACACACCCACACACCCACAAAAAACGTGGCTCTCTACGTGCAGGGAGCAGGGACGCGCAGCGGCGGGCGCGGCAGCGTCGTAGTTCTAAGGACCACAGTGGCCGCAGTAATCTGTCTGCTGCGGCGCAATGGGTTGTGGGATTGCCTCACCGCTCCGCGAAGCTGAGGCTATGTTGCTCTTCATGAATGTCAAATAAAAGAATAATGTGTATTAAACACACATTGAGTAATATATACATCGAATGTAGAGTATAGGGAAGTGTTGGAATCGGGATGGATGGGAAGAAAGAGGAGAAAAGAATTGGGTTAGAGAGTAGGCGCATTGCATAACTGGGAGTGGTCCCGATTTACCTTTAGTATTGTAACTACTATATACGCTATATCACGATCACTAGACCACCAAGATGGAGATTTGCTGATGCACAACTACTATTGCTCGCAAAATATTGTTACTATTACTCACGCAACCAAACCATTTCTTCTGGTGCATCACCCTGGCTGATAGGATCTCATAGATGGATGGTAGATATAAATATCTTATGATGTTGCCATTGAGAAAAGCCACATACTGTAGAACCAAACATCTTTGTGCACCAGCCTGACTAATTCTATCTCACAGACAGTTGGTAAATATCTACGCGTCACTGCTCGATGACCACACCTTCTACTCTCTCATTTCTGCTCTCTGGAAAATTGGTATAGGGGGCGAAAGCCTACCCGTTTACTTTCAGTTGTGCAGGTGATTTAAACCCTCGTATCAGGACAGGAAGTCACGGCGCGGTACGTATTAGGTATGGGGCCTCCCAGAATCTTTCAGATTTCTTCCTCCAGAAGCATCCCTTTTGTACCAAATTTATGGTACCGTAGGGGGGGGGGGGGAGTCTGACACACAAATATATGAAAGGATGTCCAGTAGAGATTCCTATTTGCTGAGAAATAATATTTTTTCCAAAATTCCCCATAGCGTGACATCGCTTCCTGTCCTGATTCGAGGTTATTTCAACACCCGTTTTTTGCGTGGTATCGGGTCACTTACACCCCCTATTAGGGGAGACCGGGGCAAAACGGACCCCTTAAGGGAAGATGGCATATAACTCAGAGGTAAACCCCTGAATTGAAACATTTATTTTTTCATAACAAAGCATAGAAGTATACCATCCATGAAAATAATTAATATTGTGCTAGTGTCATTAATATCATTGTGGGATAGCGTAACATATTCTGACCTACGAAGGTCATAGGCTAAAAGTCCCGGGGCAAAAGGGTTTTTGAGGCGGGGCAAAAGGGACCCTGGAAATTTCTTAATTTTGAATTATTATCTTTTTTCATAATTTTCTTGCTCCCATCTTTTAGCTATGTTATTACTCAGTTCTTTAGGTATTTCTTTGTTGTCATGCATGACCATTATCTACCATGTTTCTATTTTAATTGATTTTTATGACCGTTGAATATCATGCATTTCAATAAAATTTCCCCCGAATTCAGGAAGAATTCTCCAAAACCCCAAAAATACCCCCCAAAAATAAAAATTGGCTAAGAAATAATTTTATATTGAAATAAGCATGTCTCATCATCTTTTAGGTCAAGCATGGTTATTTTTTCATGTTTTGATCATTTTTATGGGGTTTCACCATAGGAATTCTGATTGTAAGGGGGGGGGGTCCGTTTTGCCCCAGCTTCATGAGAAATATGTGAAAAAATGATCTTGGCAAAATAAATGACTGTAGAGTAATATTTTTTTCCAATGACTTTGCAAATATGTTACACAATATTTTAGCTATGAAATATTATTGTTTTAGCCATAAAACATTAACATTGCTCTTTTTTAATTCTCAGAAGCTTATAAACTGATTTTTGCAAAATTAGATCAAGATCTCTAGTTTCAGTTTTTTCTTTATGGAATCAAGAATACCATAGGTAGAATCTTTTTTTTTTTTTTAAACATGTTATTTCTATCAATTATATGAGCCAATTTGAAAAAAATATGGAATTTATAGCTGAGAACTGAGTTAGGGGTCGGGTCCGTTTTGCCCCGGGGGTCCGTTTTGCCCCGGTCTCCCCTATGTATGCCAATTTCTTTTAGATGATCCTATTCCTAAGGAACTGGTCATTTATTAATTACAGGGGGGGCGGGTTGGGGGTGTAACAATTTTAGACCCCTCCTGGGGTGGGAGGGTGGAAAAAATATTGACCCTTCTTGAGGAAGAGGCGTTAAAAATTATGCCCCTTTTTAGCAAAAAAAACCTGCACATTACTCTAGTTCAAAGGGGGGGGGGGCAATTTCTTTTTGCAGCCTTCGGCGAAGGGGTGCGCAAAATCTTCCATGCGCTCTCAAGGGGGGGGGGGGGGTGTAAAAAAATGTTTGTGCCTCCGTGCGAAATCTCACCACTTCCCCTGTAATTACTCTCTCAACTCTCCCTAACATATCACGGAGATGCTGAGTATACATCATAGAGTGGGACGTAACCACAGGAGACATGGGTACAAACTGAAATACAACCAGCATAGAATCAGGCTAGCCATTGTATATCGGGTGGTATCTATGGGAAACATGTAAACAAAGTGAGCTACATCCACTAGAAGCAACAGTCACACTAGACATAAACATGGCGGGGAACAGATATGCCCCTCCTGTCTACATGTGTACGATTTACCATACTCTAATCGCGATATTTGTGGTTGCTAACAGTCCCGTAGAAGGTAAGTGTTATGATATTGAGAACAGGATATAATGCATGTTTAGAAAAATCTGCTTCTCTGGTGTTTCTCCTGG